>VWZU01016071.1:1824505-1965597 GCA_013397095.1 Sterrhoptilus dennistouni
AAAAAGAAAGAAGGATCTATAAATCCCATTTACATCTGAAATGACCTATAATCTGAGTCTTCAGCCTCGAATACCATATCAAAGTTGTCTCTTTTGTGTGAAGAGGCTTAATGACAAAATAACGATTCAATTTCCTTCTCCAGATTAAGCTGTCATTGTTTAAAATACTCTTTTTTGTACCTTGCACTGGAAATGAAGTTAATTCACCGCATTTTTATTTTTTGAACTTTTCTGTTGTTTTCTCCATCACAGTCTGACAGATCAGAGTAATGGCTTCTTTCAGAGATTAACACCAGATTAAATTTTTTAAAACTCTTGAAAGTAACTCAAATGTCTAATGCAATATAGATTCTACCCTTTCCCTTCCTCGGGCCATAACCAATGGAAGAGAGAAATAAATCTTATACTGCAACATGATATTAAACTGAAATTGGATGCAAGACTAAAATACCACCACCATCACTTTTGTTATATGGTGCACTGTTTTCTTGCATATTCTCCTGTCAAGCAGTTGAGCTTCAGCTGAAGCACTTGCAAGAAGAAAGCAAGGAACTCGTAACGTGAAAATTGTCATTTCAAACCTAAGCAAAAGAAAGACAAACCATCTCTAATAAAAGTTTGATCTCTTAATTTCTATATACTGTCTCCAAAAGCTAAATTACAAGCTGCAAAATACTGCAAAGGAAAATAGAGTAATACTTTTTTTAAGGCATGAGATTTTGGCCAAATTCAATTCTCAAACCTCCTGGGTAAATTAGGGACTGACTCAGGCTCTAATAAACATATAGAGTAGCTCTCAATGACCTCAAAATTCTCAGAATCTCAATGATATTACATTGATCTTACAACAGAAGTAGGACTTAGCTGTTTCTTCAGGTTCAAAAGGAGTGACATGCAACTCAGATATAAAGAACACATACAGAAAGACGCAGGCCTGCATAACTGAATTTTTTTATGACTTCCCTGTCCCCTCCTCCCAAATCTCATCTTCATTTAAACAGATACAGATTTTTGTAAGCTGCTAGCTGTGTGAAAGCATAAAGAGTGATCTAGAACTGGACAGAGATTTTTTTTGGATTTTTTAAAGGCACATAAAGAACAGCACAGTGCAAGCTCAGAGTACTGAAATCCTTTGCCTTATAAAAAAATTCTTTTCAACAGAACCTTCCAGACATTTTATATATATTAACTCAGCAGGACATAAAACATCTATACAGGTTGTACATAGTTTTAGGCTGTAAATTTGATGGTATATGCCATATTTCAGTGGCTTAGTTGTGCACACACCCCTACATACCTATGGAAATGCCAGTCACTAGGCACAGTCATTCCAAAACAAGCAGAACAGCCCTGAAATGGTGGTTGATGCATATTTATTCACGTTTTATCACAAGAATTCAGGAGACTCAAATATAACTATAAAAAACTAAAGCTCAAAGCCAAAAAAACATTCAAAAGATAGATTTTTCTTAACTGTTAATAAACTAGGAAACACATTCCCAAGGGGTTTTTTGGTGGTTTTTTTTTTTTTTTTTTTTTTTTTTTTTTTTTTTTTTTTTTTTTTTTTTTTGTTTTTTTTTTTTTTTTTTTTTTTTGGTGGGGTTTGTTTGTTTTTAAGTGGATACTTGCATTCTCATCAATGCAGGTTGAAAAAAAAGGAGTAGACTAACTTGGGGCAAAATTAAATCAACCTATGAAGCTATTAAGCACAAAGACACCACCTCTGACATATGAAATCTTCAAGCAATACATTAGAGGGTGATGAAAAAGTGTATCAAAGAAGCCCCACTGTTCATACTTTTGCTTTCAGCTGTATTCTGTTCTGGCCCAGCTGAATGAACCTTTGATCTGACCTAGTGTGACTGTCATGTTCACCTTTACAAAAGTGCCACCAAGCATAGAATCTCTTACACATTTGTGACATATCTGGAACATTGAGATATTGTAAGTTTCATTTAGCATGAATAAGAAATCCACATAACCAGATTCACCTAGACAAGTCACCTGGAAACACAATCTTGACAAGACCTCTGACATACTATTCAAGGATGGAACCATTTGTGAAAGCTCCTGTTGAATAATTACATGACTAAGGCATATAGAAATCTTCCAGTCTGAAATCCTAAATTGCATATACAGTCATATACAGTTTGAACTATTAATAGCAGGACCATACCGGATTTATAAATAGTTTTGGCTTGATGAACCTCTATTTATATTAAGACACAAAGGCTCTTTCAATAAATGTACATCAGTAGAAAAAAACCTACAACTTGGATCTAAATCCAGGTGGCACTAGGCACCCTCAACACATCAGAAGCAGAGCTGAGTTAGTCACAGCACATTTTATACTTGTTAAAGATGTCATCTGCAGAACATATTAGCCAAGAGATTGCTTGGAAGCTTAAGTAGTGAATGTCAGGCAGAAGTAGCCAGTCCAAGAGCAAGACTGAATTGTTTCAGATCCACTTGTACAATTTTTAGAGTTCCTTCTGAAACCTTAAAACGTTTCACAAAGAAATCAGGCCCCAAAATGAACCGTGTTTTTCTTAGAAAACTGTTCAGTCTAACAAGAATGCTGTAAATGAGTCAAGCATTTTAATGAAGTCTCACCCTATATTAAAAATTAGTACTAGAAAAAAATGTAACATTCAGGAATAAAAGATAAATCAAAATAGTCATATAAAAACATAATGGTTTTCTTTGTTTTAAATTACAGCAATATAACTGAGACCAATCAATTAATACTGCAATTTCATAAAATTATTAAAAAGTTTGGCCTTGGAAAGCAAGCAGGGAACATGGCCTAAAACATGCAGCTTATCCAGAAAGTGTAGAAGTTAGAGAAAAATAAAAGCACTACATCAGCATTGCCAATACATTTTGTAAATCTAATTATAGATGCATCATCATAGAACTAAAATACAATACCCACACTCTACCTATTAAACCTTTTTACAGCCCTGATAACCATTAGCCCTGAAAATGAAAATAGGAAAGAGAAAGTGCTACAGCTGCAGAATTACCTGCAAAAATAAGCAGCTCTACGGGACTTAGAAAGAAAAAAGAACAGGAAAAGAACTGGATTTGTAAATAAGTTCACAGCATTTAATTACTGATCTGAAGTAGAGCCTACTAAGTCTACAGCAGCACTTTCAAGGCACATGGAGTTTGCTTGGCAGGAAAGCCAAACCAGATTTTTAATAAATAGCATATCCTGGATTTCCAAGGGCATTGTATTCAACCTTCTGCTTCTAGGCGTAAGTACAGATTTGGTGTAATTTTAGATAATGTCTTTGGACTTAAGACTTCAGAAACAGAACCTTGTTTGAGGCATAACAATAGAAATGGCTGCTTTAACTTCAAAGCAATGTTTAAAAGGTTTCAATAATAGAAACATTCAGCTAAAGCAAGAAAAGGATGAAACTGCAATGACAGAAATATCACCACAAATCCTCCCTGCTTTGTGCAGTGTCATTTTCCAATGCACTTCAGACTGCACAGAGAAAGAATGCCAGTGCATCTATTATGGGATCACATGAACATGCATATTTATCATGAAGGTACAAAGCCTCTTCTCAATTTCTATTTTAACAGGGACAGAAAATACATAGAATAAAGAATACTAAATTGCTATTCTTTATCCTTCATTTATAGTGCAATATGATTTTAAAAATAAATTTTAAACATGACATTTTGCTTTCAGTTGTGGCACAGTTTTAACACTATTTAATAAATGGGGGAAATCATCTCTAATATTTTAACAAATTTTAATAAAAGACTACAAGTACATCCTTGACAAGGCAATGAGGCAGAACCAAGACCACAGAAAATAATAAGTAAAGCTGAATAACCTCTGACACATGTTTACTTATTCTCTCCCAAAAGGAATGCCTAACTCCTCACTTACACATCCCACTCAGAAGTCTGTTACTCAGTTACTTTCCAAACCAGAACTTTTGCTTTTAGATCTCTTCACAATGGGCTACTGCACCTAAGAGAGATAAAATGGATTTATTTGCTTTATACTTATGAGCTTGATTTAAATAAGGTTCCCCAATACAATAGTGATTGTCCTTCTAAAGGGAAAATGGAAACACTTGTCTTGTAATCCCTACCCAAACAAAAACACCAGAGCAACTGGCTTAAATATATCTCATTCAATAAAACCCCTTGGCTTCGGGTATCTGTATGTCATGTCGTCTCGTAGTGACAAAAATCTTCTTGCTTTCATCACTTAAATGACGTAGAAAACCTTCTGAGGCTAGGAGCAACATCCTGGCTTGAAGCTGGTGTGATGAAGCATCAGGCTGTTGCTGTGCTGTGGTGATGATGATACAACTGCTATAGACAATGCTTCCCACCACCATTAGTTGTATGCACTGAGTTTAATACACCTCACTACTTACTTTGACACAAACATTTGCATATGATTATGTTTTATAGCTCAATAATTAACATCCATAAGCTTTACTATGAAAAAATAACTCTTCTTAAGCAGTGCCGCGGTATCTTCAGATAGGTAAAAAATGTCACAATGCATTAACTTCTGCCAATATAAGTAGTTTTTATAAAATAATAAAAACAATTGATAAAAGAGAATACTTGAAACAATACAGTAATATTATCTAAGGATAGTGGCTTACCTTGTCTCTGGGTGTAATCTACATGAGAGTAAGGAAGGATGCTATGGGAAACAACCCTAATTGGCAACAGGATGCTTCCCTAAAGTCAATGGTGCTATACTGATCTACTCACCTGAAATTCTCCCACAGCCTGTTTTAAGCAGCCCTAATATATTTTGGGTCACGAACACCTACAGAATTTCCAAAGACAGTGACTTTGGAAATTGTCTGGACTACAGAGGATGCTTTAATAAACAAGTTGCTTTACAAAAGAAGAAATATACACCTCTTTCCAATTTCTGTGTTTTATTACATTTTTTGCTCAAGATCTCCTTAGACACTTCACCCATATTTACTATTCTAATTTTCTGATTATGAGAAGTTAATTTAAATATTAAAAAAATTATTTTTCCTACCACGTACATCCAAACAAAATTCTGAAGTCTATCTGCATTTTTCTTAATCTTGTATGAAGACCCCAGGCAAGGATTCTATAGGCTAGATAATGCTGTTCATTACACCTTTTAAATCCTGATTAATTACTTCTTCCTTTACAGCCTACCAGCTCAGTCCTTGCACAGATGTATTAACTCTGTATGAACCAGACTGATTTATTATCTGTTCATATAGAAGATGTAAACTGTGCATCACCAGTAAGATGCAACTAAGCTGACAAAAAGGATGCTATGGCCAGAAAAGTAATCTCTGTGAAAAAGGGTAATACCTACTGCGTTCTTCCATCTCCCATCTCTCTGTTGAATGATCCTTAACTTGCATTCTTTGGTAGGATTTACCTATCTACCAGCATGCTGTTCATATAAGCCTTAATTGCAGAATCAGAGAATAGTTCAGGTTGGATGAGACACTAAAGAATATCAAGTTCCAATCCTCTGCCACGGGCAGGGACACCTCCCACTAGGCCAGGTTGCTCAGAGCCCCATCCAACCCGGCCTTGAACACTGCCAGGGGTGGGGCAACCACAACTGCTCTGAGCAACCTGTTTCAGTGTCTCACCACCCCCACAGTAAAGAAATTCTTCCTAATATCTAATCTAAACCTACTATCAGTTTGAAGCCATTCCCACTACTCCTGTCACTCTATAATATTGTAAAAAGTCTCCATCTTTCTTTTAGGCTCCCTTCAGGGTCTGAAAGTTGCAATTAGGTCACTCTGAAGGCTTCCATTTTCCAGCCTGAATGATTCCAATTCTCTAAGCCTTTCCTCATCTCCTGATCCCTTCACCTCACTAATTATCTTAGTGTCCTCCTCTGGACTCATTCCAACAGTTCCATGTCCTCCCTGTGCTGGTGGCCCAAGAGCTGGATGCAGCACTGCAGGAGGGGTCTCACCAGAGAGGAGCAGAGGAACAGAATCCCCTCCCTGGCCCTGCTGGCCACGCTGCTTTGGAGGCAGCCCAGGACACCTTTGTCTCTCTGGGCTGTGAGTGCCCATGGCTGGGTCATGTCCAGCCTCTCATCCACCAGCAGCCCCAGGTGCTTCTCCCCAAGGCTGCTCTTGATCTGTTCATCCCCCAGCCTGTGCTGGTACTGGGGGCTGTCCATGTCCATGCCAAAGCAAGTAGTGCATTTACAGTTTTCCTTTTTACAGACTCACAGAATCACAGAAGAAGCTGAGCTGGAAGGGACCCACAAGGATCAGTGAGTCCAATTCCCATCCCTGCACAGCAACATCCCCAAGAGTCACACCAAGTGCCCGAGAGTGTTGCCCAAATACTTCTTGAATTCATTTATTCACAGATCATGAATGTTCAGTCTGTAGTGAATAGTACTAATCCAAAGCTTTTTATTTTATTTTATTTACACTTCATTACCTGTAATTTAAGGATTCCTGAGCATTTTTCTTGAGAGGTTCTCTTACAGATCAACAGCCACCACACATTTCTCCATTCTAAAAAATGGGGTAGAATATGGAAATAAAACCCCACAGTGCCCAAAGAAAGACTAAAACCCCACTCTACACACTCCTCCAGCCCTCCCCTCACAGTTTGAAACCTTTTGTTCTAACCATTTGATCCCAAGTCCATCAGGGAAGATTTTAGGCAAATTTCATTCTTATATATGAATTAGAAAGAGACTAAGTCATCTATCTCAGAAGGATCAAACACTTATTCCTCTGGCAAGTGCAGCCAGCTGCAAAGGTAAGTTGGCCTGTCAGGGCAAACTCTGAATTTGCAGAAGCCTGCTGTTCAAGATGCCAGGGTAAAGAACTGTGCTCATCACAAAAGCCTAAACAAGTAGGCAGGTGAAGTGTTAAATACCAAAGAGTCAGGTAAAGGCAGACTTGAACCCTAAGACCTGAGAAAAGTGAGTTTACATTCATGCTGCTCACTGGAAATAAACTAACACAGGCAGGAATTTATCCAATAACTCATTAAGGAGGGTACTCCACCCATGTAGCAGAAGGAGTTGACTGTAATTCAATGCTTCAGTGGGTGAGGAGAGAGACAGATTTTTCTATCTGCAGCTTTCCTCTGAAAAGGTAAAGTCATATCCTAGAAATAGCACACCAAGAAACTCTCTCTAGAAAGTATGTGGGTACTCACCAGGTGGGAATCATGGTAAGTTAATCATTATTTCTCTGTATCTCACCATGCAAAAGAAGTCACAGATTTTTCAGGAAGTTTTATCCTAGTTTCTATATGCTGTAATCTTTACCAATATATTATCTATTTCATCACCTGATACTATGAAAAGTCACCCTGCGCAGGATTCAGGCAGTACCGCACCTCCTCTGTTTGTTTCAAGCATTGGTACAGTGCCACAAACCACAACTTCTCAGCTTTTCAGGTGTTTAAAACTGAAGCCTCAGAGGAAGAAAGGGAGCCAGAATTACTTCATGACCAAGGGCAGCACTAATGGCTTGGATCTTACAATGCTCTATCACACAAAAACTCAAAGGGATTTAATTTACCTTGACCTTGTAGTACTCCTTGACTTCAGGCTGAATGGAATCAAAATCACCACTGATGTAATCAGGCAAGAAGCTGAAAGGAAAGCAATGACCAGTGAAATGAAAAATTAATCCATCTTACTATATTTAATATTTATTTTCTCAAGAGAACTAAGGGGTACAAGCATTAATCTTCTAAAAGGAATATGAGTTCCTTAAAAGCATGTTAAAACAAGCTGACATGAGGTGATAAAAAAGAAGGTAACAAATGAGATCTAAAACTGGTAGATCCATTGTCCCTTTGCTGAGGGAGTTGCACATTGTCCTCCATAAGGACCTGACACAGGTCCTTATATATCTCTCCAGGCTGGTAAGACTTGCATTTGCCTGGTCCTAGAAAGACAACTTTCGAGTTTCTTTCAAATGTATCATTCAGTCAGCAAAGTGTTTGAAATATCATATCTGAGTGCTGTACATCAAGCCTCAGAGGATATCATTTGTAAGAAGATGATGATGCTGCTTCTTGGACAGCTGGTATGCCATAAATGTTTCAAGGATTTGTATTTTAGTTGTTAGTGATGTCATCTCGTTTCCACTCTTCCTGATTATTAAAAATACTCCCAAAATATGGAAGCCAAATGCTCAGTGAGTTTTAACTCACATGAACTTAATTTCAACTCCTAACCATCATTCATACAGTAATATCGCTGCAAAGCACATGGAAAAAAATTCTGTGATGTTTATCTTACCTCGCCACACGTAGTTTTTTAACTGAAGAATGCTTAAAAATATTTATTCTATAAATTCATATCAAATTCATAATGAAACATCCACTGTCCTATAGCAAGAACAGTGTAAGAATACTTTTGAAAAAACCCGCAATGCCCCCCCAAACACTCAACACAGCTTTCCATCTGGCACTCCTTGTGTTTTAAGAAGCAGCTGACAGGTGAGAGAGTGTTTCCACTGTTTCACAAGATAAAGTTGCACTGAGCTTTGAAAGTAAAGCTGTGATTTTAGTCACCATACTTTACAAGGGGGCTACCATACTTTACATGGGGGATGAGAGTTCATCAGCAAATTAGTTTCCAGCTTAAACTGTGTTACAAGGAATTAAGCAGAGTATATTGGGACATATTTTTTCTGCCACACGATTTTAGAAGAAAGCTGCAGTGTCTAGAAACTCCTCATATCAGTAAAACTTATAAAAATCTCATATTCTGTGTCCATGTAAAGATTTCAAATGAGACATGTGGTCACTGGCCACTGTTTTCTTTGAAAACTGAAAGCTGCTCCAGCAGAAGCTGGTAAGGATGATTGCTGTGAGTTAAGTCGAGTGCAACTTACAGCATTTCAAATTCCCTGCTCTCTACTATTACTAAGGTTGTTATAAAAGGATATGTTCTAAAAATAATCCCTCCAGAAGAGATGGTCCCATACTCACTGCAGTGAGAAGGGCAGTCCCTGCTGCACTGGGTTTGACTGAGGACACAGGAATCAAGCAGGAGAAATGCAAATGTTTCAGTGCTCTGTTTCATATGCCTCCATCAAGTATGGTTCAAAATACTCAGAAAATTAGGTTTGCTCCTTCATTGTAAAGATTGACCTTTCCAACATACAAAAAATACCACACTTTCAAAAGTTAAAAATTAAATAAATGGTTTTTACCTTTCCATGAATTTCTTAATGAAATATTTACTGAATACAACAAGCCTAAAAACCTGCAGGTATTCTTTCAATTTGTTATTTTATAATTACTTTTAATGGCTCTGTTTCAATCAGGAAGAAATAAACACACTCTAGGCATTCAGGTGTCCCTGAATGCAAGCCCTGGAGGTGTTCCAGCGGGTTGGGCAGGAAGAACAGCAGCCAGTTGTCATGGAAAGCCAGCTTGATATGACATAGACATCCACTGTGATGAAAAAGCTTTTTATCTTATTGAAATGCTGTATATAAATCCAAAAGTGTATTTTTTTTTCTCTACAGCAGCTACAAATCACAGTGCTTTTAAATAATGAACTATTTCTCCTGAATGTTTCAAGAGACATAAATGGGAGAAGAATTAGCTATAAAAAAGAGTGTCTTTTAAGAATCAAGTGCTCCTTTACAGCTTTTGTTCTCATCCAAAGTAAAACAATTTCCAATCAAAAAGCTAGTCTGAATTCATCCAAGCAGAAGGAACAGGTATTTCAGTTGCACCTCCCATGGGCTTTGCTGGGGTTCCTGGCTGTGCTTTCTGAACATGTGTCCTCTGCCACAAAGCTTTATGTCCATTTTCTACATACCCTCTCTAAATCATTCACTTGGAGCAACCACAAATCCAGAAGTGAGTAAAGGGAATAAGGAATTGTGTCTGGGAACTTCAAAATTTTGTGATGTCTGAGCCTCACATTAATGATCATGAAGAGAAGAATACCTTCTTCTTGTCTCCTTCCCTTTTAAAAACACCAGAAACCAGGAAAGTTCAGAAAGTCATGCTGGATGAATTTTTAAAAAATTAGTAAATCTCAACTCCACTGTCTCCTCACAGATGTGAAAAAATATGTCTGCTTTATCTTCAGAGGGAGGATGGCTGCTCTTTGTAGCTCATTGGCTATGCAAACCAAGAAAAGTAAAGCGACATTCAGTACAGAGTCAAAGACTACATTTGACACAGTCCTTTTTGAGTTCTGTGGAACAAATTGTCTGATCAAGGTGAGGAGATCTGAGTCAAGGCTCTTCCCAATTAACACAAGTGAACAAAATCCATTGTGAGAATTCTCCTTGACTGACTAACCTCAGAGATAAGCACTGATCTAGAAATAGGGGAAATAGTTGAGAGAGAGGTACATGAAAAAAACCACAACTTCACACTAACTAAGTAACTCAAGAATACTTTGTAATAGTGGGTTTCACTTGTTTGCTTTCATATAGTTTTGCATATGTATATTCATATAGTTTTGTATAGTTTTGTATTTACTTGTGAGTACAGATTCTAGTGCAGGAGAACAGGCTCGGAAGAATCACACATCAAGCTTACTTCTATTTGAGTGGAAGAAATGTTAGGAGAAAAGGAACAAGAAAGGCCTTTCCATAAAAGTTGAAAAGTTGTCCTTATTTAAAGTACAAATTAAAACCAGGTATTATATTAGTCTAACCCATGTTTTCCTGCCCTCTGAACTCAAATTCATGAATAATTCTTATTCTGATGCATAACATAACTGTATTGAAGATGACCCATTTCAGTGACATATCTGACACACATCCTTTAGTGAAGGAATTTAACTTTTTGCCCATGATGGCAAAATATGTCTTTAATTCCTAGTGCAATCTAAAATTTTAATTTCTAAACAGTCCAGATGATGCAGTTTATTGCATTTCAGAACCATACTTTATCAGTCTCATTAGCTATTAATTATCACTATGCATATAAGGTCATGACCAGCTCAGCTGTCTTTATTCTCTGCTGCTTTATATTGACATTTATCAGAAGTGAGCCAAATCCTTAATCCTAATGGAACTGAAAGTATAAAATTCATGTGAGATCAGCCTAGTCTACCAGGACTTTTCTAGAGCTGTCAAGAAGCATAATACCAGGCACTGGGCAACAAAAAATCTTCAGAGGTTTGGGCCAAATGGAATTTTTCTTACTCTTTTCAGTCTCTTTGGGTTTTTCTGGATGTTGAGGGGTTTATTTTGTTTATTTTGTTTGGATTTAGGTTGTTGCTTTTTGTTGCTGTTCGGATTTGCCTATTTTTTTTTTCCTCATCAGGGTATTTTAGAATCATACTGCATCCATCTAAAATGAGTATGGAGTCAGGAGAGCCAGGATTACTTTCAGATAAGGACCTAAAGGCACTTCCACACCAGACTGCTTATTGCTTATCTACGTAACTTTTAAAAAAAATGAAAACCCCATAGTTTCCATATGAAACCTTTAAAGGCTTAGCTAGATTACGAAGAAAAAACAACACTATTTCTCACCAGTTTGGAGATAGACCCCACCAATTTATACAAATTGGATAAAGGCTGAATGTCAACTGAACCATTTTATGAACTCCCAGGATGCTGGGCTGGAAAGCAGGGAAAAAAAAAAGAGATTCCATCAAGTTTGACATACGTTTCCAGATATCCCAATAAATTTTTAGCCGCCAGTAACATAAAGCAGCAATTGATTCTTATCTTAGACAGATTACAAAATAAATAGAAGCTATTTAAACTCTGAGGTTCTTATGCTAAACAACCACAACTGTGCCTTTTGCCTTGAAGTAATAAATTTAACAGACACAGCAATATTGTTTTTAAATATTCAACACTAATGAACAGTGTGTTAAATTTAAAACATCAGAATATTTGCTTCCTTATTCACACACTTCAAGAATTCAGTGTGAAGTGTTAAATATGCATTTTCACACAGTTATGAAAAAGAAAAAAAACCCCAAACCCACAAAAACCCACACACTGTAGCAGTTTCTACTAAAAAACGCATGCTGCCTTCTTAAATAAAATGCTTGAGCATAACTGTTCAGCTCTATCATTAATTCAAAGTTACAGTTGCCTAGTACTATTGACTTTTTTTGTGGTGCAGCTCCTTTAGCACATAATTGTATGCAATTAACCTTTTTTAAACAAATGTTAACATCAGAGACATGAGCCTTTAAAGGCAGTATCTGCATACCCTTTGATTCCTTCAGCTACAGCAGAGAAAATAATTCCATACAGACAAACTGTGTGTCCCCCAGCTATAACATCTGAGAGGACAGAGTGGGTTCCCTATGGGGTTTTTTTTCACTACTAAAAATAAATTTCAAAATGGGTGTCTTTTACCCTGGAGTAATAGGCACACACAAGCCACATCTCTGTGCAAAAAAAATCAGTGATGCCAAAATGCTGCAGACTGAACATGAAGCAAAGTCAATCTGATTTTTGTAAGCATCTAGTACTTGGGAATACAGAAGATGAAACTGTCTAGCACTACTGCAGGATAAGCATTAAAATCACAGTTTAACAAAAAACCCCCAACAAACTAAAATTCATGTTTCTAACTCTTGTTTGCTAACGGTTAAGGTGCACTTTCAGCTTGCCCTCCTGACATCTTGACAGGAAGAGTAAGTGAGGGGCTGTTCTCATCTGAAAGGTGTTAAGTCCATTTAAATTTGTCAAAAGTATGCTGTAATCTGCTGTGAAGATCAAAGTGCCTTTTTAACTCTCAGAGACATGTACAGCACAAGCAGGTGCCTTTTATATATTGTCTCAGAGCAGCATATTCAGATGCTCCAAGTAGCTGCACAGAGGTGAGTTCCTGGGTAAAGGAGAAATGTCAGATAGTGAGATACATTCAGAGTTAATGTCTATTCATACCTTCGATACCTTCATGCATTACCTGCAAGGTTACCACAAGAAAGGGTCACACCTGCAGCTCAGAAGCCCAACACTAAAATACCAATACAGTTAATGAATTCAAAGTGACCACAGAAAAAAGTTTTGGTTTGATCGATCTTGAACAGATGCCACAAATAATTCCATAATTTATTAATATCATGAGGCTTTAAAAAACAGCTAAACCCCACCCCTTAGCTTGTCCACCCTCAACTTTCCAATCAAGTCTCTCTTGAAGACAGTAAGCTAACTTTTTCTGACTACATGGTTCCCATCACTGCTGTTTTGATTCCAAAGCCTCTCTTATAACTGTACAATGTTTGTAGCAGGGTGGCACTGACAATGATGTGCTAGTTCTGTATGAATTTGGAAAGAAAAAAAACACATCGACAAAAAAACCCCAACTATTTCCCGTGCCTTCTTCAAAGGCCTTAATAAACCCTAACGTTCATTATGCAATTGCTTACACAAAACCAATCCTGAACAGCATTTTGTACTCTACAATAAATCCAGATGTGATTTAATAAAACTTAAGGGGGGGAAAAAAAGGGGAGGAGGTACAATGCCAGCATTGTAAACACCAATTTAACAAAGAAAGCAAGTATATGCATACATAAAGTAATACACAGAATACACAGATAACCTAAATTCTTTGCACAGACTGTTAGCATATCTGCATATTAGTCAGATAGTTATGTGGTTAAAAGTACTTGGAATATTAGGCAACCTTGAAAAACAGCCTCCTTTTTCCTTACTTTCTAAAGAGCTTAGTGTTAAAGAGCATGCAAGTATTATTTCATTTGCAAACCCTACGATTTAAAGGAAAAGATAAAAGTGTGTGAAGATATGAAGGCAATAATGCATTCATTTATGCTTGTCTGGTATGAGTGTCACCTTGCAAATAATAAAAAGTATCTAAAATAAATTGAAGAACATACTACCTTCAGCTCAAACTGCTATGCAAAGCACACATCAGGGAGACATCTTCCACAGGGGAGAGCCAATTTTCTCCCATTATCATTATAAATCTGAAGAAGCTTACACCTTGCCTCAAAACCTTGTCCCTCAGTGACAAAGATGGGAGTTAATGATAGCTACAACTGTTGCATTTTTGTTTTTAATAGTCAATAATTGAAACTTCTCTCCAGTTGCAATTGATACAGTATGAAATTAAGTCATGCTCTGAGATTTAAGAACTACTCACTTGTTTGCCATGGTGCTGAACATCCTCCTGTGTTCAGGTAAGTATATGTACTTAATGAAAAACTCAGTATGCTCAGAACAAGCAACTCCCAGGGACTGCTGCTAAGTACCTGTGTGTTTGTTTTTATTGCCACAGACTGAAGTATTTCTTAAAATAAAGGATAGCTGATGGCAATATATGATCTTTGAGGAATTTAAAGCTGAAGCTATTCAGCACAACTCAGCATTGCACAGGCTCAAGCACCATGCCTTGCTGTTGGATCATTGGCAAAAGGAATTTAAGAAAAAGGGAGCTGAGCTGTGAGTTTTCCTCTTTGTATAGGGCAGCATGGCTCAGGCCAGCACATTAACTCAGTGGCAGAAAACACTCCAGTGCCTCAGCACGAGTCACCCAGAAGCACATGATTTTGAATGCTAGCAAAGCATAAATACTTGTCTGGAAATGCCAGACTCCATTCCTCTAGGACTCAAAGCAAGAGGAAAGCAGGGAGAAGATACTGCAGCCTCTGACAGGTGAGGGTATCTGACTCACTGAGAAGACAGAGCTGACAAGACCCCCAAAACCAGTTTTTCCTCTTCATGTCAAAGCAACAGATGGCAGAATTTGCTCAAAAAATTGAGAAAAACCAGCCATTCCATTAATGTAAATTATTTATTAACATTTTACACTGCACATGAAGAATCAAAAGGATGTGGTCTAAAATGTGGTAAACTTAGAGCAGTCACATACTACACAAACAGATTTAGAAACCAGTCTCAAAAGATGGTACTAGAAGCCACAGCAGGCTCAGGGCTTCATGGAGTGCCACCCAAGTTAGATGATGCTACAAGGCAACACACTTTTCCAAGATAAGGTATACAATTCCTTTTCATTCCTAGAAATGTTAGAAACATGCATATTATAATTTTCCATCTAATCAGACAGTTACTAACAATGTCTACAGTGTGGCTTGAAAACTGAACTGTACAATTTCAAAATTCATTTTGAATGACTAGTATTTAAGCTGTAGGTGTCCTTTCTGTGATCTTTTGCACCACTAAGAACACTTAAAAGTCAACCACAATCAAACAGTAAGAAGTTACACGTGAAAGATGTTCACTGGGATCTCCTTGCTTCCATTTCTTTACTTACTCTCACCAGAGTTCCTTAAGAACCTGCCCAAGTTTATCATCTGTTTATATACTTACAAATCCAGGGAAGAACATCTTTGCAAGGGAGGTTGAGTTTTGCTTCTTCAGGGCAAGAAACTGAAGTAAATAGCCTGCAGCAGAAATCCTCTAGAGCCATTTCTACACAATGAATCACGAGTGCAATGAGAAGAGATTTATCCCCTTACTGAGCAACTTGTTCCAAACAAACGAGAGGAAATCTGAAGGTTTTCCAAAGTCTGTATTATGCTTCTCCTGTTTGGGCCTGCATTTTCTTTTCTGATTTTCACGTACACATCATTTTATAGATGGATATTCTGTTTTGTAGCCACAAAAGATACATGTCTACACTTAGCTCTAAGTAGGATGACTAGCCATGAAAAGTGAATTGTCAAATAAAAATTTATTTGAAGAGCACCTACACAGAAGATAAGTCTTCAGGAGAAAACCAGAACATCTGATTACAACACAATTATTGAAAAGCAAAGTTGATTCTGTACAGTTATTGAACACGCTTCTTATCCTAGGCTCTGATTGCCTGTAGAGCAGCCACTGAGCAAACCATTTTTTTTTTTTTGGTGTAGATGTGCTAGAGTATCTTAAAAAATATTAATATAATTCCTTCAAGTTTCAAGCCCTTACACTGATAAGGTATATAGTATTTTGCAGAGAAACAATGCATTGAGGATCCTGAAAACACCCAGACTACACAGAGGAACAAAACATATCACTTAATGTTCTTAGAGGGTGTGAGCCCATGTGGCAAAGAATGGAGAAAAGACAAAGAACAGCAGATAGCTGTTTGAAGTCTGTGGTCTCTGTAGGGCTGAAAGCGGGTAAGTCACTGGGAGGCAGAAGTTTTATTAAACCTTCTGCTGCTGACCTCTGCTCAGTTTCTCCAGAGCTGACAGAGAACCAGGATATTCCAGCAGAGCATTAGCATTTCAAAAGGTACCTGCACTTCTTCCCTGGCACAGCACAGCAGCATTAATTAGAGAGACAGCAGAAGATAAATGCGCATACAAAATGAGAGTTGGGCTCTATTTGATGCTGAGTAACCTCTACCAAAAACCATCCTCCCTTTCATCAGATAAACTCAAGAGAGCATTCTACCATTTCTACACAAATTACCTGTACAGTGGATGACCCTATTTCCTTTTCTGGAACCTGTGATTTAGACAATAACATATTGCAAAGTTTAATAGAAATTCTTTTAAAGTTTGTATTAACTGAAAACATGAAAGGTAGACTTAGAGCACTGAAGGAATTTGTGGAAAACTGTTCAGTATACCAGTGTTTCTGTCTCCAGTGGGTTGGAGCATCACAGCTGGGTAAAGCTCTTGCAGCTGGCACAGCTCCTACTCACTTTAATCTTTGTTTTGCTCTTGTGACTGTGTCACCGCCTCTACAGAGCCAAGGTGCCAGTGCCATATTTTAGTTAGCAAAGTCAGCAGGTTTACAGTTATGAATACACACAAGCAGTTTGCTCTTTCACAAGATTAAAAGTGCTTCAAATGACTGTTTTCATGAGCACAGCTGCAATTAAAATGCCTCTGATGAAGCTCTAATTAAAGAATAAAACCACCTTTTATAGTTACTTGACATATGGATGAAATTAAGAAAGAAAATAAAGCTCTACTCTCATGTATCAATAAATCTGCCTTCTGATCACAGCCTGATGTAGTTAATTGAAATAGTTTTTCTACCAGGGTTTTATTTGTTAAACTTTTTATAAGGGATAAAGAATGAGGGACTGACAAAATGTGTTCACCTAGGGAAAAATCAGTTCTCTTGACATTTTCTTCTGTTAAACATTTAAACTGCTATACCAAACAGGTAAGTTCATATCTATGCTCTGCATCTTAAAAGATGCAAAAGGATGTCTGGTTGACAGTGACTTGCCAGACCTAAATTTTTATTTCTTTTCACTCCTCGTTAATGAACAAACCTACCTGTAATGAAATACAGTAATGTAAGGAAACCTGCTGCAGTGTCACCCTGGCCACTATACGGGCTGTCTGCTTTCCCAAAGACTCCCAAGTACAAGGAAATGCTATTCTAGCTGTTAACATTCTCCTTTAGCTTAGCTGCAGTCAAGCTCCTCCTCCTGGCAGTCAGCACAGGTTCTAATGCCTTCTGAAAAAAGAGCCTGTTTTAGAATTTAGTCACTACCACCCCCAACACCACAGGGAGGCTCCCTGCAGCTCCCTGGATACCTACTCTGAAAAGAAGACAGTGTAATTACACAGCCATGGTATCCAGTGTAAGGGTGGGAAATACTCCTTAAGGCAAAGAAGCCTAAATTTTGCACTGGCCAAAGTATCATGTCAAAACCTGAAGTCCTTCTTGCTTCTCAGAGCTTCCTTCACCACTCAAAACCACCAGCTGTCACAGAGATGTTCGAAGATACAGTCTTTTCCCATCTCCAGCTGGAATAACTGATCAGCAGCTAACCAAGCCAAGATAACTTACAAAAGCTGAGGATCTGTTTTATATTAATTATTTCACAATTTAGCCCACAGGTGATAAATATTAAAAGGATGAAGCAAACCACATCCTTTCAGACCTCTCATATCTGTGGAATGGCTACTGTGGGCACATGGTACTCACTTGACCTATCAAAATGTCACCTTCTCCTTATTAAACTAATTTTACCAAGGAAATACTGATCCTCAGCTCAACATAAAATGGTTTTCATAATCACAGGAGTCTGTACTCATTTGTATGTTTGGTAAGTGCTAACTCAGGAGAAAGAGCTAACAATAATTCATGGAATCACAGAATGATTTGCATTGGATAGAACCTTAACCCGCTGCCATGGGAAGAGACACCTTCTATTACATCAGGTTGCCCAAAGTCTCACCCAGACTGGTCTTGAGCAATTCCAGGATTGATAAATACATCAAGGCAGCAAAATTCTGCAAGAGCTCAAGGTCTGCAAGTTCAGATCGCATTATATTCCTTCAGATCCTTATAATCCTTCAAACAGATTATATTTCTACCACTGCAAGGCCTTAACTGCAGCTATCGCTAACAAGCACCAGAAATCTGCAGGCATGTGCTAAAGTCTTCACTAGGTCCCAGGCCTTCAAACCTGCACACGTACAGCCTCGCCTGGCACACATAACCAGCATCTCTCCTCTCCAGAGAGAGGGAATCTCTGTATCAGCTCCATCTGAAACCAGCAAAGCTACATGGAACACAGCTGGCAACACAGCTGGTGAGTCAGAACACACAAGGAGTCCAATGCAATACTCAATCTCAGAAACAAATTCATCATTATATTCAGAATTGGTAGAGAAAAGAGGGTGTAAAATTATTTTGTTATATTTTAATACATTCAAAACACAGCAATTTTCCACATAATCTTTGCTAAGAAAAAAAACACCACCACCAACTAAACAAACCATACACAAAAAACAAAGAAAAAAAAATGGAAAAAAATCAGCCTGCAAGCATGACCAAGAGAAATCTAAAGGGCACTGTGAAGGGTCTCCAAGGCTACATTGAGAACTTGGTTGACTGAAGTGTATATAAATCTGAGCTAGCTTTAAAACAGCTCAGAGACTGGTAGTAGTTATAATGGCAGCGCTTGCTGTGCTTGTTTCCAGAACACTGCCAGCTTCACATGTAATAGTCTTGACTGTGTTCGAGAAACAGATGTGTGTGCCTGTCCATCTCCCCCCACCCATGAGTCAGACTAGGGTGCTACAGTGAATTTTCAGCAGAGACCCAAGTAGGTTTGTGCTACTGTTGCTATTAAGCTTTTAATACCCAGCCTGTGGCTGGGATCTACCCATCAAGCTCCTACTGCCTGTTACTTAAGCTGGCCGTCCTTCTTAATGCTTCATCAAAAGCAAGGAAATCATACTGTGGAGGGAAGGTTTGAAAAGAACCTAAGCCAGTCCTCAGATACATGTTTGTATCTGCATTTAGTTTACTGCTACTTAAGAGAACAAATGAAAGCATTGACATAACTACCTATCTGACAGATATGAGATCCAGGCAGGTCAACATATAGATTTGTGCTTATTTGTAAGTGTCAATCACAGAAAAAAACCCAAAAACCTGTGCACTGGATTGAGGCATTAGAAACACTACAAATGTACATGTGATATTGTAGAATTCTCTGTTCTCAATCTCTCCCTTCCTCAATTCTCCTCCTTTCCTCCATTTTTGTCTATGTGGGCTAAGAGCACTCCCAGACAGAAAATACCTCATTCTTGATAAGTAACACATATTCCAAAAAAATCCCTGTCTTGGCCTCTGTATAAGTAATTTTCTATCAAGTAGAGTAGCTGAAAAAAATTTAATATTAACTCTTATGCTGTTGGTGCCCTGCTTATTATAAAAAAATGTAATAATACCCCCATATGAACTTCACAATTTATTATGATTTAAAAAATTATATAACCCTTACATGCTATTCCACTAAGTTCTATTATTGTCATAATCACTTTGACTTAATCTTTTATTAAATTTCAACACATTAATTAACTTTTCTTATAGGAGGAGAACTAGATCTTAAGGACACAGATCTGCCTATATATAATACAAGAGCTTTTATTAAAAGCTCTTCCCTTTATATACAGTGATAGTACTTGTTCCTTAGGGAAGACATTCAGAGGTCTAATATCCCTGCTGCCATCTGCACCATGTGCACTAGAAGAAGAGAGAGGAGAACCCTGAATGAATGCAGCATTGGAAATGCTTTGGATAAGATTGGACACAGATGAGCTGTGAATCAGACACTTTGAATTAGTGCATATTGAGATGCTCTGGGAGTAGCCTGAAGACTTCCACAAGTGACATGGAGTGTAACCATCATTAGAGATGTCATTCAACAGAAGATGTCATTCAACTGAATGACAGTGTGTCTCATTCCTTCAATCTAAAATTCACTACTAGATAATTCTTTCCACACATTTTAATACCAGCAAGACATTAATTCTCAGGTTCATAAGTTTTTGAAAAATGTGTGAAGTTAGGAGGATTAGACCTATCTGCCTGATAATGAGGTAAGAGATATGTATTTTACTGGAATGGCAGAAAAACTGTCACTGAGGTTACTTTTGTAATTGTTCTCGGAGAGAAATGGAAAGTCCTCCTGAAGATTAACAGAGAACTCTACTTCATTGCAAGCAAAGTCATGGCTTAAATCCTGTTAAATACCTGTTAAGTTCCAAGGCAAAACAAGCCTGCACCAGCCAGCTACAGCCAGCCAGCTGGTAATAAATTGGAATTTGGATTTACATGCTGATAAAAAGGCACTAAGATTTTTGATCATTCCCACCTTCAAATTCAGCTCCATGTACTCTAGGAAGTGCAGCCACACCCACTCTCTCTAAGCAGCAATGAATCTCCGGGGCAGTTCACACAGCAGCAGTTTTTGGGGATCCCATCAGAAGTGTTTCAGGCTATGTGGCTTCCTAACTCTAAAAAAACACCACCTCCCTTACCTAGATAGGTATGACCATGATAGGGAGGGAGGTGGAGAATATCTTCATTCCAAGCCATCAGGTCATAGCCAGGTCCAAGGCCCAAGATGGGCAGGGTGCAGCATTCACAATGCAGCTTTCCCAGAGGCCAGGCTGTGGAATCAAAGGGCCATTTCTTTTCACTTGTACTCCTGGCTGATGTTGGTGCATGGAAGAGCTACAAGGAAGAGGAATACGTAGGAGAAGGTTGTCCCATTTTGTCTTTTACAGAGTGGGAAAAACAGTTTGCAAATGCAGCTTTCAGATGAGAAAATAAAATAATTAAAATTACTTTTAAAACACAGAAGTTAGGAATTAAAGCTGCAGCCTACTTGTAACTCATGCTTTTGGTCTCTAGATTCCTGTAATATGTTTAGAGATTAAAATAATTAACTCTTCAGAGATAACAGAGTGTGTCGCTGTTCGGGACACGAAAGAACCACACACTCACCGGTCAGGTTGAAGTGAGGAAAGAAGAAGGGAAGTTTATTATGATTTGGGGTTTAAATAGGATTTGGAATTTTGTCAAGGATTGGTAGATGAGAGGAACATCTCTTTGACCCCAGTGGTCAACTCAGAAGTCCATCACAGAGAGGTATGAGAAAACAATCTACTTCTTTATGTTACATGTGTGAGAAACTCTAGTTCAATAATATAAACAATCAGAAGGCTAAAGAATCAGAGCAACAAGAGTGGAACAAGTCAGTGTGTGAATGTTGGAATTGGCTAATTTTCAAAGAAAGTTGGGGAAAACAATAAAGAAAAAATCTACACTTGGATTGACAACTTGTGTATGGTCCTGTGCCATGATTTGGCCTAATGCACTTGAACAGGCTGAAATATTAAATCCCAGAAGCACAAGAACTAAAAGAGAAATTTTGATGAGCTCTTAAACGGGGTTATGAACATGACTGTATTTCTGCTGGCGCTACTAAAGGAAGTCAAAACCTGCCACGGCTTTTCCAGCGTCAATGTGGCAAAGGAAGCACTTTCCCCTCTGATCAAAAATATGATCCTGCAGAATGGGAAGGCATCACACTCCTGATGAAAGCCCTCTTCAGCATACTGGGAATGCTATTAGAGTTCTTGAAACCCCTACTGAGGTGTATTATGATCACATATATGCATGACAGCACTGACCACTTAATCCCCATTCTGTCATGGGCAAGTTGGAGAATAAAAATTACACTGACACCCAAAGGTATTTTATAATAGAATATGAAATAAAACAATAAATTTACAGATGATTTTGGCTTTGCCTCATGGTACTGCATTATGCACCAAATATTCCTGGCCTCTCATTCATTACTATTTAATTACAACAGAATACCTTTCTTTCAGACTTAATTAACCTCTGAAAGGAGTTTGTGACCTTGGGACCCTCCTGCACATTTGCAATGTGCTGTTGGAATATTGCTCTGCCTGGAAACACTTCCTTTAATGCTGAGATTTAATGAAGTGCACAGGTTTTACAGGGAACACACAAAATACGAGAACCCTGCATGTGGTCATTTAATGAACAAGAGCTAGAGCATATCAATTAGCATCATAAATCAATACTAAATTAACATTAAAAGATGCCACAAGAGTATCCCCAGAGGAGAGGGTCATTACAGTAAACATGATCATTAATGCTCTTCCCGATTACTTTCACTGTGGGGCAGAGAAGAGGGAGTAATGAAATGAGGAGGGATTTGTCCATTTAATTCCTGTTTGTTTAAGCCAGCAGAAGCTTAAGTATCCCACTAAGCCAAATGACAGTGTAGTACAGTTCCAGCTCCTGTCTTTGTCAGAAAGTGCTGTTCAGGCTGAAACACTGTGACTGAACGGAAATGGGAGAGCAGTAACCTTTTCACAAGATGAGAGGCAGAACCACAGCTCGTGCAACTGCTTTCATTGCTTTGCTGCAAAGCTTCGAACGATGGATTAATGTTGGCCCCTTGGTGCCAATCAGAGCAGACTGGTGCTTGCAGAGTAGGTGCTGGTCCAGTAACTCACTTGCTAGAAATGTTAACTTTTCAAAATGGATTCTTCACGATCCTGAGAATTCCTTCTGAGAGCTAAAAATCACATCAATCCATGCATGCTTCTCATACAATTCCCTCCTGTACAAAACCACCCCAAAATCACCTTATGCACAGTCTTCTTTTTTTCCTACAACTGAATGCATCAGAAAGAAGAGATATTGACATCCACATCTGTCACTTCACTAATTACAACCATTTGTTGTCAAACCTCACAGACGATGTTTTAGCAAAAAAGAAAAAAAAAAGGCACTGGATTCTTTACTGACTCTTTTCAGGTGTGTTTTCAGGGCACGCTGTCTTTCTCTCACTACTCAAAATACCTTCATGTGCACGATTCCAATCTGATCTGTCACCAGTATTTAACACCCATGCTGCAGCTTATAAAATTAGAAAACATCAATCCTCCCACAGATATTGCTGGAACTTGCAGAGGAAAATAACAAAGCCTTCCTTTCTTTCTTCCTTGTTACAGAATAACAGTGGCTCCACTGGAGTTATTAGCTAGGTTTATTCCAGAGACTTTTCTCCTTTTCAGCTTCAGTATCAAAAATATTTTCACTCCCTTCCCATCATTTTCTTTGTGCCCTGTTTTTCTCCCTCCTTTTAAATCTTTGCCTTTTTTACATTTTGTCTGTCCCTAACCTGTTTAGATTGTCCAAATACCAAGGAAAAAATCCTTCTGACAAAGAAACAGAGATGTTCAGAGTTCTGTTGCACTGGTGCATAAAGACTATTATTCCAAGCCCTTGTAGAGTGGCTTCAGTTCTGTGCAGAGGGAATGACAACCACAGGCACTGCTCTGGCCCACGGCTGGATGCCCACCACTGAACAAAGTCATGGTATTGTAACACACACCAACTGCAGAATCAATCAATCAATCAATCAATCAATCACTCCACTACCCACTCACAAACTTAAAAAAAACCTCGAAAGAACAAAAGCCGACCTAAAAATACTACTGGTCTCATACAAAATATTTTGAGCTACACCCACACACCAGTCTCTTTTTTATGCTGAAGAAAAAGGGGAAGTCCAAAGGCACAGCCTTTTATCCACTACCATTGCTACTCCCACTGCCATTGTTTCATACATCAAGCACTCTAAAAATAAACCCTTTTCTAACCTGCTGACCCTTATCAATCTTCTTCACTGGCATCCTATTAGGTCTCTCCACACCAATGAATTAATCCAGTCTCAAGCTACAAATCCCTACTTTTCCTTTCACTTTCAACATAGTCACTCCAGTTTATGCAAAACACTTCTAATGAATAAATGAAGGAGAAGAGCTATATGGGTTTTTATTGCTTCTATTCTTTTTTTTTTAATTTGTCAGATACCTTTTACACAGAGATCAAAACACGGGAGAAAATGAAGACCAAACTGCATGCACATGTGTACTCTGTGGTACAAAACATCTTATCTACACATCCCCAGTAGTCACACGATGTGAGTACCTTCAAGCCCCCACTCAGCTTAATTTCAAAAGAAAGAAACTTTTTCCAACTGGAGTTTCTCAACTACCAGGGAAAGCCAGGCAGTTTAAGAGTTAAGCACTCTCTGTAAGTGGGATATCCCTCAGGAGTTAGACCAAGAATAGACCAAGAATTATCCTTAGACCAAGAGTAATTTATTGCTACAGGATTAATTTCACTCCTGATGTTACTGCTACTATTCTAAATAATCTAAATATTTTGATCACTGTATGGACACCTCAAAGTTGCTTCACATACAGTAAGCAGTAATAATTTTCAACTATTACCAATGCTGGAATCAGAGAAATAGGTGATCAAAACTTTTACACAGTAAAAAGGGGTTTTTTGTTTGGTTTGGGATTTTTTTTAAAGCATAAGGGATAAAAATGGATTATGTTCCAGTCTCTGGAAGATGTGGTTACTGACAAAGCAACAGTAGGAGTCTTGCTCCTGTTCCATCCATTTCCCAGGCTGTTGGAACAATACCAGGTCACTGAAAACATTAGATCCAGCTGTGGTGATTTCCCTGCTTGCAATCACCATGGGGAAGTGATGCATCATGTAAAACATTAGTCACAATGCATGAATTCAGGGCAATGCATGGGCAGGGTGTAATTGCTTAGGCATCTAGTGCTTAAAATCTTACCAATTGAGTCAATAGAACATCCTGAATTTGTACAAAAGGTGATCTGGCTCCCTATTCGACAAGCACAGGCCCCACATATTGCTGTACTGTGACAATAAAGAAAAATGCCTACATAACACCAAAAAGAGAACAAAATTGACAAGCTTGTATGGAATTGCAGCTCCCCTCATTCACCAGGTTCCTTTCAAAATCCTGAAAACAGCCACAACTTAATTTCTACAGGATCTTCACGCTGTGCACCCACCGAGATAATCACTGGTAAATCTTGGTTTGTTTCTTCTCTCTCTAGAATGAAATACAACTTTTGACCACATTCAGCTGTATTATTTCTCAAGTATTATTTGTCTGAACCTTTTTATTTTGTAGTCAGTTTAATATTCCTTGGTACTCAGAGGAACAAACAAGGACATTGCTCCACAGCCAATAAAAGCTGAATGCTTCCATAGCCCACTTCTGTCATTTCTTTGTACAGTACACACATATGCCCCTATGTGAGCCAAAAAGAACTAGTTCAGGACAGATGTAGTTTTATTCTGAATGCTTCCATGTTCAGACTGTCTCACAACATACAATATATTTTGGTGGTATGCTAGAGTTGTCACTCAGCCCTTAATCTACTGCTCTCTTCTATCATCTCTCTAAAGTTCACTCTTCTAATCATATCCTTGCAGTGCTAATCTGTTCCTGAGGTGCTGATATGTACACAAGTGCTTACAAAGAGATAAGAAAAATGGAAAATATTTGCAAGTAAAGGCATTGCCCACAGCACACAGAAGACGCTCACGCTGGTATCAGAAGCCATCTTAGTGCCTTAGCGCATATTTCAGTTGAAACACTCCGTATTTCATAGCTGAGTTAATGAGTCAGAGCTGAAGGATGTGCTGATAGTGGTCCAGGGTTCTGCAGAAAAACCAAAACCAGTTTGCAAATAGCCTCTAGACTTGCTTGTGGGGAATGTCCCACACATGTAGATAAGCATCAAAACACAACCCCAGTGGACCTTGATGCGTTTCCATTTATTTTAAGACACTAACCTTGGATCTAATCTACCTGCTGTATGATCAGACATTATTCTGCTCATTTATTTGGGATCGGTAGGCAAGATATTTCTGTAGAGCTTATACAATTTCCAACAGCCTTTTGACTATCTTTTAACATTATTGCCTGATGTATTTTCATTTTATCTATTATCAAAACCAGATCTTTCTTCCCTTGCTCAAAAATCAGAATTCTCTAAATTTCTCTATAATTGACATTCACTACATCTTCAGGTATACCAACTAATTATTTTTTTTTAAGTCCGTATACAAGCGACAGCAATTTAGGTCCTTTTTATTTAATACAACTAACTCAAAGCATTATAAGATTTTTTTTCCTTCACCATTTTGCAAAAATGGAGTCCAGACTGTAACCTAAATAAGGCCAGTAGTATGGTGGTTGGAGAGGACTGTGCACACCCATGAGTGTGATTTTTGTAGGAACTATGAGTTGAAGGAAATTTGAGTTTCTCTGAACGTAACTGTATCCAAGACCAGCTTTGGAGGTACTACTGTACACATTATACTTGAGCGAGTTATTTCTGGTAGCCAGTCAAAACTGATTCTGTGACAGCTCAAAGCTCCAATTCTTTAACAAGGACTAACCCTCTTGTCTCAAATGATGGAATCTGCCGCGCTGACTGGCAACCTTATCTAGTCCAACTTTCAATCAACCAGCAATTAATTGATGCTCAACACTTCATGTGGATGGCTTTAAAAGCCATGGACTTCACGTCTTTTAACTGGTTCTTCAGTTTTTGTTCTGTAGTTTATCCTTGTCAGAAGAGGCACAGGGTATTCATCTCTTGACCCCAAAAAGTAAATTTATCAAATATTCTCAGTTATCAACTGCAATAAGCAGCCTTGATCGTTGTTTTAGAACACAGTTCCTTATTCTTGACAGCATTTTCTGTGAAAATAACTATGGCACAAAACTTTTTTAAATTAAAAGAGTTCATTTTTAAAATGAAACCAGCCTTGGAATACAATAAGATTTAAAAACAAATTTTACAAGACTAACTAGAAAAAAAATAGTTTAAAGTTGAATGGATTTATATTCTCAAATTTTACTTCCCATCATATTCTACACAAATTCTAATACACAAAGACCCCATTTGCAAGCTTTTGGCTTCACTAATACTAAATTTAAACAGATTTGAAGAATAAAATAATCTATTCTGAAAATAAAAGTGTCCATTTGAATGCAGATTGTTAAAATTCAGAACTTCAGGCTTTCACATATTTATAAGTAAGAGAGCAGATTCTACTAAAGAAAGAGAATAGGAAAGAAAACCAAGCAATAAACACGCAGAATATGTTTATGCTCCAACAATCACTAATAAGTTTACTGAAAGAACATTTTAGGAACAGCAAAAACTAATCTGAATAATTTATCTATGGGCTTTTTTTGTGTTCAGTCCCATTAGGCAGTATACTGTGATTTGAAGTCAGCTGCAAGAGACTATACCTGCTCTTCCCGAGAATTTTCCAGGCTATGAAAAAAAGAAAACTAAAAAAACAAAAAAAGAGAATGGATTTTATAGCACTAGTAATTCCTCCCTAAATGTCTGAAGTACAATGGTGCAGATTAGTCAACTTCAAGGTCATTTATTAACATGGATTCATTTTAAGGCATTGATAGCACATGGATTTCTGTGGTCCCTAATTGAATACTGCTCTTGGCATCCTTCTCAGGTCTTAAAAGAGCTTCTTTCAAATCTAAGATCATTCTTGCCATGTTCAATATAAAATCTGCATTTTAAATTCTAAATGACAAGTACTATTGCAGCTTGGTTTGAAGCTTGCAAGAACTTTCTAGTTTTGCTTTGTTTCAAGACTACAAAAACTCCCAGTCCCCAGGCTGCCCCAAACATCTGTAGAAAGCATTGCTCCATAAAAACAAGCATTGCTGGCTTAATCCTTAATTTCTATTGATAATAAGAGATGCAAAGGAAACAAAGGCATACATTTCACCCTAACTACGCACAAAGCCAACTTGTCCTGGATCCTGAGAATTACTCCTTAGGCACAACAGACCAAACCACTATAAAGTGCTGAGTACTCTTTAGCCAGCTCAGAAGTCTTTTCGAAGCTGCTTGTTCCATATGTGACTCAATTCATGGATATTTTATCACTGCAAAGTCTTAACCTCTAGCATTGGGGTAGCCATAAATGATTTTTTACCATGTCATAAAGCCAGAAATCACCCAGATGGCAATGACATTCCTCTACTTACAGTACACTAGGGGCAGAGATACAGCTATTTGAAGAATAAGATGAAGCAGTACAAACCTGATTGAAAGACCTGGGATTAATTGAAAGTGTCCCTTTATTCTCCTTTTCTTAGCCCCCTTTTTTTTGTCTTTTTTTTTCCCTAGAACTAGTGTTCTGGACAAATTGTGACCCTTTGATTTCCTGGTTGGCAATTTAAACTTGGTTTATGGTGCTCTTACTGGGACAGAGCAGTTTTATGGGCAAAGCACATCACTTGCAGCCAGGAGACCTTGTTTCTAAAGTTGAACTGTTCACCTGTTTTGTATTTGCTCATCACTCCATCTTCCCAGGCTTTTGTCTTGGTCCTTCTTATCTATTCCTAAGCAAGATTAGAATCATTCCAAAAAAGGAGAGATTTACATTTAATGTTTGTTGATGTGACTTAAATAGGGTCCTAATGCCATCTTTGAATATCTTGAGGTAGGCAAAAAAAGAAAGAAAATCAGTGGATTTATGCCAAAGCATGAAGATCCCTGGAGCATTCATGGAGATCAAATCTGCTTCCACCTAGGACCTGCTATTCATTATTAAATACTGATCTCATGAGGAATGATACCTGGCCCTTCGATAGGCTCATCTTTTAACAAGAAAATATCAGAAACTCTGATGAGATCATGTCAATGAGGAGAGCATTTTATTTATTCTTAAGACCTTTTTTCCCGTATTTTAAAGGCAACTAACTGAGAATGTGAGATGATTTTGTGCCTCACTGCATGACTTTGAGCACATTAATAAAGGAACAAAGTTGAAGTCTTGGTTCCCAGTTGTCCATTTTGACCTTTAGACAATACTCTCACTCCTGCTCTACACAAAACCTGATACATCTACACTTTGTGAATATCCAGAGGTTCTACCAAGGACTGCTTTTTCTTTTCTACTCTTCTCCTGTAAAGAAAGCACGGCACCGGAGTAAAGCCGTAACTTGCTTCCACTCTCTCCTGACATAAAAGAAACAAGGCATTCCTACACCCCTGTACATACATGTACCTCAGGGATGTAAAGCCATTTCACAACTTCTGTAAGGGCATGATGTGACTGAGCCTTCCTTCTACCAGAGATCTGAATTTCAGGGGTCACAGCAACAGGCAGTGCTGTTACCTCCCATCATTTTTAGTTATAATATTATTATGATTCTTCAATTACCATCTTGACTAGCAAAAGCAATAGAAATTAAACATGAAGAGTAATTTAATCTCACCTAGATACTGTTAATATTTGTAACACCATGTATTTTATTATTATCTGCCACTTGATTTTCAGTTTGAGGGAATGATAAAAAAAAAAAAACTTGTCCATTTTCTGTTATGGTTTATGTAGTGAGTACACTTAGAAGCACCTCCAAGCAAACCCAGTTGCTGATGTCTCTCT
The DNA here is from genome assembly GCA_013397095.1 of Sterrhoptilus dennistouni. NCBI lineage: Eukaryota > Metazoa > Chordata > Aves > Passeriformes > Zosteropidae > Sterrhoptilus > Sterrhoptilus dennistouni. The sequence continues at coordinate 1,854,052 of VWZU01016071.1, forward strand.
CAAAATAAATCTCCACTTTTTGTGATATGTAAAAAGTACTTCCGCCCCTCCTAAAACTCTCAAGTGAATTTGAACTAATGGTTGTGTAACTCCCAGATTTTTCCTTTATAGCATATGATGACTAAGTGAATAGGAGTAACACCTTTACTCCAGAAAAATACATACTCCTGGGCCTGGCTTATACAGCTATTTAATAGGAAGATTAACCTAGCAGTAAATAAAATAGACCAATGATTTCCAACTCTCATAATTTCTGTAAGCATTTGATTCAGAGACCAAATAAGTCTGATATGCCTAGTGATGTTATTGCCCTAATACTTTCAGGAAACCCTTTCCAATACAGGAAGCTAATTTTGGTTTTAATTGAGGACTGAAACTATGCATATTTCATGATATTCATGTCTTGCTACCTCAACTCTTCACTGTTTCTGAAACAAATCTTGACTTAACAGCGCACAGCTACCGGAATATAAATGTATTTTAAAATGCAATCAAGTGAAAGTAATTAAATTGAAGCTATAAATGAAAAAAGCAAAAAATTACATGGTCATGAGGTATCTTGAGAATTTCTCATCTGCACTACCTGAAGCAAACACATTATGTAACTTCAAATGGATTCATCTTTCTAAACACTAGGAGATAAAGTTCTTTGGTTTTTTGAATTTTTTTGGTGCCTGGCTGCTTGCCAAAAATTTAAAAATGGATTCCAAGTCAGGTATTTCCTAAAGGAGGTAACTGTGGATAGGGAGGGTTTTTTTTGAACACTCCGGCAGAATTTATTAGGATAAACGCAAGATTCTAATTTTGATCTTCAACCACTGTTGTAGTTCTTAGGTCAAGAAAAAATGTCTGATGTAAAGATCTCCTTTAAGCCATTTGACAAATAAAGCACTGCCTGAGTTTTCAAATTTCTTGGCTTTTGGATTGTAATCCTTTAAATCAAAGAATTCTTCATCACTAGCAGCAAAGGTGCTGGCTTTGACCTCACAGTTTCAGAGGCTATATATTTTTTAAACCTTACTAAAGCATATTCTCATATCAACATGAACAAAGCAAAAACTTCGTAATTACAACTGTCTCACATCATCTCCAAACCATGCAATGAATAGATTTTAAAGACAAGAAATGATCATTGCACTCTTAATGTATAACTCTATACTCAAATAAGCTCATTCAGTGTTTTCTGCACCAGTGCCTTAAATTTTGCCTGAATATAAGATGTCTTAAAAACAATACCCAGTTTAATCTGAAGAATTCAAGCAAAGAATTCTTCTCAACTGTACATTAAATTATGTCAATGGCTAATTACCTTCATAAATACCCTATTTCTAATCCAATATGGAACACATCAAAGTACGTATGAATTTCTCAGTCTAATAATCTTATTAGGGACCCACTTTTCCACAAGTAGAAGGTTATTTGGGAAAAAAGACAGAAGATCTCATTTTACAGATGGGATTTGCTAGCTGTTGTCCACATGTTCCTCTTTTGATTGTCTTGACAATGGAGGCACTGGTTCTCAGATTAGTTAAATTCAGTATAAACTGTAAATAACCAATTGAAGTAGCCAAGGTACTAGTAACCCTCACTAACTGCTAAAACGCACACATGAAGCTGTCAAAATATACAGACACTATGATTCATCTGTCCACTTTTCATACAGGCAAATATATAGTGATGACTACCTTTCCTCACAGAAGTAACATTTGCTTAGTTTTCCTATTTAAAGGTAAAACTTTTGTTCAGCTTTCAAACTTTGAAGCAAAATAAAACCCTGGAAAATGCATGCAGCTTGGGAGAAAACCACAGAGATCTGGGTGCAGTTGCAGAGCTACAATCTTGTTGGGATCACAGAAACATGACTGAATGTTGCAATGAGGGGATGCAGGCTTTTTAGGAAAAACAGGATAGAAAGACGAGGAAGAAGAGTTACCCTAGCTGGGCAAGAGAAGCTGGAGTGCACAGAGCTCTGCCTGGGGATGGATGAAGTTAGGCAAGCTAAAGTGGAATTGCATCTTGACAGGGATTTCAAAGATATATGTTGATTGTAAAAATATATTTTTGTAGTCTGTATTTGAAATTTAGCAGCTGCACCAACTGGAAATGTCTACAAAATTTCTTCCTAATTTTTAAAAACTCCCTAGAACTTCTTTAAGCTGCCTGCATTTAGAGATGTTCAGAGAAGAGTTGTATAGTAGCAGCTACATTTTCATGCATTACCTGAGTTTGCATGATTTATGTCTAATACATAGAAAATGCACCATTTTCCAGTTTTATCGCAACTTTTATACTTCATACAGTTCACAGGGAGAAACTGAAAGGGTAGTGAAAGTGATGTTCTCTGTGACTGTAGGCAAGCCAACTAGCATCACACAGTAAGTCTGAAATACTAACCAGAACTCCAGAAACACAGTATTTTTCATGATTGATTTATCCTTCCTCTTGTAGAGCTTACTGCTCCCCTCTAATCTGATGCTCTTAACACTGCAAAACCTGAGTACACAATGGATTTGACATCTCTCTGGAAAACAGCATCCAAGACACAAGCACTAATGATTAAAGGTTCCAATGCGATGATAGTTTTCAATGCATTTTCACCTTTGTATACCCCGAAGCCAGTGACACCCAGGTTAATCAATGTCTTGAGATTTAATCAGAAGGTGTTGAGAAACAAGTTCTGCAGTGTGATACAGATAAACAACAGCCTAGTGCTGAAGTGGAAAGCAGCACTTCACAATGATTTAAGAAAATTCAAAATTGGATAGGCAAGGCAGACAGAATGAGGCAGAGCAAAAAGCCCATAAAGATCAGCAACTCACCTTTAACTCTGATTAGCAGCAAATGTTTAGCAATCAAGAATGGTTTAGCAGTAATCCTTATTTCTAAGTGGGAACCGGTGTTAACAGTCTCAGGAAAATAACCTCTCTGGACTGTAGAGTCAAGACAGAGAAAAGCACCAGCACTTAGTCCTTTTTCATTCCTGCCCTTCCCAGGTACCCAACACTGACAGCTCCCAAGGACCAGTCTCTTTAAGGGAAAGTTATCCTACCCTTTTGGTTACTCTTCTTAGCCCTCACGTTCTAGAGGCAATTTGATTTAACATATCATTGAAAAAACCCAGCAACGGTTTCTCCTTGTTAGTGCTTACAAAAATGAAGGTTTTCTTGGACTGGTTTGTTTTTAAACAAAAATAATCGCAACTCAGATTTTTTGAGAAAATGGGAAAACCAACCAAACATCATAAAAATTACACTAAAAACACAGAGGAAGACAGATAACATCTTACATATGTTAACCTCATGACATAAAATCTCATTGCTATGTCTGCCTCTGCAGTGCTGTAAAAAATGAAGGTGAACTTCCTTTGCTTGATAGTCTAGCACAAAAGGAAGTGAAAACATCAGTGGGGAAAACAGATGGAGATGAGGGGCTCTTGAACCACCCTTTGCTGCTTTTCATTCACCAGCATAGGCCAGCATAATGAGAAGCAAGTTAAAGAATTATTCAGCACTGAGGAAGAACTACAGCAACTATGGTAGCACCAAAAGGAGGCTGAAGAGGGAATATCTCAATTAAACACAAGCATCCGAAGACACAACTATAAGAAAGGCTATGCATCAACCCTCTGCACCTTTTCTGGGATACTGACCCAATCAAATACCTCTACAAAGTGCCAGTATACCAACACACACAGTACAGGAAACAAACAGGAGGAAGCAGAGATCTGTGTGCAGTCACAGATCTCACTGGAGGTGCAGTGGGATAGCTCCCGTGGCTGGAATGTTGTCACGAAGGGCCACACACTATTTAGGAGACACAGACTGGGAAGGTGTGGTAGTGGAGTTCCCATCGATGAGCAAGGCAACACTTGGAATGAATTGAGCTCTGTCTTGGTGAGGATGACGAGTGAGCTGAAGGCTTACGGGTTTGGATAAAATGACAGACTGGTAATGGTGATGCTGTTGTGGGTGTTTGCTACAGATTGCCTGGGCAGAAGAAGGAGATTGCCAAGGCAGCCTCAAAGTGACAGGCACTGGTTTTTGTGGGGGATTTTAACTACCCTGGTATCTGCGGAGAAACAACAGAGAGAAGCACAAACCATCCAGGAGGTTCCTGGAAAGCCTTGAAGATGACTTCCTGACACAAGAAGTGGATGATCTCACAAGGAATGGTGTCCTGCCTGGTCTCATACTAATAAACCTAAAGAGGTTTCTTTAGGCTAAAAAGGCCTAAAGAGAAGGCCTGTTGGAGATGTGAATGATGGGCTGTAGTGACCACGAGACTGGAGGTCAGTATGGGGAAAGAGGAAGCAGGGCAGTGAGATTCTAACCATGAACTTCAGAAGAGCTAACTTCAACCTCTTCAGGGATCTTCTTGGAAGAATCCCATGGGAATGAGGCCTGCAGGAAATAGAGGTCCAAGAGAGCTGGTTGATATTCAGTGATCACTTCCTCCAGTTCCAAGAATGTTGCATCCCAGTGAGAAAGAAATGAGGCCAAGGGGAAAGAGGCCTGTGGATGTCAAGGAACTCCCATCATTACTTGAGTGTAAGCAGGAAATACAAAGGAAATGGAATCAGTGTCAGGACACTTGGAATGAATAGAGAGAGGTTGTCACAGTAAGTATAAATGAGATGAGGATGGTCAAGACCCATCTGGAATTAAAGCTGGCCAAGGCTGTCAAGGACAACAAGAAGGGCTTCTTCAATCAACCCACTGTGGTCCCTTCCAACATTACCCATTCTGTGATTCTGTAATATGAACTTATCTCCAAAGGAAGATACCAGTACAACAGCACCATACTGCAAGCTGGTCTTTTCACAAAATATTATCACTAATTCCCATTCTAAAGGATTCTTCATAAAATTTGGTGTCACTGAGAATCAAGCCCAAAATATCAATCAAGTTCTTAATTTATATCTCTTGTATATTATAATATCTCTAAAATTAAAGGACTATTGTTTTTTAGGTTTGATACAACACAATTAGGTATCAGGGCTTTGAATAAAGTATAGTTTTAAAAGGCTAAGACAGCATTAAAAAATTATTAGTATGTCAGTAGAGTCTGAGCAGGCAGCTGTTTAATAACAATGGACAGGGAATTTAAAGAAAAATACTTCAGAGAAGTAAATGGATATTCTTTCCAGCAGAATGATTTCTTTAAAGACAAAAATCCAAATTATGCATGTCTCCTTTTTTTTTTTGTTTCAAAAGAACTACTTTAAAGGTAAAATTTACCTACTCAAAGCAATTAAGATGAGAAGAAAAGAGATAGAGGAAAAGAATACTCCAAGGGCCAAGTATGTAAGACTGAAAGAACTATTAAGTATAATCATCCATTATCCCCTGAATTATATTTATTTAATACAAACATAAAGGTGCGCAGAACAGATGAATGGGTTACTAGAGAAGGTAAAGCAAAAGCTCTCAAATGTTGTTCTTTGGAGAGCATCACCATTATCAAACAGAACTGCTTCCTGCAAGTCAGTCTTGAATTCAAACAGACACCTGCTTAAGTTTTCCATGGCTCTGTGAGCAACTACTAGAAAAGGAGAAATTGAATGTTTTAAGACATATACTACAACAGTAGTGCTTCCCAGACTCCAGTCTTGGTTTTAGCAGTTGTAGAACTTTAGATAAACTTCTCACAGGTGTCAAAGGAAGAAATTTTTACTTTAAGTTTTACTTTTGGACTACAGTCTTTCTTTCTAACTCTTGTCTTTATTCTGAAGGAGAGGAGGAGACTGAGCTTCCTCATGTCTCCATCATATCCTTTCCATGAGATGAAAAACAAACTATGTGTCAGATTTTGCTGCACAAATAAAACTGTTACATAATAAAGCTATTATATAATATAGCTATATTATAGCTATATATTATTATATATATAGCTATATATTATATAGCTATTATATAATATAGCTATATAATAAAGCTATTAAGTTCTACCAGATGCCTTTCTCATTCCTTTGCTCCAAGAGCCAGTTTTTTAATTCNATTCCTTTCCTCCAAGAGCCAGTTTTTTAATTCACTTTTATGAAACTTATTTATGAATTCTTGCTCAAAAACCCTGAAAATCCTTAAGACAAGCAAAAAGAATCCTTAGTAAGCTAAGTTGGCACAACGTTCCATGGTTCCAATGCAAAGATAAGAAATCATTTGAATGAAGCATTTTGCATCACAACCCCAGCTCAACACTTCTGGTGCAGAAACCTGGGATGTTTTACAACTTTAAATGCCATTGCAGAAGACAAGAACATATTCTTTCAGTCATATTTCCTCGCCTAGTGTATACATTTATTGATAGTTTCTGTACTTGTCTTTGGTAATTTATAATGCCTTGATGCTAACTGAAAAATAATTCAAAAAGAAGATTTCCTCTTTTATTGCCTATCTCACTTCAAGTAAATAGAGGAAATCTATTTACTTGGTGAAGTAAGATGGGTAATAAAATAGGAAATTGCATGAAAAATGAAGAGGGCATACTTTGTTTCAGCTCGTGGTGACAGGCATCAGATGTTCCTCTAGGCAACCTTTGCTAGGGGCACATCAAATTTTTTCAGAGGACTAACTCTGATAGATGCACAAAATAAGACAGACTGAGAGCAGAGCTTTCAAGAGGGAAAAAGACCAGTGGGGTTCAGGGAAAATGGTGTTTCAGGCTACCTGTGTTTTTATAAATTGTAGCTGGGAATAAAAATCTAAGATAATGTGGAGAAAATATTATACTACCTGCCACAGTTCATTAAAGTACCATGCACAGAGCAAGCAACTGCTTAAGTAACTGAATAGATCCTGCTCCTCCACATTTTACTTTCAGTGAGAAAAGATGACTTCAGTGACTTCAGGTGTATTGCCCACATACCTTTCCTGGCTCCCTTCTGTGAAGTGGTAGAGATGATTGGCACCTCCATCAGCACAAGCTCTCAGGGCAGCTGCAAGTGAAGAAAGAGAACATCAGTGCATTTGCATTATAAATAAAACCCTGAAACCAGCTGACAATGCTGTGTAAACTTAATTGTTCATAGTGGCATAGGGAATAAGCATGAGATCTTGTATGGCTTTTAGCTTCCCATACTTGACTGCTTTCCCTGTTTCTCTAAATAGAAATTTGAACTGTTTTTATCAGACTACTGCCAATCTTCATCTGACTGTGCCACTGTACTTGCAAATAGCTTATTTCTATCTGTTTGAACCTGCTGCCCAGACAGCTTAAACTACAAGACAGGTAAGTATTAAAAACCTGAAAAGCCCCACTCTCCATCTACAGTTCGATCCTACACCTTGTCATAAGTGGGAACTTGCACTGTAAACACAACTATCTTCTCACTCAGGCAGAAAAAAATTCCCTATGATGGCTCTACAGCAACCTGCGTAACAACTGGGAAAGAAAAATAACCAAGAGTTAATCGTGACAATACCCTTTTTCTCCTTTTTTTCTCCTCTTATGACACAAAATTGATAACTTTATTATAGTTCCTATATTGTTCCACAGACTGTTTGAATCTTCTGATATAAAGCAGGGGTTTAGGTCTTAGCTTTAAATCTTGGACTATCCTGGTACAAAACCACAATAATTTTCAGCACTTCCACCTAACTCAGGGACCACAAAGGGCATGTGCCACTAATTCTAGCTGATTTAAACAAGCAGAGACATGCTGTCCTCTTGTGATCCTTTTGTTTATTTAGACTTAAGTTACAGAAAAGAGACAAGTCTAACACTATTATAACAAAATCAAACATAAATTGCTATCTTTTATTCATAAGCTTCCCTATTAATCATAATTTAACTAACACACAGCTTTTTTATGAGGTTTTTAAAACATGATAAGCTATTAAAGATTGAAAATGACCATCTTGTCTTAGCAGTCATTATCAGTTTTACTCTGAGATGCACAAGTTAGATAACTATAGTACACAAGATAAAAGAAGCTGTTGCTTCCACACTAGGGCACAGCATTCCTTCCAGGCAAAGAGAAACTGACTGGTAATCCTGAAAGAGCTGAAAGTCACAGGGCCAGGGGGGAAAAGGAGGAGAGACAAGTAAAAAAGGTACAAACAATCAGATCAGGCACTTCTTGCTGCTGAGAATCCAAATTTCCACCGAAGCTGCTTTCCTTTGGTGTTTATTTTTCAGTCAGAACCACCCCTCAGCAATGATACAAACCTGTATCTTTCCTTTTGGTGTACATTAGATGGGAAATCCACCTCTCCCCCTACTTAGCCAGCCTATACAAATAGGGACAGCAGAGTTCACCTCTATAGCTGCTCACACCTTCAAGTCGTTCTTTCTTATGTGGGTGCTGAACTCCCACAGGGAGTGCTTGTAAATGAATATCTACTGTGCAGTACCATGGGACCTTGGCTGGGGATTTTTGGATGGGGCAGGGGGGGAAAGAAGGAAGCAGGACAACGCAAAAGCTACCAGTTCATCACAGGTAACTGGGTTTTTTTTTTTTTTTTCCTTCAGGCTGACGCTATGAGCAGAGCAAGAGAACAAGCAGTGCCCTCAGCCCTCTTGTACAGACCCTGCTCTTTGTCTCCTTACACCACTTCACCCACCCCCCACTCCTTACAGCCTCCACCCAAACCATACTAACAAGCTAAGATCAAGCAGATTTGATCCTGAGAAATCTCACTAGGTGAAGTAATTTCTAGATTATTCTAGAAGCTTGCCAGCCACTTACCATGGTGATTCACTGCTTCAGGCAAGTGCCTCATCCAGTCTGATGAATACAACATCGCAAGACAAGAACGACACTTTTTGCCCACTGTGTTTGACTGGAAATTTTAACTTCTCCTTTCACATGAGGTTACAGCTGAAAATGGATTGATACACTTCCTTTCACCTGGACATATCTGTTGTCTCAGGGGGTTCAGCTCACACAGAACACAATAATGGCCCATTGCTGGAAGAGTGTGTAATACTTGTCCTTAGGTTGGCTATCCTGCCTGCTGGCTAATTTAGCAGATAGAAGGCATCTAAGCAAGGCCTAGGACTTAAGGTGCATGACTTGCCTAAAGGGTGTTTGTTTCCCAGGCACTCCCAGATAGCCACAGCTTTTTCCTTCTGAAAACAGTGAATTTTCCATCTATTCTCCCATATAAAAAAGAATGATATGAGATACATAAAAAGTTTAAAATCTATTATCAGTCTCAATTATTTTAACACAGCCAGAGCCTTAACTATTGCATATTCTCTCACTGAACTTACCAAAAGTGAAGCCTGGCCCAAGATGTCTTCATCTGATCTTATAATTTTAAAACAACATGACAGAAGAACCCAAACCAAACTAAGCAGCACAAACCAAATCAGTCTTTAATCAGTCTGGTACATGTAAAAGTACTGAGATTCTCCCCAAAACAGGAATGTGCCTAAGTAACAGATCTATGACACTTGGATGTTTTCACACAAATGTGGTGCTACTATTTGATATCTCAAATCAAAAGAGTTGCCTTATATAGCTGCAATTTAAAGCAGTCCCTCACATATTTATTCTTGTTTATAAGAAAAAAAAATCAAATTCTGTAGCATTGTAAAGTTATTTAGAGAAACAATTTATGAGGTACTGATCCTTTACCAGCAAGTTAATAACTTACACTAAAATCAAACAAAGCCCCAGTTGCATTAAGGAACTAGCAGGTAATTAACAGATTGGCTGGAGGCCAGTAAATCATAATATTTTAACAGCTACGAACTAAGCATTGCCTGAAAAAAGGTAATGATGTATGTTAGCTGGAAGAATATGTATCATTATTATCTGGAAGTGTTTAAGGAGATAGTCAGCAATTCTAAGCTTACAGTTTGGATGGAAAATTCTCTATGAAAAAAAATAGGAACTGATTTTATACAGTGCCTTTTATATTAGAGACAAAATTGCATTACAAACAACTATTTGGCCCAGGTGCACCATGGCAACTGCGTAGGCAAATCTAACAGTCTCCAGGCACTTTGCAACAACTCACACGAAACCTCATTAATTATTTCAGCAGAAACTGAAGGACCTGAACAAGATTTGGGCTTTGTTTTGCCTGGCTTGGCATCCTGAAAACAGAAATGCCTTCTTCTGAGACGTTTTCAATTTAAACAGATGAAAAAAAAAAATTAAAAGGTGTAAAGTGACATAGATGGATGAAGTGCTAAGGGTCACAAATGGGTCAAAGGCAAGTTATCTTCCAGGGCAAACAAAGTGGCTGGTGTGGCTCATAAAGTGAAGAATAACTTAAGTGGCCAGTCAGAACACCAAAGGTCTTGCTGTTACCATCTCTTCTGGCCCAAAGTGTACCATCACATTATGACAGACTCCTCAAATTTGCTAGATGGGCTGCACATGGAAGTATGCTCTTGCTTATGTATGTCAGAAAAAAGTAAGTCACCAAAGACTCTATCTAAGGGCTATGGGCAGTTCACCCTGCCTCTGTGAACTGAGACATACAAAGAAATGGTTGTCCAAGTAGCTCACTGAGCTCTGGTAGGTCAGGAGGACCAACACCTCCAGAAAAAACATTGTGATATGCAACGGGGAGCTGTAGCTTTTTCAACCAGCACAACTGGAAGCAGAGGAGGCCTGTGTTTTTAGCTACCCAGCTCAGCTGCAGAGCCCCATGATACCATTTCATGCTTCTGTTATTAGAAGAGATGATGCTAACAGGACAAGGACACAAGTGCACTGCAGACCCAGCTCAGCATGTGAATCTGCACTCCTTGGCATTACCACAAATTACTCCACAAATTACCACCTTTCCAATCTGAATATTCTGTGTTAAACTCCACTCCTCAGAAATAGCTCTGTCTGCCAAATTAGCACCTTTTCTATCGGTTAGATTCTTTTCTCGTATAACTCCAGTGTCATTGAATGAACTACAGCATGGAGGCATAATCTAAAAATCAACTGTTTTATTGTGCAGGAGGGGGAACTCAATGCCACTGTCAATAACTGCTTCCTGAGTTATTGGGAGCAGCATGTATTCAGTCCAGCAGTGTCTGGAATTATGGCAAGAGTTAATACCCCTCAGCTCCACCTATGCCAAGGAAGAGCTACATAAAGAGCATATTATCAAGCTATCCCATCTAAGAGTTTCTCACAGGCAGCATGAATGAAGAAACAAAAGCCTTTCTGAGCAATACCTTTCCTTTTACATAGTGCATCTTCTGCACCTTTCTTTTTACTAGTGTATCTAGTAACTGGTGAAGTATTTCTCTCTAGTGACTGAATTTGAGGCACCAATTTTAGGGCTAATTATTGGTTTTAACAAAAATACTGGAAACATTTTACTCTATATTTACCACTTTGGCAAATATAAAAACTTCCTGTCCCTGTGAGGCAGAATATGAGCAGCATATCAAACACAAAAAGGAAGGTCTTGGCTGTGAGCTAACTAGTTCTGATGCGTTTTGCAAAAAGAGCAAGTCCATGATTGTATTCAATAACCCTGCAAATTCAGGTGGGGCAAAAGATTCCACAGAACAGATGCAACCCTTGCAGACTAAAATAAAAAGGGAATATATTTATAAATATTACCAATATCTTATAAAGAAAAGCATAACTTTACTATTCCTATTCTATTATTCCTTCCAATTAGCATTTAAAATATATTCTTTTCCAAACAGATATGGAAATCAATCCATATTTTTTGCTTAAATTCAAATTTGTGACAACTGTCCTTAAACTGTGTCATTTAACAACTGTTTTGGCCAACACTAAACCCACTAAAAACTGCTTTAGTATAGCCCCTCTGTTCCTTTTCTAATTTTACACAACTTCTTCTAGGTATGCAATCTCTTTCCCTCACTCATTTATTGATTCAGTAGCCTGGTAACCATAATTAACCTGCCAGTAAAATCTATGCATAAGAGAACTCTGCCTAATTAATGACTTGGAATGCTGGTAGTAATACATATGTGAAATAAATGGTTGATATGCAGAGAATTGCTTGGTTGGCTTGATACATAGGGCCAAGACATTTTTGTCACAGTATTACCAAAAAATAGCAGTTACCAACAACAAAATGCATGATCTTATTTATGTGATGTCTCATTTTCCCCTTTGTCCTGCAGAAACTGCAAAAATAAATTAAACAAACCCAGGGCTTTGTACAGCTGCAGATTGCTAGATGCTAATTGCATCTCAAACTATTCCCTCCCACCCATGTGTTTCCACCTGTGTTTTCAGGACTGTTTGCAACTGCTATTGCACATCAATTACAAGGCACTACAGACATCCCTCTTCTGTAAGCTGCAGCTCTCTTTAGCAAATCAGCTACCAGTCCGTAATACTTGTCTGCTTTGTGGTTGGACACTGGTCTTCCTATGAGGTTTTTTAACTATTTAAAATAGGTCTATCCTTATGTTGCAAATGAGTGGTTTGGCTACTTAAAGAAACACCATCAGAGACATTGATGAAAGCAGGGTTTAACATGAATTTGTGAAAATACAACTTTATATAGTTTGACCACAAGGTTCCCTCTACTACTTACTACAAAGATGATAGCATACAAAGGAAGATCAAATTAGAAGCAATTTGAAATGATTTACCTGGAAGCTGGGAATGCTACAGGGGGTAAGGGTGTAAAGGATACAGATACAAAGATAAGGGTGCAAAAGGGCTTAGCAGCACTTAGTCATTGAGTAATTAATATTTATAGCAATTAGATAAGGTTTCCTACAATTATAACAACGATTAACGATAGATTTGAGATGGCAACATTCATACTATAATCAATTCATATGCATGTAGATAAAATTATGTGTACACCCCTTTGTATTTGTGCAAAGGTATCTGTCATAAATTCCCCTTGACTTCAGTGAAATGCTGACATCAAGTCCCTTTGTGCTTGCCAGCAGGCAAGGGCTGCACCTCGAGAAGTGTGGACATGGGCTGGGGTGGGTGTATCAGCCCAGGCCTCATTGTTAGTGACAGTTCTGCCAGTATCACAGACTTGAGGGCTTGCGAGCTCTGAGGTGTCACACTCAGAGGGTTGCTATTCTAAAATTGTTTGTGTAGCCAAGAGAGATCCACCAGCTACAAATCTCTTATACCTAAACCATGACTTCTAAATTACCCCTATCAAAGAACATAAGTACCCAGCAGTCCTGAGGCAAATGGACCACCAACACTGGAGCTAGCTGTCTGCTCCCATATGGACCAGACTGGATCTCAAAAGCAAAATGAATGTGCTTATGGTAAGCTAATTATATGCTTCCTATAAAGCTGCTGTGCTTCTTTAATCACTCTGCTTTGAGCTGTAAACATCATAGAGATCTCAGCCAAGCAGAGTCAAGATTCACTAAACAAATATGAGAAGACAAGGAAGAAACCAATGTGAGAATGAATTAGGAACACTATTCTTTTTTCAGTGCATTGATTCAATATTGAGCTAAAGTGACACAGATAACACTTCTCTTTAAAAAGTCCACACAGAAATTAAACACATGGAAAAGGAAAGCATTTTTCCCATAGACAAAAACCACCACTGAATCTTACAGCCATCGCTGTAACAGGCTCCACAAGCAAAGCAACCCTGTGCTGTGTCACAGAGAAAACCAGGAGGAGAGAGCTCAAACATAAAGTACTTGCTGCCATTGTTTCCATTAAAATCTAAGTGACCTTTTCATGACAAGGCCATGTGGTTTGATGCCACTGTGTGAAGAATCAGGAAGAAGTTTATTATTTTTGTTTTCTCCCTTTTTTTTCCCCTCTGTTTGAAAAGTGACAGCTAAAGCTATAATATAACATTTAATCAGCTTTTCTCCTTGCCATGAGCACACATCTATTATATACTAGGTAACACTAAGAAAACACTCATTAGGGGACAGACAAAAAAAAAAAAAGGAAAAATGGACTGAAGTCCATAATATTAATCCTGACTTTTTCCCCTGATACACTACTTGTTTTGAATGGTTTTAAAGAATAACTTGTCAAATCTAAGATCCTTGCAAATCAAACAAGCTGCTGAAACAAAACCGGGATGTCCTACCTGGGCCTTAAATCTGCATTTTCCAGAGTGAGAAGGAATACAAGCTCTCTACAGCCATGTATTTGCATTTTATTGAAGTCTGCTCTGATACCAGGAATTCCCCAGAGATCCACAAGCCATTCCTGTAGTGCCACACATTGGCCCCAGGGTTGGGTTGGAACCTGGTTTGCAGACCTTGCCTCTGTAACTCCGGATTGCTGATGAAGGATCAAACATCAAACCCCTATAGACACAATGCTGATCCTCCACAACACATCCCCATCAGGCAGCCTTTCAAACAACACCTGCTTTCATTGCTTTGCAAGTACAATCTGCCTAACAAAACTTTACTATAGCCTGTCTACCAGGGTCCTATGCCAACAGCAAACACCTACACTGAAATATAACTGAAGGTGAAGTAATTGCAAGAGTGTGCAGCTAGCTTTTTCTACATCCATTACGTGGTTATCAAGTGAAAGGGAGAGGCTTCAACATTAATTTTATTTCTGAAGTTTTAAAATCATATTGCTTTCTAATTTGTTGTAACTACAATTGACTTCAAGCTTTGAACACAACTTTTTATTTGTTCATTTCCTATCTTCCATTGCTGCAGCATTGATTTCTGACAGAAGGAAAACAAACAGCTGCAAACATGATGGCAAAATCCTCCCCCCCCCCGCTTTAATTGCCGGTCAGCATTGTTATCAGATAAACTTCAGTACCAAGTTGACTCTATTCCTACATGGAAAAAACAAAACAAAACATTATACATCTATATTTGCTGCAAAGAGGAGAAAAAAAAAGAACCTTTCTTTTTTTTTTTAATCTAGCATTGCATCAGCAATAACAGACTTCATGAAATCACTGAAATCACTGCTCCCTACCCCACAACGAGGAGTATGTGCAGCAGGCAGGGAGGCAATATCTTGAAAAGGATGGTCAGCTGTGCTAAAACAGCAAAGAAGAAATAGTTTCCTACTGCTGCTGGCAACCAGCAACTCTATGTTCCTCATCACAGCCAGATCACTGCTACTGTCTCTTCTCCTTCTCCTCAACAAAATGCATTAATAATTCAAGCCAACCTGCAAGTGTAAAGCAATGAGCATGATAAGTTCATATTTGTGTCTATGATTAAATATTTTCAGCTAATGCATTTATATTTCAAATTTTGTTTGCCTAAATTGGATTTGCAGTAGCTGGCAACTCATAAAAAAATTAATCATACACTTATTTAAATTGCACAAATATATTCTCATGCTACTAAAACGCACATCTTTCCTTAGAGCCCAGACAGATTTCCACACAATCATTTTATATCATAGTCTAACAAAAACTTTTGTGTGCCAAGGAAATTTCAGGGCTCGTAAAAGTCAGAAACCCCAATTCTATTAAAAGACAACTAGACTATTACAATGCATAAATTTCTGAATGAATCAAGCATGTTTTGACACCTACTTGAAAGCTTTTTTAAAACATTCAAGAGAATAATCTTGGTCTAAAAGTTGTTTGGAAATAAGTATCTAAAAGAGGTACAAACAAGAAACCAGACAAGGAAATATTAGGATGGTAGATACATTTTTCTAATGCAAGTAGAACTGATCTTTATTTTCTAATGTCTTGATAACATAACCAACCAATGTTCATGCTACATATTCTTGTGTGTTAGTAATTTCCTCTATTTTTAACAGATTTTCAAGCATACAATTGTAACACCATCCAGAGAAATGGCAAAATCCTCCCCCCCCCCGCCCCAAACTGTTATTATTTAACTCACGACAGTTTCACTCTTGTTTCTGACTGACCCCACATCTTTTCTGTTGTCCTAACTCCCAGATCTGGGCAGTGATGAGCTGCAGTAGAATTTTCTTCCAAGAAATTGGAAATGTAAAATTACAAGAAGACCTGATCTTACGTACTTTACTTCATATTTGGAATAACTACAAGTACCTATCATGGAAGCAGTGGATTTGCATTGCTTTTACTCTAGTACTGGCAGTTTAATAGAGTTCCAAGGATGAAAATGAACATGGATATTACAATGTATTGCTCCTCTTAGGAAAAGAGGAGTTTTAGTTACTTCCATTCAAGACTAATTTTGATCTCCAACATCTTCCCACACAAAACAGATCTAAAATTGAAATAATATTTTTGTTAAGCACTTCTTTTTAGCTAAGTTTTCCAACAGTCAAGAAAGAAGGTCAGCTAGCATACTAATATAAAAGATCAGATCTATGGTATAATTTTCTTAAAAACATTTATTTCATTAGTTGTTATTTAATAAAATAGTTGAAAAACCCCAAAAGATGCACAAAATAGCATATTTTCATTCTTAAAATAATGTAGAAGGTGTGAATTAGAATTTTCAAAAGAAATAATCAGCACCAACAATAATTTTTTGGAAGTTTTTAGCTATCTTGATGAAATAATATGTTAAATCATCACAAGACACAAATAAAGTTTATTTGGACTGTCAGAATCCACTTCAAACCAGACTAGAAGCTGCAATTCTGAGTATTAAGTGGGATTTCACATTTGAATTCTCTTGCATAGCACAAATGCAAAACCAATGCTGTCATCCTTGAAAAAATAATCAACATCTATATGGAAATTCTGGTTATGAATGAAGATGGCAAAGCAGTAATGTCCCAGCTCATAAAAAGTGATAAAGAAACAAGTGTATTGATTTCAAAATCTCTGTTTATTAAGGCTATAAAAGAACTTTTAACACAAAATTTCCATGTAAAAATATTTGTAGGAGGCAATCTAGAGCTTATTGTACAAAACTGAGTGTATATTCTCAAGAGGAATAAACTTCTGTGTGACAACTCTCCTCACAGCAAGGCTGCAAACAGATAATTAATTTATAGGTCTTAACATTAAGTAGAAATAGCTCTTGTCCTCTATCTCTGGAACAGCCCTATGGCAGCTCCCTAAGGCTTCAAAAAGGGAGAAGGTCATAGAGTAAATGGAAAAGTAGAGTCTCAGGGGGGATTCCAGACCCCGAATTTGGGACCGTTCAGTGTTCTAAACTATTCAAAACTTGATTTTAGTAGCAGATTTGTCCATATCTAGTTTCCAGTTACAAAGATAATCAGTACATTGCACATGACTTTTATCAAAATGCTACAGTTACTGCTCCAGGCCTTCAATTTCAATGTGTTACAAACAGGCCTAAAAGTGCAAAATCAAAGAACTTTTCCCTCTCATTTTGGTCGATATTTTTCCTTTTGAAGAAGAGAGACTGCACTTAAGCACATATTGAAGTCTACAGTTCAGAAGTGAATTCATGCAAACTAGGTATGAATTGTTTTGTTTAAATTACCTCCTATCTAACTGTATTATATTCTCTTTTAAATTAATGCTAATACGGGTGCATTTTGCCATCCCCTGAGGAGAAGTCAAACCACTTTATCTTTATTGACTAGAAATATTTGCCTCTTCTTTGGGGCCATTTTCCCCTTCTAGTTGAAAGCTGTGCATTCAATAAACAAAACCTTGAATTTAGCGCACCTGAGCTTCTTCTGAAGGTTTGCTTTTAGAACAGGTTCCCTGTGAAACAAACAAGCCAAACCCCAAGACACAGCCTTGTTCAAATGGTAAAACATTATATGTTGTATCTGTTGCTCTTCGTTCTCAAAGTGGTTCAGTGAAAAAGAACCCCAAGAACTATATAACAACTGTGAGCACTGCTATAGAAAGTGTTCCATTTCAATGTTGCCACTTAATTGAAAATTATCACCCTGTTAAATTTTTCCAGGAAATATGGCTTATAAACTTGTCCTAAGTATATCTAATATATCCTTATTTAAATCAGCCAAGTGCTGGCCAAAAAGAATGTCAATACTCCATTTAATTTACAAGCTCTGTCCATACTAAACACTTCATTATCAAGAACAGAAAACATTAGAAGACAGGATGTTCAAATGTGATTTGAATTACTGTACCAATCTCATGCTACCTTATCTGCCAGATGTGCTGGAGATTCCAGATTAGTACACAACATTTTCATTTAAAGTATGTGTTCCTACACTCAGCCTTGTTTAAATCAGTATTGCTAGTGAAGAGCTGGCAAATGATTAATAAAATTTTACTTTTACTTGCTTAATCTGGATTAATTTTTCTTGGACCCTACAGTATCACTAGCTACTGGGCTTTGAAGCACAAGAATTATACAGAAGTCAGTCTTTTCACCTTGCACTTACATCCCTGTTTTAAAAGAACTCCTGTTCTCTCCAGATACCCAGTTTTCTTTCCCTGTACTCATCCATTCTTGACTGAGGCTCTGACAGCATCCCTGTTTAGGGGAATTCCCAGGCCTGAGCATTAAATAATGAATATTAGAGAGTTAAAAACAAACAAACAAACAAACAAACAAACATCCAACCACTCTACATCCAAAAAAACCAAACCCCAAACCAAATCCAACTCCACAACAAACACATATTAGTATGTGTAAGAAAGAACTTTCATGTAAAATATTTATTTTTCTCACTGTTTTTTACTAGTTTACTTCCAAATGTCTCTGTTGGTCATGCATTAGCTAAGACATTCAAGGTCAAGTTCAGCCAGCTCACTTCAGCACCATGTGTTTAAGGCAGAATCCTTTCTCATAAGAGGTTTGAAGAAAGAATTGCTCTAACTCATGTGAGTAATGAGTAAAAATACATGACTAAGTCCCTGTGGCAGATGGCTGGCTGTGTGCAGAGCTGAACATCCAGCACTAGGAGACTGTTCTCCCTAGTAAGGAATAGGAACAGCAACGCCCTGATTTTACACATGACACTCACTCTCACACAGACCTGGAAAGACACCTCTGAATCCTTGGTTCACAAGATGCTACACCATAAAGGCATCAAGCATGGTTTTGCCAGCATAGAAAAAGATTTGCATAATGCCTCACCACCTGCTTGGTATAGTCACCAGAGCTTCTAATGGATTTTGCAAAGGGGTTTTTTGCTTAAAGACGCAAACATTTCTCTGAAAAAATTAAAAGGTGACCAAACCGCCATCTTTATAAATTAAAATAATGCTAAAAAAAAGAGAACTAGAGATTCTGGTTCTTTTATTCATCTTGTTCACAAGTAAAACTGAGTAGTATCAAGTCACAGCCTATCAATAGTCCCCTGGCAGAGAAAAGAAGCCTCAGAAATTTGATTTTACAGCTGGCTTCTCAGTCTCAGAAACATCTGATGTTCTTTTAGCAAACCATAATCAATAGCTGTGACTAACTGAAGAAGGTTTCATTTATGTGATTAATTCCTCCTGTAGACAACTCAACACCTAACTTCTACAGTTTAAGAGCCTTACCTGGAGGGGCATGAAATAGTATTTGCTTTAAGCCATAATTTGAGAGGTTCCTGCATGCAGCTGGTCCTCACCTCTCTCTGCTCTGCCCCCATTGCTGCTCCTCAGCCCCACTGCCTCCTATTCCAGGATCTGCTTCTATGAGCCACATAATTAGTTTACTTAAAATTTAGCAATTGTGAGAGAAAAGTAAAAAGTGTAAGCAGAAAAGCATGAACCTCCTGGGTTTCTAGAGAAAAAAAATCTGAAAACAAATCAAAGAAGACAGGTTCTTGTACCATAAGCAAGAATAAAAGGGGTAAAGGTCATGCTATTTCTCTTGGCTTGCACTAACCTCGTGCACTCTCCTACCACGCTACCAAGGATGAGAGCACCAAGCCAAGCTGTTCCCATGCCAGCAGTTTGTCAAAGCCCGTATCATACCCTGGGCAGGTTCAGAGTGGAGACAAACAAGCCTTGGAGAGGGTGCCCAGGGAGCTGCAGACACAGCACTGGTCTCACTCTCTCCATTTGAATGGCTCCCATGGCACTGGAGAGAAGGGAATTGCACACTGCACTATGCCTGGTGCAAAGATGCCGCCTCCTTCCAGCAGCAGATGGGGGTCACACCGAGTCATCACCGATGCTGCTCTCCCAGTCACCACAAACTGATGGGAAAGCCCTTGCAGGGAGAGGAGACAACCACTGGCCCCCAGGGAGGCATTCATCAGGTTTGAAAGTAAAGAATGCGGACAGGTAGGAAATCAAACTGTATCTCTTTTCTTCCCAAGCATGAGGGGTGCATTTCCTCACATACAGTGAAAAGAACAAGCGATGTTTAAAGAAACATTTACTCCCTAACACAGCTGAATTCACCAGGGCATTCCCAGTCTCTCCTCTTCTAAAGAGGAATGACCACTCATTCAACAGTAAAATGATGCAATACGCATGTGGGAAAAAAACCCCCAAAACCAAACCTAAATAAGAGAACCACCAAACCACTGGTCTGTTAAAACATAAGAATACTAAGAAAGAAATGCTTATATAAGAAGAAATATTTAAAACTAACCACACAGAAAAATAAAATTTTAAAAATCCCCAACAACCCACAACAAATAATTAAAGGTAACCTTTAAGTTACTATTGCAGTCTATTAGAGACATGCTGCAAATTTTAATAATATTGTTTGGAACATCAGTCATTTTGCTCTTGCTGAAATTCATTTTTGATAATGCAATAGTAACATCTCAGGAATGATATTAAATTTCTACTTTGTATTAAAGTAGAATTGTATTAGCATGGCACAGTGCATGTATCTCTGCTGGGATTACTTTCATGCTGAAAAAAACAATGTTATTTTTCTATTACTGATATAAGTTATCTATTTTGACACTGGAAAATATATTTCACTAAACTATAAACTAACAAAATCTCTCATCTAAGAGGATATCACTAAAGTTTCCCTCCTGGTGTATTTTCAATTCCTAGCCAGCAGACATTCTGGTAATTTTTTTTGCACAAACTCATTTGATTTGCAGCATACCTGTGAGCCCTTATACTAGAGTTAGCATGTCCAGTTCAATTATTCTTGCTCAATCTTTGACCAAACTATTGGGAAATCTGCCTGCAGAAAGAACAAAAGATTGAAGCTGACAGACCTATGTCTTTCTGAATAAAACTCAAGTGGCCTCCTTCCAGCATCTCTGTCCATTCAGTCTTTCCATTTGGCTACTAGCAGCACCCTGAGAGAGTGAGTCCCATGGCAGCTTGGAGGGATAAAGAAATGGGGAATTAGAGTTACATTTATATTCAAACATATCTGTACTTTACTGACATGATTTCCCAAAGCACTCAACCTCATCCTAACATTTGTTTCTCAGTTTAAGATGTGGGATTACTGGTTTCTATTCACCTTTCACACTGATGAGTCACCTTGAACACCTTCCAGCCAGCCCTGACCCTCCAGTTTCTTGTGAGGGTATGGAAGGAATGAAATCTAACAGGGATTTAAAAGGGGAAGAGAGAGTACTCACCCTATGTGATAAAATCTGCCTTCTGCTATAAGCTGCAAAAAGTTCCAGATATGAGTTAGGGAGGTTATCAAAGACAGGGCAGGAATCACGCCCCTCACTAATGGATCAATCTCCCCACTAATGGATCAAGACTGCGGTTAGCAAATACTGGTACTTCAGAAAAATCCAGGTTTTAGCCACATAATTACTTCAATTCACTCCAAAGGGTACATTCCCAAACACACTCCCTAATATGCTGTTTGCAGAATGATGTGTAATTTACAGTGCATTCTGCACTGGTTCTGAAGCCCACCAACACACCTCCATGTGTTGAAGCAACACATCCCACCACACCTGCAGAGTAAGGGAGATTCTATAAAAAGATTAAATTCTCAAACAGTTGGTGCAAAAAACAGCCATGGGCATTAAATTTGGAACTGGCACATGCACACTATGTGGGTTCAAAATGCTACCCTCAGGCATTTTTTTTTTTTTCTTTTGCAATTACACCAGAATCGGGAAGAAAATGGAGAACTTGAATATATTCTAGAAAAGCTACTACCA
The DNA here is from genome assembly GCA_013397095.1 of Sterrhoptilus dennistouni. Taxonomy (NCBI): domain Eukaryota; kingdom Metazoa; phylum Chordata; class Aves; order Passeriformes; family Zosteropidae; genus Sterrhoptilus; species Sterrhoptilus dennistouni. The sequence continues at coordinate 1,875,866 of VWZU01016071.1, forward strand.
ATCACCGGGGGAGTAGCAAATGACACCTTTGAGCCGAGTAGCAGCTTTCTGTGAAGCCTGCCCTTGGCAGTAGGTGTCGCTGCAAGGCAGAGGTACAGCAATTAGTAAATTACTGGGACACGAACAAGAACTGAAGCAGGCAAAGATGCTTCGTGGTATGCAGGAAGAACATGCACATTCCTGACAGCTGGTAGCTGTGCACTCCTCTTGTGCTAAGTGTTTTGGCTGCAAACATGATCAAACAGCAGATTGCTAGTACACACCTGCCTAAAAAAAAAGGCATGGAAACTCTTACTATTAAGGTAACAGCTTGCATAGCAGCATTCTTTATGTTTAGTTTTCCACTTACTGAGTGCTCAGTCCTTTTGACACATTAGAGTTTACTGCTATTCAGTACAAACAGAACTCCATGCAGCACCTAGTCATTTAATCCTCCACAGTCAGCTGCAAACTACCCAAATAGTGTCTTTAAGTTCTTGCAGTGGTCCTTTTAAGGATGAATTAATGCGTAAATTCCTGTCACTCTAGTGTCCATCCATCCCAGGTTATGGATATTTCATCTTCTAGGGAGCAGTGTCAGCTGGCTTACACCCAGCACAAAACAAGAGGCAGACACCTCTGCTCAGCCCTTGTGTGTCATTTCAGCCACAGGCTGATATTAGGGATCACCATTTTTGACCCTCTTCAAGTCCTTTAGGATTCTGTAATGTGTTTCTCTTCATACTGCAGAGAAATTGCAGAGGCTGATGTATCTGTAAGGAGAAAGCTTTTTCCAGAAGGGTTTTCAGCCTGCTGTCAAGTAGTCTCTCTCTTCTACTCCTTCATGCCTGAAATATTAGCCTTCAGCTGACAGACACAAAAAAGCCATTTTCTGCTATAGCATTGAGCCATTTTACAAAGAAACTGCCAGCTAAATTAAGAACTAGTCTTTTACTACAAGTCTAACAAGGCAAGAAGTATTTAAATAATGACAAGCCAAGAAAAATACTAACTCATAGTCCAGAGATTCCTAGAACTACAGTGCCATGATTTACTTTGAAAAGAGGGCTGTTGCTGCTAAGAACAAATCCTACAAGGCCTCAACTTCCCCAAGTGGATTTAAGCCAGAGAAATAGAAGTCAGTGCTCTTATCACTACTACCAAAATCCACTACTAGAAGTGCTAACTTAGTTTTAAAAGAACACTTAGAAAGCAGATATACACTACAGTAAGCAAAGGTTGTGCAGAGACCTGAAATGGGCACTGGGGCAAACCGCAAACCCTGACTGTGCCGAGTACCTGCACTGTCAGCCTGGCAGAAGACGCACACCAGCAGAACTGCTAAGCAAATGAGCAAGGAGGGGTTTCCAGCCAGTGCCTGGAAGAAGCCAGTAAAATAGCTTTTCATCAAGGAATGCCCTTAAAGCTGCATGTAGAGCATGTTTGAGGTGTTTGTTTGTTTGTTTTGTTTCTTTAAAAAACAGAAACCACTTCTACAACAAAGGTTTTATGTTGCCCTCTCTGAAGCACACTCAGTTTTCCTGCAGGGAGAAGTATAAGAACTTGGAGTGTGAAAACACGAGCTATTCCTCCTCCAATGAGGCACTGAGGTACTATTTCACTCTGCCACCAGAGCTGATACCACCACATCATGGTGGTAGTTAGTGACACTAAAACAAACCAGACTGCAGGGCATCAGGCAAGCAAAGTACTTTACTACATCTTTTACTCTTCTCGCTCTTCCACCCCCACCCCACCGCTTCAATATGAACAGAAGCTTGGCCTAAGACTTTATGTGTTTACAGTGACTGACACATCAACCCTCTCCAGGCACCACCTTAATAAAAAACCAGACCGACAAAGCAGAGAGAAAATGGATAACATAATATCTACAAACACATAATGCTCACTGGAAGCAACCTGTAGGTTGCTAATGCCAATCCCTAATGCAGCAGTACTCTCTTACTTATGTCTGTACAATATCTAATAAAATACAACCTCTGGGAAAGAAACTCATCATTTCCTTCTGTTCCTCTGTGCAAGCAAGACCTCTTGTTTACCAGTTCAGCAAAGATCCTGAGCTGTGACCATAAAAAAAGGTGCCAAAATTATTAACTGTGCTGTAGACTGTACCCAGACTGTGACCAGTGAGGCAGGAGGTGACAGGCTCATTGCTCTACTCCTGCAATAGTTTTCACCAGCAGTACTTGGTCTGTGACCCAAGGAAAGTGTGCAGCTGCAGCAGGGGTGGGTGCAGGCAAAGCAGCCACAGCAGAGCCCTGCAGAGAGTGCTCAGGCATGGGGAATGGGACACTTGACTGCTGTATCCATCTGAGGAGGCAGAAGTCAAGCCCAAAGTCTGAAAATACAACCCAAACCAGGGGAGACACAACAGCAGCTTATATATACCTGCACTGTGAAGCAGCTTTAGAGGAGGAAAGAAGACCCTGTAGACTGCAGTCAGGGAAGACTAAGATTGTAAAAGGTTTTACCTCCATAAAGCATAACATCAAGGTAGTGATTACAGTCCAAACAGGCACCAATTTTATTTTAAAATTTTCATCCTTTTTTTTTCTTTTTTAAGAATGAAAGAACTGCATGGCCTGTTAAAATTTGATTTTCCTTGGGCTTAAGAAATGGTCATCTGTATAATTAACAAGCTCATATTGCTTGCAATATGCCTCTGACAGACAAGTTTCATGGAAATCTGTTTCAAAAACTTCTTTAGTAGAAGAATCAAAAAACATTTTCAAACTGAATGATTCTGTTTTAAAAAGCATAACTTTTAGAGATGTGTTTGTGGTAATGTATGGAAATGTAATCACAATGTAAGAAAAAAAAGCAGAGTGTAATGTGTGCGATGAGAAAGAAAGGATCACTGCTCAAAATGTTCAATATGCTCAGTACACTGTTACTTGAAATATTAAAGAATATTAAATTTCCACCTGGGTTTTTATTTACTATTTCATGGCAACATTAAAATAGTGTTTTTAGTAGTTTTGTCATTTAAATATATTTTTCTTTTCCCATTTTGTCTAGTAGCACAGCCTGTTTTAGAAACAGTTTTATGTGATCAAAGAGCAAAGCATACCTAAAAGCAAAACTAGACTTTGCTACTGTAATTGCCATTATATCAGAAATGTACCTTGTGGGTGGCCAAGGGACCTTTAATATTCTTGTGACATGGTCCACAGCTTGGCCCATGTCCTGACCTGACTGGAGCTCCATAATAAAGTGAGCAGTGCTGTGCTAAATGCAATTCTCCTACAAGTTCATTGTGTGAAGTTTCCAAGGTGTCCTACTGCTAAAACAGAGAAGTTTCAGCCTCAGCTCATGTGAATCCATACAGCAACAGCTATTTAAAATCCCACTGCCGAGAGGCACATGTGCACTGTTTGTTCATACTGCACGTCTTCAGCTCTCATTTTTACGCCATCTATTATTGCACCAAAGTCCAAATGGTTTTTAACAAAGACAGAATGTTCAAACCAACAGTGAAAAGACAGCTGAAAAGTCCATAAATATATATCTCCAAGATACCTGCTTAGCCTGAAAAGACATGTTAATAAAATTCAGAAGCACAAATAAGGTACAAGAAGCTAAAGGAACATATTTTTCCCCCACAAAATCATCTTAAAATATCCATTAAATTTTTTTTCATCTCAACCCTATTTATGGGAATACAACATCTGTACCAAAAATGTGCTATTCCCTTCATGATAAGAACATCTGAGCATGTGTGGCCTTTAGTAACATCCGTGGTAACTTTTAGTGAGACTCTAATGTTATTTACATTCAGTTGACATCAGTTACTTCAGCTGTGCCTTCTACAAACATACACTAGCCCTTTTCAGCAAGCATATACTCCTTTTACTCAATATTAACACAAATCAAATGCTTTTCTCACGTAAGTGTTGGATTTGGTGCCATAACTTGGCTACATAAATGCCAGAAGTCAAGAAGCATCAGAAATCACTGCTTCAGAACAAGCATCTTCCCTGTTATATTTGAGATACTACAAACTGAGCAGTATCTTTTTAGTCTTTAAACTGCATTATAAGTGATACTGCTCCTCAGGTTCAGGAGAGCTGGATAAGTAAAATACTTTAAAAACAAGCAAATTATTAAAAAATTGAAAGTGATTGGGAAATAAAACTGTATGTGCTACAATTTTTCTTACAGGAACTCTCCTTTGCTTTTCAACTTCAAACTGAGCAATGAAAAACAGACTGAAGGATACACTCCATATCTTTTGAATGCAAAACTATACAGTAATATCTGGGAAACAGCCCAAATCAAACTTTAACCAAAATTCTCAATTTCTTCTGATAAACTAAGCTATGGAGTTTGTTATTTGGATCAAGTGGTGGGATATAATGGGATAAAGGAGGAAAGGAATTAATCCAATTCCAGCTACTCACATTCAACACAAATATGTTGAAAGCCTCAAATTACCCATGTGTCAATCCTATAGCACTCCTAGTTTTCACAGAGATGCCCCCAAATCTCCCTTTCTACTCTATAATATTCAGCTCACCTTGAATCTCTCCTGTCAAACTACTATTAACACAGAAGGAAAATAAATATTTAAATCTCACTCCTACTAATCAGATCTGAATAAATAAAAAGGCACCATTTAATAATTAGCCTGAAATGACAGAGGAAGTCTAAGTAAATAATTTTATTTTGGGGGGTTTTTTACCCACCCCCAACTTAAGGGGGACCATTAAAACCCACTTTCATTTACCATTCCAGAGCTACGTGGTAATCCCAAATACTTGAAAATAAATCCTTTATTTCACCTCTTCTTCCTCCATGCTCTTTGCTTTTATGGTGGTTGTAACTTTGCTTCTCATAAAGAGAGACAGAGAATGCAGTCCAAATGCAGCAAAGTCAGCATTAACTAATAAAAGGAAATCTCATCACAGAAGGGAAAGTTATCAGCAAGCTTAAAACCATCTAAAATTAACACACAAATCCACTTCCCAGCAGTCCTGCAGTACACTCAAAGCCAATTCCCTCAAGGACTGCTCAACATAGAAAAGTGAATAAGGGAAAAAATGAGGAGAAATAAGTGAGAGTCTCTGTGTGTACATTTATGTACATAATTTATTATTAGCATAGTCACTGAGCAAGCAAATTCCTATGGATTTAAATATACAGCTTTAACATGTTACTTCTTTTGAGTTTTAAATGCAGAATTTCCACCACACCTTCCATGTCATTAATATAAGCATCTCAACGAAGAAAAAAAAAACATGTATTAAGAACTAGATCAATGAGACCTTTTACTAAAGACCTATTCCAAAAGAAACAGGATAATCCAGACAAGTGTAGCAGTCAAAAATTAATTTCCAAGTGAAAGAAAATGGAAATTATTCTTTATAGCTCATGTAGTTCTAGCAGCATGTTTTTCTGTCCACTCTACTGGAACCTTCTATTGTAATTCTGTATCCCCTTCTTTGGAAAAGGAAAGTCTTTTGACTCTTTAGGGAATATGCTAAATAAACCAACAAAAACAAACAAAAAATATACCAAGCCAAGTTCTGAACTTTTTATTTATACATGTACATACAAATTCGTTCTATGCATATTAACATTGTACAGACATATACACTACTAAGTTAAAATATTTTTAGCATTCTTTCTAACAAGAGAAAAACCTTTCTATATTTATATAAGCTTCTTGTGGAAGCAGAGACAGATATTTATTGTCAATACAGTACCTTTTCCAACAGCAAATGTTCTTTCAGAAATATTTTGATTAATCTTTTAGGTATATGGATCTTGATATTAACTGTGGTAAAATTCAAGGTAATTGATTATGCTAAACTATTTGAAGAACATTAGTATAGCAATATTTATTTATGAGGCAGCACAACAAGGAAAACAAAGCTCTCAAGTGAAACGTCTGTTTTTTCAACAGCATTCCTGACAATTATTTTTGATTCATACATATTCAGTACAGTGGTTAAACTCACCAATGTAACACCACACCACAAGAAGGGCTGGAAGAAGGATCCAGGAAACTACCATCCTGTCAGCCTGACCTCAGTGTCAGGGAAGTTTATGGAACAGATTATCTTGAGTGCAAGCACATGGCACTTACAGGTCAAACAGGGGATCAGACCCAGCCAGCGCAGGTTTAGGAAAGACACATCTTCCCTGAGCAGCCTGATCTCCTCTTATGACCAGGTGACCTGCCAGGTGGATGAAGGGAAGGCTGTGGATGCTGTCTAACTAGACATCAGGAAACTTCTGATACTGTTTCCCATGGCATTCCCCTAGGGAAGCTGGCACACCACGGCTTGGATGGGTGCACTCTGCTGGATTAAGAATGGTCTGGATGACTCAGCCCAGAGAGTCACAGCAAATGGTGCTGCATCGAGTTGGTGGCCAGTCACCAGTGGTGTCCCCCAGGGATCTGGGCTGGGCCCAGTCCTGTTTAATATCTTTATCAATGATCTTGATGAGAGGGTTGAGTATAAATTCATAGATGACACCAAGTTGATCTGCTGGAGGGTACGAAGCCTCTGCAGAGGACAGGCTGGATTGATGGGCCGAGACCAAGCATGAGGTTCAACATAGCCAAGCACCAGGACCTACACTTTGGCCACAACAACCCCAGGCAGTGCTAAAAGGCTACTGCACACAGTGGCTGGAAAGCTGCCTGTTGGGGAAGGACCAGGGGGTGCTGGTCAACAGCAGCTGAACATGAGCCACAGTGTGCCCTGGTGGCCAAGAAGGCCAGGGACATCCTGGCCTGTATCAGCAATAGTGTGGCCAGCAGGACCAGGGCAGTGATTGCTCCTCTGCACTTGGCACTGGTGAAGCTGCACCTCAAATCCTGTGTTCAGTTTTGGGCCCCTCACTACAAGAAAGACATTGAGGTGCTGGAGCATGTCCAGAGAAAGACAACAGAGCTAGTGAAGGGTCTGGTGCAGTAAGTCTTTTTAGGAGGAGTTGAGGTGGTTTAGCCTGGAGAAGAGAAAGCTCAGGGGAGACCTCATGACTCTCTCCAGCTACCTGAAAGGAGGTTGCAGCCAGGTGGGGGTCAGTCTCTTCTCCCAGGTAACATGTGACAGGATGAGAGGATATAACTCTCAAGTTGTGCCAGGGAAGGCTCAAGCTGGGCATCAGGAAACAACTTCTTCATGCAAAGGGTTGTTAAACATTGGAATGGACTGCTCAGGTCACCACCTGGAGCTGTTCAAGAAATGACTGGAAGCAGCATTTCCTGCCATGGTCTGATTGATGAAGTGAGGATTGGTAGAAGGTTAGACTCAATGATCTTAGAAGTCCTTTCCCACTTAAATGATTCTGTGATTCTGTTTATTAAAAGTTACTAAAAAATACTTTAAGCTGTCAGTACAAAGAGCATCCCACACAGACAGTCACAATCAGGGCTTTCCTACAACAGACATTTCCCTACGATGCAAGGGAACAGAACCGGCTTAAAGTTGCACAGATCCAAAGGGTTCATGTTGCAATAAAGCATTAACAAACTGCCACCACCATGAAGTCAAATTCAGGTCAGATCTTGAAAATCATTCAGATCAGTACCACCTGCACACGTGCAGAGCCTCACGGAAATCCTCCTTGGGAAGATGTAGGCGGAGACCTCTGCTGTGGTCTGCAACTAGCACATTGCCCAGAGCACACCAGCACAGAGAACAAGTACCCAACACAGGTTCCCAGATGAGGGCACAAAACACTCGAGTACCTAAGCAACCACAGTCATTTCACACTTCGCCATACACGTCAAACAAATGCCACCTTTAATTAAGGTCATGCTGGAGAAGCAACACCAAGTCATTTTCATGCTCTCTAGCAAGCTTAGATGAACTATGCTCTCCATCTGCGATTTGAAATCAAGGGACAAGAAGAAAAAAAAGATCATCTATTATTAAGTCCAATAAAAACACATGAATGAACATAGCTTCAAGAGCCCCTTGCTGACTTAAAGGCAAATATTTTTTTATGAGCTATCTTGCCTGTTTAGGAAACTTAAGAGTTTGTTGCTGTTGTTGTTAAAAAAAATAAACAGATATAACCACAACTCCAAAACAAACCCTAGTAAGCTGATATTTTTTCCACTCAGCTCAACAGGATATTCTTACTGGGTGCCAGGGGCAAGCGAAACACAGTTAAGTCCCAAACATCACACACTCTTTCCCAGCTCTGCTGCCCCAACCACAGAGTTAATATTTGGCTGCTGGTACTCTCTGATGGAGATGTGGTCATGTATCTTTTCTATTCTTTTCCTTACTTTCCCACCTCCCCCACCACATCATTCAATTCTATGTCATGATCATTTTGTTTGTTTGTATGAGCACAGAGCAAGTGAACTGAACCCACGTCGTCAATTAAACCAAAGTCAATCTGGAGAGAAATACAGAAGGTTAATTAACTGCTAATGATTTTGGCATTTATTTAGGTTAGTCCCTAAACTTAATTTATTGATGTGACAGTATATCAACGTGCCACGATTTATAAAAGACACTTGAAAAGCAAAAAGGTTGGTCATGCATCATTCAGGGTTGCAAGCTAAAAAAAATGAACAGGTATAATAAAAACTGCTTTAAAGGGACACACTCAGATTACAAACACTGAATTTCACACCTGAAATAACATATCAGAGGTGACTTGCTGTGAGAGCCAGCTAAGCCTCACACAAGCAGAGAGTATACTTCTCTGCTAGCGAAGTGTACCTAGTTAAGGTCCTTAAGTTACGTTAGTTAAGTATAAATACAGCTTTAGAAACAGTGTCAGGCTGCCACTTCTAAAATCTTCTCAGAGGTCATTTCATGGCACACCCCTGATACACTGTTTTTTCATACCTGCTGGTAGCACTGAAAATCAGGGACACGCAAAATCGATAGATTTGAATGAAAACTGCTCTTTCTATGAGTACAACATAAGCTGTGGCACAGACAGTACAACCCAGAAAATTTACTTCAAGTGAACTTCCATGTAAGAAATTAAGCCAACTGTGACAACGGCATGAGAGGATAAATAAATACATGATTCTCAACCACTTCCAGTCACGGGTCCATCTTTTAGTCTGAATTACTCCAGCAAAGTCAGGTCAGGTTTCTCAGAAGCGCAAATACAGATCCCAGCATGAGTCAAGGAAAGCACTTCTTGTTGCTGAGGTGGGAAGGGAAAACAGCATGACTTGGATGAAAACCTGAGAGCTGGTTTTGCGTAGCATATAGGATTTTAGAAAAAGAGTAAAATTAAGATTCAAAACTAAGTAAAACTAAGTTTACTCCACAAAGGAATACAGGTACTTTCTTACCAGTTTTAGACTTAACACATTCACCTTCTATCCACAGAGGTCAAAGCTGAGATAAACAGGTAACATGCTGGTGCTCAACACCTGGGGAGAAGGAATCACACTGCTATTCATTTATGCACCAAAATCTTAATTAAGCTTCTAAACAAGAGCCATTTGAGATTTCAGCTTAAAATCCTGAAAGGCACATACAAACATTTCCTGTAATAAGGGTCATACAGAAGGAGTACAGGAGACGTGCAAGCTCAGGTAGAAACATTTGTCTGACTGCAGTGCTTTCCCCACTCTAAGACCAATATTGCAACTCCACACTGTAAATTCTAAAGGACGGAATCATGAATACTGTAGTCAGGATATTCAGGGCAAACTAAAAAAAACTTTGGCACATTTTAGTAGACAATCTGCAGTGCAAATGCAGAAAGGGTAAGAAAGAGACCGAGATAGCAATCAGCATTTATTGCAGTAATCCAGTGGACTGAATAAAAGATAATTTTGTTAATAGTGAACTTTCATCCAATCAGTTTGTCACTAACAGGCTGCAACCAAAACAAAGGTAAATGGAAGACGATGACAGGAAATCATTCAGTAAAGTACTTCAAAAATAGTCCTTTTGGTACAGAACATATCCAAAGAAGTGTGGATGGTTATCAAATGCCTTGAATCAAAGGGTACAACAAATATATGATTCATAAAATTTGTTATTAGGAAGAAAACCTCAGAGAAGAGGAGTTTTGCCTCATGGAAAACAATTAAATTTGTAGCCAGACCAAGAAACCCTGCAGGAAACCCAAAAATGAGCAGAGTGACACTGGGAGAATCAGTGCACATGAGCCTGGAACACCGATCGTGCAATAAACACATGGACAGCAGAAATATACACATTTCTATCAAAGCCCTACTAGACAGACCATACCTGTTTAAAAAAATATCTGAACACAAAGAATAACAAGCTTGCTTTTGGAGCATGAGGATGAAACCAACAGTATTGAGCTACAGTCTGCTACTCTTCTACAGCTGTATTGCCTGTGGGACTCCAGGGAAGTAATTTCACACCTTGACCTTTTACTGTCCTTCCAATTCAGAGTACTTAAGCAGCTATCCTAAGTAGTAATAACAAATTATTGTTATTTAATATGTAACAATAATTATCCCTGAAATGGCACATATAGAAAAAACCCTATATACCATGCCATAAATTTGGCTGGAAACTTGTGAAGGATTACTGCTGCACCAAATGCAGCACAGCGGCTGAACAGATTCCAGTTCTCATTTCATTCTGTGGTATCCCAAGGCAACTGTTAAGAGAGATTCAGATGCTTTTTTCACACTTGAGGTCTCTACCTGTCAGCCACTGCAGCTTCAGTGTCGCTCCTGTGTTAGAGTGATACCACGCTACACATAACACTGACTGTGCTGCCACAGTGACACATTCTCCCAGCTGCTAAGAAAACAGTGCTGGCTGCTCAAACCAAAGTGTTAGGTCATCCTGAAAATAAGCTGCACACCTGCTTACTCCTGTCTTCATTGTGAGAAGTAGAGTTGCTGAGGGATCACTGCAATATTCAGTCTCATCATCCCTTAAGTCCCTCAGATACAGAAGGATGATACATCTTTTGGTGCTCTGCATAGAGAATTTGTGGGTTTGCTTGTCAGGTGAATACAGGATTTTGTCTGAGACAATCAGGAACAGATGTCACACATTACCATTCCCACATCACCTGAATGCCAAATGGCTGCAAAACTTTATTTCTCATCCTCCTCAGTGTCCCTGAACCCATAGCTACCCAAACCAAACAACTTCTGGCTGCTCTGTGACACTTTTCTTCGTAACTAATATAGGACACAGATGTGAATGAAACAGAGCTACAAACCCAAAGAACGGCAACTACTGTCTTGTTCTCTTCTGGAAATGGAGGAATGTGGAAGAAAACACACACAAAAAAGAGAAAAGGTTGCTTTCATGATTCCTATCCCCTCCTCTGCCAGCTGTCTCTGGTAAATTCTTTCCCTAAAAGAAATTGCTGAAGTTTTCACACCAGGCTTTTACACATTGTTTTAACATGGTCTAACTTAGCCTCTCAATACACCCCTGAGTGCTCCCAAGTTTCATGACATGCTGTAGTAGTGGACAATAACATGTCTGAAAAGAAACAACGGTATACAAAAGGTGAAAGTGCTTTGCTTGCAGGTTTCAGACATTATTGGAGATGTTTTATTGATCCAGCCATGCAGAGCTCTGAGCTGCTATCAGACAGCAGCAACCACTCAAGGCCAACACTATAGAAATGGAAAATATAGAAGCTTGAAGATCATTTTGCCATTTCGGAAATCCTTCAGTTCAAAACTCCATCCTCCTGTTTGCTACAAGCTTATTTTGAAAACCAAAAGGCATTTTTAACTTGCTGCTCCTGCCTCTCTTCTCCTTTTGATCACTGCACAGCAATAGCATTCCAGATCCACTGTTCTCAAATGAGTAAAGGTGGTGCTTCTTTCTCCTTAGACCTACGGTAATAGTCAAGTTGCTTTCTATCTTCTGTTTAAAGACAAATGAACAAAAACTCCCAAAAAATACTCCAAAGCAAAACTCTCACTAATCTTGGGGAGGTAAATTAGAAGCGTTTTGATTTATCTCCCCCACTACAATGCATATTGCTTTGACTACCAATAAAACTACCTCCCTGCAAAATGATGAAAAGTGCATGAAGAAGGCTGAGGGAGAAATATGCAATCTACTTTTGAAGTTTAGTCAGCTGAGGAAAAACTGGCAGCCAAGCTTCAGGAGTAAGCAATATGGCTTTTGTCGTTACACTCACCTAGCCAGCATGCATATTTATTTTCACCTTAAAAACTTGTATCTCAAATGTTTAAGGGAAAAAAAAAAAAAAGCCCAGAAAATTTATTCTTAGCTGTAATTGAAAGCAAAACTTAGACACGGCCAGCCAACCAGCTCCACAGCTGCTGAAGCTCTCCTGGATGGAGGAAATCAGATACTTGAAACTGCCTCAGCAATTAATATCTTTACATCACACAGCAATGAGAATGAAAACACATCACCCATAGGGTATATCCTTTGATAGCATATATCTGACATATACTACCACTTGCTACAAATTAGTCATATAATACTTCTGTGCTACTGTGCCCTCTGGACTTCTGATGCCAGTACCGTCAACAGATCGATAAGAGAAATGGAGAATAGGAACCAGGACTCATCAGACTCCTGTCAGTGTTGCAGAATGGACATGAAGGAAAAGGAGGAGCCTGCAAAGAGATGTGTGAGACTACAGCTCAAGAAGGTTTATTAATTGCAAAACTATGCAGTTTCTGCAAGAGAGCATCACACACACAACTACAGTCTTTCCACTACACCAAAAGTTTTGATCAATCAGCTCTGCCAGTTTATTTACAAAACAGTATTAGCGTACAGATAGTCACCACAACTACCTTCTGATTTATTAGCAATTTCTATTGATTAGGATTTATTAGGACTTCTATAGATCCTTGAGAAGTAGCTTGAAATAGCACAAAGTTTTACAAGTATATACCCTTTTTCTTATACATGATAATAGCGGAACCAGAAAACAAACAGCCTGATTATAGAAGAGGCTGAGACTCTGCTCTTCACTGAAACTCTTTTTCTCAAAACTGGCTGCTTATAATAATCTCATATTGCTAATGAAACCTTCCCCTTGCCCCTATATTATTTCTTTAAAATGACACTTAACCCAAAGTTTCCTATTAATTTCTTGCTAGGTACTAATCTTCCCTAATCAACACTAGCAGACACCTCCAGCTTCCTAAGTGAAAGCACATACTTAGAGGTTAAAACTGGGACTTTTCTGTCTCAATCGTCAGGGCACTTATTATCTCTGATCCTCTTGAAGATATCATCTACCTAAATTATTGATCGAAACACTGGCATTTTTTTTCATTCTACTCTTCATATATCAAGTGAAGACAGCCTAATGGTATGTTGCAGATTCTGTTTTCTTACATTTATGAAATACAGGATGGCTTTTTTTGGCAAGAAGTATTAACCTGAGTTGCTGAATAAATGAGTAACTGGGGTTGAGAGAGACCTTTAAAGATCTTCTAGTTCCAACCCCCATGCCATGTGCAGGTACACCTTTCACTAGATCAGGTTGCTCAAAGTCCTTATCCAACCTGGCCTTGAGCACTTCCAGTGATGAGACACCCAAAACTTCTCTGGACAAACAGTTCCAGTGCTACACTACCCTCCAAGTAAAACATTTCTTCCTAACATCTAATCTTAACCTGCCCTCTTTCATTTAAACCATTGCCTCTTGTCCAGTCACTATCTGCCCTTACAAAAAATCATTCTCCCTCCTTTTTATATGCCCCTGTAACATGCTGGAAGGCTGCAATGAGGTCTCCCTGATGCCTTCTCTTTTCCTTCCTGAATGACATGAATTTTGTGCCAGGGTGTACTGGTTTTGCATTAATTGCTTTGTGGTGAAAAGGGAAGAAGGAAGTGATTCTCTCTGAGAAGAGAGAAGAGAAAGACAGAGCTGGCATCCAGAGCTGAAAAACTTCTTGCAGAGAAACAGGGTAGTCAGTCCTCTAATTGCTCAAAATTGAGGAACAAGACACTGCATTATCACTTTTTATACTATGTCCAGACAGAAAAATGGGGTTACATGGTAACAGACGTATATAAAATCATGAAGAAAATATTCTCCAAGAGACTTGCACCTTTGGCATATGCTTTACTATTTTTAGTTCCTTCAGCTGCAGAAATTTGGGGACAGACACACAGGGGAGTAGCTGTGAAAAAGAGCTAGCCGTCAAACCTTCATAGCAGGTATCGTCATTCAAAGATTCTCAGTAGCAGGGAAAGAAAATAAATTGAATAAAAAGCTGCAAACAGGTTATATATGCTTTTACTTCTGATGGCAGTGGTCATGCTTGAAGTGTGTCCTGACCCACCATGACAAGTGAGCATGCTTTCTCCCCAGATAGATTTTTCTCTTCAATAGGATCACATGAGAGCCAGTATGCCAACTAATGCAGAAGCTGATAACTTAGGAACAACATATATGTGAACTGGATAAAACAAGACAAGATTCCAACTAGAGATTCAGCTGTTACTCTTAACTACTGATACCTACAAATGCTAATTATATACATATTCAAGCTTATACTAACACTACAGCATTTCAAGCTCTCAAGGCACCTTGTGGTGGAAGGTCTGTGGATGCTTAACAAGACAAATGCAGCCTGTTTCCTCTGGCTGCTCTAAAAACACAGTGAATTTCCCCAGGTCCCCATTTTAATCTCAGACCCATTTTGTTTCTCCTGCAGACAGCCATCTGCTCATATCATTAGCATGTTTCTCTGCATCTAAGGACAGGAAGCCTTTAAGATACAAGTTTTTCCAGACAAGTGTTTCTTCCATGTTTGCCCCTGTTTTTGTCCTCAAGGATAGAAAGTGTTGATGAGAAGAGTGCAAGGTGCTGTGTGTGCTAGCAGGAATGTGCAAGTTCTGCTTCTGCCCTGAGTACTGCAAGAAAAACATCAAAATCCTCAAAGACGGGCACTTTTTGTGCATTGGAGGTGCCTTAGAGACAGTTTTCATAACTTTCCTGATTTCACTGCTGATTTTTTTACTCATTACCCTATCTCTTTTTCTCTGATAATTTTATATATTAATTTTAATAGTCCTTCAAAAGATATTAAAGAAGAAACCAAGTTTTAGGTTCCCTCAATGTCATACACCGAGTTTGATCTTAGAAATAATCAGAGATTTTACACCATGTTACATATCCAATGCCAACATCTGTAACCACAGAGTCCTGCTTCTTGTCACCCAGCTTCCATGTATTGGCAACACTTGTAACCAAAAGATAAATGACAAAGTCAACTTGAAAAACTGAGTATCTTCTTGTGTTTTCCCAGGCATTAGGCTGAAGGGCAATTATTCCAATATGCTCCCACATTTCAAACTCATGTACAGTTTCAACTAAGAAATTGCCAGTCATCTTCACTCTTATGGAACTACAGGTTCCGTTGGAATCCACTCTTCATTGAAAGCACTCGATACATTGGTTACTGTGCATGTAAAACTCGTAAAACTTATCTGAAATACATCTCAGCTAAAGCACAATCCCCCCACCAACACCAAACACTTCGTTTTTTTTATATTCTGAAATGTCTTCTCAGCACTGCCAAATCTGAACTCTCCTTGCATCAGAAATTCCTAGAACACTGCCAGCTGGAGACAAAGAGGAATATGTCTTTTTGTTGCTCACTCTGCATATAGTTCTGATACCACTGAATGCTTATGACCAAATCTTGTTTAACATTATCATGCAACCACAAAAGAGCCTTGAAATTCCTCTGAGAGAATTATGGAAAATATAAGCAGATGCAAGACAGCTTACAATTAAAGTATTCAAGTAATCAGAATTGCAGAATCTAGATGTAATACTTGAAATAAACATTAACAAAGAAATGCACTGTCTTAGTCTCAATATAAATGTTTGCTTTAACTGTGCTAAGCTATTTATGCTATTGATATTTATATGTTATAATTAAAATCTAGTGCTTGGCATAGAGGGTTGGATTTGATTATTCTTTATATCACTGCCCATATTTCATTACATAACTGGCTAAGATTTACTTACTTATGTAGTGTCTAGCTGAAAACCTGGGCACTCCCTCTAAAAGAGATAGGCTACAATTCTTGTTTGCTGTTGTCAGCTATACTACATAGTATTCCCATGGATGCTTAGATTTCCTGATGTTACTATTTTTTATGCCATTCATAAAATGAGACCATGTGGATGCCATCAGTAAAGAATCAGGTAACCAGTTCAGTCCAGCCATATACTTAAATTTGGATTGGGATGAAGAGGTCTGTAATCTTCTGCTACGATTACAATGACAACCTGCACAGTTGCCTTCTGTCACATGAGAAACATTTATAATATTATCACTCCTTCTCTTCAATGTTGCATTTCCTGCAGAATTGACTATTTGAGCTAATACCAAATCTGCTAGCCAGAATTTTTTTTATCCAAGTTCCATTAAAGTTCCTTCCTACACAGATCAGACTCACTGAGTCAGTCATTATATTTATATTAAATCTCATACTCAATTATTCAGCACTGTCATTTTATATAGCTAGCTAGAATTTAGTCCCTTTGTACAGCCATTAAGATGTTCCCATGAAGATTACAGCATAAGTGGAAGCAATAGGGTAATAGCACACTCTACAACTCACTCCATCAATTTATGTGCTGAGTAAGAATTTGGAAACTCCCATGAACTTCGATGAGTACTATGTACACAAACATCCACTGTCCTGACAAGTTATTTAGCCTCTTTGAATTGTAAAGGCATAAATCACCTGCTTCAGCCACAGAAAACCCAGAGAACTGGGTATTACTGAAATAAATGGAATTTGTACTTCCTACTCGATTTTGTGCAGATGGCCTACAAAAGTTATGTTAGATAAAACCAGCTAGAAGTGGTGAGCTTGATGCATGGTCAGTAGACTGACTGTAGTCCCACATTTGGCAAAAAAAGTGGTTATTTTATGTACGAATGCACATTTTGATATTGTGCATATTAAGCATTCCTTTCTGAGGTATAGGTTGTCTTATTTTTTTTTTTTTAGGAACACTAAGAGCCCTCAATACTCAATAACATTACTGAAGAACTATTAAGATGTTTTGCACTGCTACCAAGAAATCAAATTAATTAAGGTCAAATATCCAAAGACGATGCTCTGCTATCTGCTTCAGTTACTAGAACAAGCAGGAAGAACCACCATGAGTCATTCTTGCAGTAATACACTTTGGCAGATTTAGTAGATATACAACAACTTCCTTTCCCCCTCACTTATCTCCTTCAACCACTATATTTATTTCAAAAGAGTTTATTCATTGCAGATTAGGTTCGGTCATTCTTGTGAGTCAGTCTATTCAGTGATAACACTGATAACATACATTAGGTATTCACTTACATATATAAAATGTACATAAGCTAAACCAAGATATTTGAAAAGCATTTTCACAAACACCCTACTCACTTACTCACTGCTCTAATGTGTCTTCTATATTGGCAGAGAAGAGGGGCATTTGATTGATTTATACCCCGCTTTCAAATCCTCTTGTCACCAGGCAAAATGCTGTAGATGAGTGTTAGTGCAAGAAAAAAAATCTTGACTGGAAGTTCTCCTACGGTTTTGAGTCTGGAAGCTGTGATAGTATCTTCACAACTTAGATAAAATTAATTACTATACTACGAAGTTGCAATTTTGCAGATGTTATTCAGCGAGTCTGAAAAAAACTTTCCATAAGGCGAACATCTACTAATGCTTCTTTCTTAATACCACATATACAGTCACTATAAGCAGGTGTTTTCCTCCATTGGTTCATTTTTAGTACTCAGTGGGACATGCCACCTTTTTGAGAACTAGTAGGCTAATACGATGTTCTTTCAGTAATGATAGTAGCTACTCAATGTTTAAGTCCAGCCTCATTGCTGCTTGGCTTACACCACTCTGTCAGGAAAAGATGGACATATTAAAGGGATTAGGCTCTTCTGAGTCTTAAAGAAGAAAAATTCCCTCAGGAGTGACAGGTGTATTGCTGCACATATACGGGTGCATGATACCTGTTGGTGAAGCACAGCTTTGCCAGCCCCATGAGAACTGAGAATCCTTTAGAGGTTAAATTTCCAGCTGTAGCTGCTTTCAACAGATTCTCAACAGGGGAGTAAAATCTATTATAATTTTAAGTGGAGAAGAACTCATGATGGAGACTGAAGGAGGAGAAGGAAAGATAAGAGCTCCTTCTGGGTTTGGCTGCCAGCAAGGTCAAAGCAGAGAGGTACACAAAATTAGCAATGCAAAACACTCAACTGCAGAAGTCACTTCCCTCAGTGATCTGCACTTCAGTCTTCAAAAATCATCCCAGGTAGCATCTACTCATTTACTGCCTTGCTTGACACCTACAGCTTGAAAGGATGGCATTTTAGAAGCAGAGCAGAGTGAATTAGAAAAGAGTGATTTTCTGCTACTTCTTGGTTTTGTTAGGTGTGGTTTTATATACAAGAATACATAAAGCCTTTTTCATTTAAAGCAACATCAGGAAATCCAGGCAGGGTACCATTCCCTCTTGCTTCCTTTTGTGAGTGCAGCATTGTGTCTTATGGCACACTCGTACAGCTTCTGCCAAATTCAGCCACCTAATGGAAGGGCTAGAACACATTTAAAATAACGAAGTAAAGTGAAAGTGAGCCAAGAGGGAGTACAAAATTTTTGTGTGAGACATTCCAGTGGGCAATAGCAAATTTTAAGGGCCTGTCCATCAAATGACCACCAAAGGAACAATTCTCTACTATGCATAGAATCATATTAAGTTGACTTTTTAACATATATATACTGGCAATTACTAAATCTTCAGGCAGCACACAAGCATTCTTCTCTTGCATATTCAAACCCCTAATGAACTGTGGAATCTTGCTTGGATTCCCCCCAAAAAATTTAACCCACAGAATAAATGCTAACACAAAAGACTGAGACAGAGACCAACCATATCCCATATTTTCTACTATGCTAGTAGTTCACTAGTAGTAGAAATTAAAACAAAGCACTGCCATATTTCACAGGAATGAAAAAACTTCTCTTATCAAAACAAAACAAAACAAAACAAAACAAAAAAAGCCAACTCCCCTCCTCCCCTCCTATGAAGGGCATATTCAGTTTTAGTTAAACTACAGAAGCCCAACAGTGCATACCATATCAAGGTATTTCCTAAGCTAGGATTGGTGTCTGCCCTCCATTCTCGGTGCCCTAACTTTAATTTTCACTTTTCTTCACAGAATTAGAAAGAAAAGAAGTATTCAGGGACACAATCAGTTTATTTTGGTTTTTGTGGGGTTTTTTTCACTACAAGGTTTAGTTTTCCTAAGGAAGCCTTTTGTAAAATGGAGAAGTATCAATCAGATAATGTACAATAATATGCAACAATATCTAAAAGCCTACATTATTGTACTCAATTGTATTATTGTGTCCTAACTTCCATTATGATCTTCTGCTATGGGCTTTAATTATTTCAAGCAAAAATTATTGAGATCAGAGACCATTAAAAAAACCTAAAAGATAGATTGGTCTTCTTTTAACATAGAAAGGTTTCTAAAGGGAGCTTTCCATTTCATCTCAGGAACCTCACCTCTTCCTTCTTTTTCTTCTAAAGAGAACATGCATGTAATTGTTACAGGGTTTTGTTGCCATTGGTCTGGTTACACAAAACTTCACTGCAATACTTCACTCTCCCTATCCACTTGCACTTAGCACACATTGATTTTCAGCCCATCTTTTTAAAGGAGGGTCAGCCATCACAGCTCTGTTTTAGTTATTTTCATCAATACTGGTGTGAACATGTATCACATTGGAGAAAAACAAGAAAAAAAGGATGGCCTGGTTATTAACTGTTACAGAGGAGAGTGAGGAAAGAAAATGGCAACTGAGCAATGCTGGTAGGTCTCTTAAGGAATAAAACTTCTAAAATCTCTTATGTAGCTGACAATGTGTTTTCTACAAGATGGGTTTTCTGGTGTCCAGTTGAAAACTTATGCTATATTTTCAGTGAGACACTAGGTGAGAAACTACTCTCACCTAGTAACATCACTCTCTCTCTCTTCCAGCTAGCTACCTTTATTCACAAAGCCTAGTGCATTGTTGATACTCCTATCTCTCTCTCAACATAAATATAAATTGATCAATCAGTTCAAAATTTGTTTTGAAAGAAAAACAGCATAATCACATATCTCTTACGTGATGTAACTTTCCATGGACATAGAAGGAACAGGCTATTCTATTAATTCTCAGCAGTTAACAGTAGCTGGCACAAAGAACTGCAACATCATCCCCACACACAGGCACAGCGCACCTTGGCTTGTACACCTGGACTAGTCTTGTGGAGCAACAGCAATGTTATGAGAAAGGATGAACTGTGATGTAGCCGGGGCAAGTTGTAGATAATACTTTGCACTGAGCTATGGCCAGATCAATCCAATACTTTACTCTTCACCCTAACTGCAAACCTAACTGTTTCTGGACAGCCAACTTTGTGCGGGTCTCTTATTTTCTTTTCTTTAACAGACAGTGCTTTCCACTATTCAAAAAATATCCGTGTTGCCAGACTTCCTCCTCATTTTGCACTGGCATTAACTAACAATGATCAATTAAGGAAAAAGTCCTGTATCTGTAAATAAATCAGCTAGGTTCCTTAACAGCCTTGATTTCAGCAAGCAATTTTCATTTGCTTGATTTCAGTTATTAACCTGTCCCAGATCGCTACTTTTATTTGATGTTATTAAGAATCTTTTAATGTATTGCCTAGTGGCTTTTCACCATTTAAATTTATTTTTGGCATTAAGCAACCACTAGCCAAAATACAAGTATCTATATTATTAACATCTCCAGGTTGGAGAAACTTAACATTAAAAGGGGAGTAGCATGTGATTCTTGTCTTAGGTGTGGGTTTTACCTATTTTCTTATTTGCCGATGATTTAAATATATATATGTAGAAATTTTCCATGGTTATAAGTTGCTTATTGATGGAAATAACTTGGACCCAAGGAAGAAGCACTTTAGGAAGCTGCTCAACAAAAGAATATTCCACAAATGGATATAAGGATTGTTAGTGTATGGAAAGCCTTATGCTACCCTGTCACGGTATGGACATAAGAGAAAACATATGAAAACTGTACATTTCTATCCATTGAAATACATACTTTTTTTAATACTGGGTATCTCAAACACCACTGACTTAGTAAATAAATTAAGTTAGAAATTTTCTAGGTAATTACTGCACTCCTTATTAGATGTGGATTCATGGAAAAGAGTTTGCACTATCCAGTGTACACGCCTTACCAAAATTTTTTTTACAAATGCATGAATATGAAGTGCTACATTAAATACTTGCACAGGTTCTGACTTGCCCATGTTCCAACTCACAAGCTGCTGAGGTCACCCACCAAAATTGCAGGACTGGTGCAACAGGGAACTGAAGTGTAAATTTGATCACAGCACTCACAGCACTCTCTGTGTATGATCAGCCTTTACCCCAACAAGCCTGTCTTTCATAATCACCAGCACCGTGTTCTTGTGTAAAATGACCGACATCTATCGGCATCAGACAAGCTCATTTAATATTTTATTGAGTTAATCCAGGTGCATAAATAATCTACACACACTTCCTTCATCATGGAGGTAAGGCAGATGTAAATTTGTGAATAATTATAGTTGCATAAATTATAGTTGCATATACTGCAACAAGATAACCATAAAAGCCCAATTAATTCACTCATGATTTCCCTGTGGGAAATCTGTTCATTTTTGGAAGCAAGACTGTGCTTCTTTATAGAGGGTGTAAGCATTATTTTAAAGCTGGCATTAAAACTCACACCCATTGTAATAAATACCCTTTACAGTGACATAGTGACTGAGAAGCTACCAGCAGGTTGAAAAGCTGACTACGTTCCTGAGAAGTCCATTTAAATATGAGTCCCATCTTCTTTTCCAGTTATCAATTAAGATGCAAGGATCTGACCTTAATCAGAAGTCACAGCCTGATGTAAGCTCCCAGTGACTACTCAAGCATGATACCAATTTGTGAGTAAATTCTTGGTGAGTGAATGCAAGGTCCTCCAGGGAGAAGCCTGAAACATCCAGGTATTAAGGATTTATGAAGTATAATGTGAATGAAAGAGTGGCCCTGTGTGAGGAAGAGCTGTATGGTCAGAAGCCAGGCTGAGGGCACAAAGGAGATGTAAAAAACAGATGCTCTTGGCAAGCCTCTATGTGTCAGATGGAAGACAAGCAGAAAAAAAAAACCCTGGTCTTACAAGTATCATGGGCAATAAAGGTTCAATTACACATGTTGACCCTGATTCATCCTGCCTAACTGATCCTAAAAATCTCTGCACAGCAATCAGAAGGATGAGGTAGGAGACCACTCAACAGGGTGAGTTAGGTCAGTTGTGTTAGTGTCAGCACTCTGAGTCACCTTTTCTGGAGGTGTCTCTGCCTCCCCCTTCACCAGGAAAGACCCCTGGACAGATAATGCAGGTGCTTCAAATCAAATAGTGTTAAAAACTGGTATTTTCAAGAATAGATCAGTGCTTCTGTAGCAGTAATATCCTTTGTGATTGTCATCATCACAAATGATCCTACTGCAACATAGAAGGGATAGTTTAGTAATACCAGTACAGGATCACAGTGATTACAACAGCAAATTGGAAAAGACAAAAGGAATCACACTTGTGTTTAGTCTTGCTATGGTGAGGCAAAGCTGGATCAGCTATGAAAAACAAAAAAAATTCCATGAAACAGAATAAGGTTGTTTTCACCCAATATATTTTCTGGAAGTTATAAGCATTACCTTGAAGCTGAAACTAAAAATTGCACCCATTGTAATAAATTACCCTTCACAATGACATAGTGACTGAGAAGCTATTAGCCTCAGTTAAAAGCTGACATTCATAGCAGAGCCATTTTATCCTACATGTTCTATAGCACTGTTTCCTAAAGTTGTTTTCTTTTCCATACCAAAGGCTTTTCACCCCTCACCATAAATTTGCTTCATATGAGAACACTAAACTAGGTACTTAATGTACTACTTCTCCTGCAACCTCACCTGAGAAGGGATGGTAACAATGACAAAAATGCAGCATTAGAACCAGCAGAACAAATGAGTTTAAGGATCATGGCATCCCTGTAAGTCAGTTCAACTTACCAAGCAATGAATCAAAAAGCTCCTGCTTAAAAGACATTCCCCTAAAACTGGAGGTTTTTCTTTCTCACACAGTAGCTGATACTGACACCGGATTCTTCCTTTATTCTTTGGACATGCATGTTTTCTACTAAACTGCATTTCTTAACCCAGCTGCTCAAGAATAAAGTAAACCTCCTTGCGTCTCCTGCCTTTCCCCAGAAGTATGTCACTACAGAACTCTCCTGTTACCTGAGGAAACCAGCCAACCCAAACCCTCTTCAAGAGGTAATTTATCCTG
The DNA here is from genome assembly GCA_013397095.1 of Sterrhoptilus dennistouni. Classification (NCBI taxonomy): domain Eukaryota; kingdom Metazoa; phylum Chordata; class Aves; order Passeriformes; family Zosteropidae; genus Sterrhoptilus; species Sterrhoptilus dennistouni. Next base: position 1,899,190 of record VWZU01016071.1, read on the forward strand.
CTGCAGACCCAAATCCTATTGATGTCCTATGTCATGAACTTGTCCTGGTAGCAGAACAGGAGACCCAAAAGGCCCCTTTGAGCACACAGGACCCATTTTGATAGAACAGAGCAGATTTCAGTCTGGTTTAAGCCATACTTCCCAGGCTTGTCTCAATAAAACCACAAAATTCTTGCACTGCCTCTGTCGTCCTGCATTCAAAGGAGATGATGTTTCCCTACTATTTAAAATTCTTCATCCAGCTATCCTTTCATTACTACTTTTGGACTATGTTCTGTAATTACGTTAGGTGCTTGTTTATTCAAAACACCCACCCAGCTCTCTAAGCCTCCCTTTGTAACAAGCTGCCAGCTTGTCTCTGTTCAGCTGATTCCCATTATCAGGCTTACCCGTCATCTGAATATATTTAGTCTCACCCAAGTAGTTTTGATTATCAAGATTTTACTATGGTCTAATTAGTGACATTTTTATTACTAATTTGTCACTCAGACACTTTCAGTCACATTAAAAATTCCTGCCAGCTTCTCTGAAATTGCTGTGTGCCTGCAGTCTTTTTCTTTTCACAGAAGATCAGCTAAGCATTTTGATTTTGCTGGATCTTTGAAGGACTTTTAAAGAAACGCTTATGAAAATAATTTTAAGTCGAAGGAGACTTTTGAGCACCACAAAGAGGATGCACAGCCCAAGGAAGTAGTAAGTGGTATTCCACCTCTCAGATAAAGGTTTGAATATCACCAAGAAGGATATAAAAACCACTTGACACCTTTAGGTCCTCATTTTATTTCTAAAGGTATGGAAGTGGTTGACTCATGACAGAGTGACACTTCCTCACACAACCTATCACTCAGCAGCAGCTCTGTGGTAGTTCCTAAGAGTCTTCCACATATGTGGTTGGCTGTGCCATGTGAGTGCCTGAGGAGCTGTAACAGTATGCCAAAACAAGCAGGAGAGGTGGGGCTGGACTTGGGGAAACGCTGACAAAGTCTACCCAAAACTCAGCCCTGCACACCAATAGAGACGTCGGAACAAAACAATGCATTTTGTATCTCTGTCTTGAGCTCTCATAGTGTGTCTGTCCCTCCAGCTGAATGAAGATGAGGTTTACATACATGCATTCTACAAACCATTGCTGAGGCTGACCAAAATCAGGCCCTATCACTGCATCTGGCTTCATCAGGTTATGATGTTTTCAACATTAGATTTAAATCCAAGGTGTAAGCCTTCCAGAACAGCACACACTGGTGGAGACAGTTTCTGGAGACCTGATACAGCTGTAAATGGTATTTTTAATCACTAACTCAATATGGCATTTGTTTTAAACAAAATCGGTCCTGGAATTTAGAATGCGGCCACACATTGCTTGCAAAGGATTAATAAACAAATACAATATGCATCTTATAAAACAAACTGCTTGTGCCTTTAACTGTTAATTACATAGACAGATCCTATTATAAATAGTTCTGAAGCAATCCATTAACCAGATGGCTTTTAGCAAATCAGAATTTATTACTCTTTTATGAGCTACTTATAAAAATGTAACTTTCAGATAAAGAATGGAAAAGAGCTGAAGCAGTTGACCATATCTGTTTTCCATTAGAGCATCTTTGAAGGTAGGGTGATGGAGAGAAGAAATAATGTCTTATTAATGCTGCATAGACAGCTCATCCTATTGGAAACTTCTCCCTTCTTCTCCAAAGAAAGGATAACTCACACAAGGCTTCACTGCACTAGAGAGTGATGAGGTCTATTAGCAAGGGCAGTGAAGGCAGCTGATATATTCACTTCTTTCTGAAACTGTGACTGAAGTCAAGGAAACAACTACTTTTGACATGTGTAGGAATAGGACTTCTGTCTCAAATACCTATGGCTGCACATAAAAGTGAATGCTGCAAAATGTCTGAATAAATACCTTGGTATCATACATTAGTTTACTAATTATTTCTTCATGAATCTACTGAAAAGAATTAAAATTCTCAGTGACACAAATGTAATTTATTTTCAGTCCAAGCCATCAGTATTTGTTTACATTTCTAAAGTTTTAACATTAGAGATTTTGAGAAGGTTGCAGCCTGTACATTCAGAGGCTATCCATAGCACAAGAGCATAAGAGAGGGTTAACTTTCAATTGTGTCAATAAAATCCATTTCAGAAGTCTTACGACCTAAATAATAGCAGAGAGCAATGAACTGGAATTCACACTCATTTGGAACCTTAATAGATTAAACTCCAACAGAAAGTTGGCAGATAAAAAAAGTTGAGATTGAAAAATAGCTCCTAACATTCAGGATTCATTTTACTGCATTTCTAAGGAAAGTGTTACTTGGTAAGGTGTTGCTGTTTGGGGTTTGTCTGGATGAGCATTTTTGTGGAAGCTGGAGATTCTACCATCATGCAAATTAGTGATTTATGCTCCTACACAAGCTGACATCCAGAATGGTACACCAGCTCATCATCCACAGCCCATCATACTTTAAGAAGATAGGCTCCAAGCCAAGATTTAATGAAGTCATAGAAAAGCTAACCAATGGTTACAAGACTTGCAGTCTTTCGCCAACAAAGGCTCAAAGAAGATTTACCCATGTCTATTTTTTCAACATAAAGAACTCATACAAAAAAGAATACCACATAGCTATACACAACCTTCACAACTGATGAAGGCTTTTAGCCTCTTGCCTTGTCACATTCAAACACTCCATATAAGTCTTGAAACCATAAACTTTGGTAATCATCACTACTTGAACAGATCTCAATAACCACCATGCACAAAAAGAAGACTCATGATATATGGATATTCACATCTTAGCATGACAGGATCTGTTCCCGACTTTCATTTGTAAATCAGGAAAAGAAAGTCTGGGGATCGAAATTAGATAAACATGTATTTTTTACATGATTTGAGTAGGATTTTCCAAAGAATTGAAGGTGATGGAACTTGCCAATTTTAAATGGCATAACTTCTCCAGGCTACTTTGAAGAAGTATTCCTTATGCTTATTTATGCTTGGGTATACTGCAACTTCAACATTTCTCTTGAAATGCCCAAGAATGCCCAATGTCCATGAAAATACAGCATGTCAAACTTCACATTCAGCTTCTCCTCCAGCTGCTTCTAGCATGGATTCAGAATACCTTTTCTAAACAAAATAAGCCTCTGCTACAGCATTACCTCTAGACAGAACAACATCCTGAACAAACACTGCTTTTATACAAGTAAATGAATGGTTGGTTTTCAGTCCCTAGTGGACACTGTGGCAATTTCTTTATTTTAGCACTATATTTCAAATGCTGAGTGAACAGGAAGCTATCCCAGAAACCTGTCATCACAGTATTGGTTGCTCAGAATGTGTATGTTTCAAACTTGAATGTGGTGCCAGATGCTCCTTTCCACTGCTTGCGTCAGTATCTGGAAACATTTGGCATTTCAGAAATATTACAGGCAGGGTATGGACTTACAGTATGATTTGAAACACAATTCTGATTCTGGTGATGAACCCTAAAAAGAAAATGAGGTATTGTTGGAGTCCAGGGCATCCCTCTGGGCACCCTGGAAAGTCACAGACCTCGGTAGAGAGGCCTGGGACCCGAAAAAGAGGGTCTGGGGTCCGTGCAGGGGGGTTTGACTGGCACAGAGCCCAGGAAGACACAATCTTTGATTTTAGTCCATGTGAAAAACATCTAACAGAGAGAAGAATTGCAAGTCACAAAGGTGTAACAGAGAGTAGTGTAGTTATCACTGTGCAGAAGATTTTGTAGTTTTAGGTTTTTAGAATGTAGATGCAAGGGGACAAGATGGTGATTTTAGGGCAGTGCCCTGGGTTCTTCTTCTTCTCCCTTGGCATCCATCTTCTGCAGTGACGTGGGCACAAAGTAGTTTCAGTGGATTGGATCAAAGCAGACATGACCCTGTTAGTATAGGTGATAGACATTGGCACAGAATTGTAAACAATGGGTACGTAGTTACCTGTATAAGAGGTAGCGACCTCCCATCACAGGGAGAGTCACCTCGTGTCCAGGCTGCTGTGAACACCATGGCTGGACACAGACAATTGTAAGATAAGAACTAATAAACAACGCAAGAAACCAAGAAAACCAAGACCTTGAGACTCCTTATCATTCTCGCGCCGAATACAGAGCACCGAGCTCAGCACAGATACAGAGACACAGGGTCAGACAGCGGACCCTAAATCTTTCAGAGGTCAAGAGGGAAAATCACTCCCTCAAGCCCACACGAACCACCACCAGCCTTGGAATCTCGGGTGAGAAACAACAGATTAAACCCGAGAAGGTATGACATGAGAACCAGAAACACCTCTAGACTTAGGAAAATCTCTGAAGTGACCTATAGAAACATGTGGCTAAAGAATCACTCCTCCATGTTCAGAGACAGGAGTTCTTCCACAGAGAAGTCAGGACTCAGTGCCCTCATGCAAATCTGTGTCCCACTTTCACATCCTACTTTTTCTAGATTCCCTGGGACAAGACCAAGAGGTCCTAACTGATTGTAGAAAAATGAATCACTTTACTCCCAAGAGAGCAGACTCAAATGATTTTTGACCTCTTCACATGGAGGGGTTTCCTAAACCAAAGCTCAAAATTCTTCAGTCTGTATCAGAGTGGTTTTGACTCCAATGAGAGCATTAGCTCTTCCCATTCTCTGATCCTAAAGACTTCAGCATGAAGTTATCAAATCCACTGCTATCCAGTATCTACTAGGGTCTAAACATGACTTCTACCTCCCATCTGAATGTCTACAGTGGCTTTTCCCTCTCAGTAAGAAAAAACAACACCCAGACAACTTCCTCTTTTCCAGGTTCAACAACTGTCTATAAATGAAGGAAAACACAACATTAGGCCCCCTTCAGACCACTATACTAATTCATGGGAAACAGTGATATTCTTCTTTTATAATATAATGACAGGAAAAGTATCACAAACGGACTAGGAGTAAAAAGATTAATTGGCTTTAAACAGCCCTAAACCATTCAGAACAAAATCTTTTGGTAGTTTCTTTTAGAAGTGCATTCAGTTAGTAGGCAATGATTGTGCCATTCTTCTGGACCTGGGAAGGAGCTCGATACTTTACTGAAAACACAACATATAAAATGTAAATTTGTTGCCCTGAAGTGTCTTCGAAATAATTTTTCTCAATCTTTTATGGCTAGTAATATTGATTACCAAGTACAGCATCCTGCAGTACCTTCATAAAGGAGTGGCCTAGACAGTTTGATGCTACTGCACCAGCAAGGACAAAGGTTCAGTGTGCAGTTATTCATGCTATTATGAGCAGTCCCAGTAGGATAAGATAGCACACTCACAAAAGAAAAAAGGTCACACACACACAAAAAAAGCCAAACAAAAAACCTCAAAGCCCCCACAAAAAAATCCCCTCCCCACAACCCTGTTAAGACTTGCAGCAGATTTCAACAAATTTTTCACACCTCTAAATTTAATATCTAAATGAGAAGAGCAGCAGCATACCCTTGCAGTGTAAAAGAAAACTGTTTTAGTAAAGATTTATTATGCTAATAACACTAGACCCTACCAATTGTCCCACACATTTTTAAAAAGGACACTGCATATGTATATTCAAATTGCCATAGATGAACAATGAGTCACAAACAAAACTTAAAATGTTGAACTGTGTCAGCCAAATTGATAGTGCATTTATTATTTCTACCCTTTCTTATGCATTTTAGCATAGTCAGTTCTGCTGCCAAAGCATTTCTAGAAGGTGAATATAAAGGATGTGAAGCACTATAATCACTGAATGAAATATGAGTGATGCATTAACACTCACTCAATTCTATAGATTTAAAGAAAAAGCAATAAAATTAAATGCATGATTTAGAAGTAATCATAAACACTAAACTGATCCTAAATTCACCAAGGAAACCAGACTTCACAAATCACAGCTAAGAGCATTAGCAATCTCCCTCCCAGACAAAAGGTCAGCTCTGGATGCCTTGTTAATATGTATCTGGGTTTTACAAAGTCCTAATGAGAATGTTGCTCTCTGACAAAGGTTCCTGGGCCTACAGAAAAAGAGGTGGTCAAGGAAAATGACAACCACAGCATGTTCAGAATTAGATGATAGCTTTGCAGTCTCCAGGGCCTTACCCTTATTGTCCCTCTTCTGTCACTAAACAGAGAAAGAAAGTTTGACATGGCTAATGGGAAAGACTTGACAGCAGAAGATAACAGTGAGATTTAATAGAGCAGATTAACTATAGACTCCCACAGAATTTACTTGCCTCTTCTTTGCACTACACTGGCCAAGGAAACAGAAGAGAAAATAACCTGACATGTGGGCTCCTATTCAGGCCTCCACACCTCCTTAATTATAGGTACCTAGCAGATATATCTAAATTTCTATGGCGATCCAGAAGACAACTCAAATCGCTGTCCATTGACTGAGGAAAATACTGGCATCAACCTAGGAAATAAATAAACTTCGGCTAAATATCCCAAGTTGAGAGATGTAACTGGAGGACTCAGTGCACTACTACTTAAGCAACCTTAAACCTTGTCAGTGTGAGATTTAGTGGACATTTATTATGCTTCATGCATCCTCTTATGCCTTCTCATCTCCTTCAGGAAGCAAAGGGGAAGACAGATTCACAAAAATAAATTAAAAAAAAAAAAAGGAAACAGTGACTTTCATTGAATGGTTGGTAAGATCACAGTTATTAATATTGTAACACCACCAAGCACAGCGTATAGAGAAATTGGAAGAACCCGTCTACTTCCTTAATACGCTAATGTTCTCAGGAATTAAAATTGGCTATAATCCCTCTTGTTCTGACCTTTTTCCCCCCTAAAAATGATGGATTATACATTATTGCTCTGTGTACTTGGGCATGTTGCTCACCCTTCTCTCTCTGTTTGTCTTTTCTCACTTTCTGTTCCCATCATAACTTCTAAAACAGTTACTCAGCTTCGGAAAACAAATCAAAAAGTACAGTCTCTGAACCTCTGAATAAGCAAGGAAATGAATCAAAACAGACAGTTCTGTGAGTTATTCAGAGAGTTCAACCTGCCCAAAGTCCTTTGTAAGACTAGTACTGCCAACAGAAGCTGCTTCTGATGGTTTAAAGCCTTTCCTGCAATGTAAATACACCTTTTGATACCTTAGGACAGCCTCACTTATATTTGTGAAAATGATTACACAGCTCAGTTAAACAGAGTTGACACATGATCTATGTCATGCTAAGGGCAATTCATTTGACAATGACCAAATGTTGTGACTCCTTAAGCATATTTTGCTGATATTAATCACCTTCTCTAGAAACCTCATCAGCAATCATATTCCAGATCTGTAATTACTGCACACCCTTTTAGCAATGAAAAGATTTAAGTCTGAATGACCAGAGAGGCTCCTTCAAATGCAGCATCCATCACAGAGCACACTACATTTCACATTTACTTAAAACTGGGATAGGAAGAAAATAACTGTAAAAACTGGAGAGAAATAATTCCTACACTGCTTTTGTGATACAGGCTTACCTAGGAAATTCTTCTGACTGCTAAAATTCTGCAAGTTTGGAGGCTTTTAGAGAAACTATACTGCACTGCTGCTTTGTAAAGGTTTATTCATAGTCATGCTCTGTGCAAGGAATAAGGGACTTAATATTTATCCTCCTAGGTATAAAAGGTATAATTCTCATTCCCTTTATCTTGGATTAGCTGTCAAGACAGTAAGTGGACTGTTCAAACATTCAGTGTTTCCAGTGGTTTCAAATCAAGATGAAACATAGGCCAAGCCGTTAAGATGTGCCGCATGACTCCATGTCTCAGCTGCTCAGTACTCAGCTCCTCTCCCAGTCCTGGATGGGTAAAAGGGAAGGTTAGGAAACCAGAGCCCATTTAAGATGGCAATTTAGACATCCAAAGCCAAAAGATAATCAAAGTAGTTTACTTCTGGTATGATTTGGGCTGGATACTGCACTTATATTTTGCCTTGTACCTCAAAGGACTTCAAAATCCAATGGACCCACCTTAATCCTGTACTAAAACATAAGCTGCGTTGTTTTGTTGAACCATGTATTTTCACAGGCTAAATAACTTACTCATACTTCTTTGTAAACATCTGAAGTTTATTAGTAATGTGCAGAATTAGCATATCCCCATGTTAATTTTAAGTCATCATGACAGCATATTACAAATTTGTGTTCTTTCTTAGGACACTTATGTTGCCAAATAGCTCAGTCTAAATGCATTCTCAGCCTTTCCAATTCTTACACTTCAAAATGTTTGGGCCATCTTCAAAGACTTCAAATTAGCCCCTGTTTTTCTTTTTCCCCTCAAAAACCCCCACATTTCAAGTGTGCTGTTCTGTTACTATCCAGTTTAACCTGACATTCAATTCCTCATAGCTTATTACGCCTCACAAACACCAAGCTACTACTATGGACAACTATGGGCTACTGGAAGCTAGGGCCTAAAGCCAAGGGTTTGTTGTAGCTAACATCAAGAAGCTTGAAACACAAGTGCATGTTCAGACAAGGAGAAACTTAGTTATCTGCTTAATGACTTACACTGCCAGAAACAGAATTCCCAGTGAGCCAGACCTTGGGCTCCGAACATAAGCAGTAGGAGTTTGAAGGAGCTGGGATTTTTCAAAAGAAAATCCAACAGAATGATACTCATACTCTAAAGTACCAAATTATTTCAGTGCTAATGCAGCTGACATTGAACCAACATTGATTCTTGTGGTTAGACCTTATCCAGGACAACATTAAGCTTTATTTCAGAGAAAATAGAGGAGACCTTCTTTAAAGAAAGAATCTGAACCAAATTAATTCAAAGTAACTGAGGGAATATTGATATCAATAGCTTCTACATCAGGTTGTGCTAGAAGCTTCCAACAATGGAAGATGATAATAAAACACTAAAAATTACAGGTTGTTCCCATTATTTCTGAGGTCAGTGGAATTTTCCCCAATGAAAAACCTATGATAATGTTTTGTTTCTGTTCCGATGTTTTCACTGTCAATGAAACCAAAGAAAGGCTGATATACATCACCATTGTTTGCTCAGAGTATTAGATAAAGAATTGTTAACTTGCAAGAAAAAAAAAAAGGTGTTAATAGCCACAATACTTGTTCCACTTCTATGTGCTACATTTTTGGCTAACATCTAACCAACTACACATTAAAAAAATAATCCTACTAATCCTATGCTGTTTTCTAAATGTAAATGTTTTCTAAATGACCATTTTAATAACACACTTATATAATGCTGAAATTTAACTAAACAGTCTACTGTACAAAAGAGACAATGAGTAGAGCAGAAAAGTTAGCTATTTTCTGACTTACATGAATTTACAGTTCAATTTTAATACTCGATAATATGAGTGAGCACAAGACAGCGTGTAAACCATTCAGATGAGAAAACCAGCAATCCAATATCCATATTCTCAAACTACTGCTGTCCCTTCAGGCACTGAACACAGTGAAGGATGCACACTCCATCAGTCAAGTAGCTATAAATACTAGCATAGTCTCAACATATTACAGAAGACTTAAACTATTCACTGGCTGAGTTACTCATAATTGAAATCATGGCAATAAAGTAATAAAATATTTTAAAATTCTGGAAATTCAACAAGACTCAGGCAAATTAAAAAGACAAAATCCACTTTTAAAAAGCAATCACCACTGGATCAAGGTAGGCCAATTGTCCCATTGTGGGCTTCTTGGGACTCCTTTTTCTTTTGATTTGCCTTTTTTTAAAAAAAATTTCCTTATTATTAAAAAAAGGTTTGTCTGGCCTAAGGCAATCCTGGAGTAAGAGAAGAAAGAAGACTACAACACAATGGTTTGATCTGAAGGCCATCACAGCCAGCGAGAGGACCCTGACACTGGCAACCCTAGATAACATCCATATTTTACGAGACCTTACACTTCACCCTAGTAATGGATTCATGCTAAGCTCTAGCTATGAAAATAATACTTTTGCCCTGTAGTAACTCCCAGAGAAACAATGTTTTTAAATGCTTTTCACTGTGTAGCTTGAGGCAGTGAAAATCCAAGGTTTCCTTTTATGGGATTAAAAACCTGCTCTTTTCTGTCACAGGTTTTACTTATGCTAACCTCATGCATTCACCTTTACTTCTCGAGTTCATTTCCAGGACCACTGCTCTTCTTGAACCACTAATAAAATGAGCCATGAATCATCATTTTTTTTCTATTGTCTTTTGCTTCTTTTTCTGCTTGGGGTGCTCCAAAGCACTCTCCTGACAATATTTTCCAAAGCTCCTTCTTTCAACAGTCCTCTGGGAAACATCATGGTAACCAGATATATAGCACGATGCTATCAAAGGCTTCTATGCAGCAAATCTTGTGACAAAAGAACTCCCCTAATGGGATTTGCATCCTGGCTTCATAGAAAAAGCACTGTAATAACCTCCCATTTTTTTCTAGTGCTGTAATCATCTGTTATGCTTCTCACTAGTACTTCAAAGTAATTCTCTATTGTTCTGCTACTCTGAACTTCAGCTCAGTGGGGTTTAGTTTTTCAAAGCATCACAAAGGGGAATCTTAATTACACTTTTTTTTTCCCAACAAAATCTCAAATTCATAAAGCAAACAAAAATTCTTTTAGATCTCAGAATTTCCTGCTGCTGGATTTGCAGAGAACTAAAAACAACAACATAACACATTCAGCCTACTATGTCTCAAAATTTATCTACAGACCTCAGTCTGTCACAGCATCTACTATGGTGAGGGAACTTGAACTATGCAAAAGGCCTAGAAGATCAGCTGTCCTCAGCTTTGCCAATACTTATCTAAAAATTCACAAACATCATGGAGAACTACCTTTTAGATTGTCCACACACCTAGGTTACATCTCTCAAGAGCCCAAATTCTGAACCAGAAAGGCACTCACAACATATATGTCACAAATGGAATAATTTTATCGTATTTCTGGAATTTTAAGCTTGGTTTTCTAAAGATAAATTTAAGGTTCCAGTTCGCCACTAAAAACCTGGTTGATATCAAGCATATACAGACAAGAGTCATAGGCAAAGTGTAGTCTACAAAAGCTCTCTTCCCAAAATCCCTTCTAGTGCAAACTACTGAATGTCCTAAGATCTACATCCTACCTCGCACCTTGAGTCCTCTGTCCAGTTTTGTCTTGTCTCATTTCAAAAAAGACATTGAGGTGCTGGAGCATGTCCAGAGATGGGCGACAAGGCTTGTAAAGGGTCTGGAACAAAAGTCCTATGAGGAGCAGCTGAGGGAGCTGGGGCTGTTCAGCCTGGAGGAAGGGAGGCTCAGAGGAGAGACCCTATCACTCTCTACAACTGCCTGAAAGCAGGTTCTAGCCAGGTAGAGATCAGCCTCTTCTCCCAGGTAACAAGGCACAAGATAAGAGCATGTAACCTCAAACTGCTCCAGTGAAGGTTCAGGCTGGACATCAGAAGCAATTTCCTCACAGAAAGGATTGTTAAATACTGGAATAGGCTGCCCAGGGAAGGGGAAAAGTCACAGTCCCTGGAGATGCTCAAGAAATGGACTGGATGCGGCATGTAGGGCCATGTGACAGGTGGTGATCAGTCGAAGGTTGGACTTGATGATCTTGGAGGTCTTTTCCAAATGATTCTGTGGTTCATATCCAAGTTTAAAGAATGGTGCTAGCCAGCCCTAGAGAGGGCCAGATTTTCTTGTTCCTAAAGTGTATCATAAATTCCCTATCCTTAAGAACACTTGAAATAACTTCTCTTAGAAGTCCTGCAGTTGAAGGACCTAACTTGCACGCAATCCAACAACAGGCACATCACCATAACAAATGTTGTTTAAATCTAAATTAAGTGATGCAGAATGTCAAATTTTAGTTATTAAATACAAACTAGAAATTATATTCCTGTTTTGATTCAAATGTGGAAAAATGAACTTCATATTGACGTGTTAGGAATCTAATAGAGCAGTTTAGCTGAGGCCAGCACTAAGAGTTACTGCTAGTCTGGATGTAGCTGGAAAGTGCAATAAAGCATACAAGTTCATGCGACATCCCAATCGCCGTTTTTACGAACATTTTCCTATTTATTAATAGTAGCTGCTCTGAATTCCCTCAAGTTTTATGCCAACTGCCAATTCTGGGTCTAGGACAAATTTGAGATATATTACAAGTAAGTTCAGTTAGAAATGAAAATAAAAGGTGAGAGAAAAGCTCACCATATGCCAACAAGGCAAGCTCATTGATGACAGGTAAAAGGGCAAGTGAATGGCTGCACATACTAATAATTCTGGTGGTGTAGGTGAGTTCAACCCCTAAAGACTAAAGGAAAAGGTGTCAATCATAGAGAAGAAAAAAACAGCACCAGGGGAAGTCAGGTTATTTCCCCTTCTTTTATTAAACTACAATATCCTTCCTTCATCTCTGAGACATTAAAACTGTCCCAACTAATCTGTTACCTTCCCCTCTGTATATCTGAACTGATACTTGAACTTTGTATTGCCATTTGTATCATATTTCTCTCTATACATAGCTCTTGGGCCTCAACTGAAGACATTCAAAATATCAATCACCAATTACACTGCAGACAAAAGCATATGGAATGTAAAATGTATGGGAGCATGTGGCATTCAAAGACAGATGACCTGGAAATCGGTCATACAAATCAAATATTTTCTGATTTGATTATTTAGTAAGGGGATAGTTACTAAAGGGATACTAAGGAGATACTCTGTAATGCACAGTCACCTCTAGTGCTAACCAACCACTCATTATCAGCATTTTCATCAAAGAATAGGCTGGCCTTGACACAAAAGCTGCCTGACGTTCAAGATAAGATTCAGAATGCAACAGCTGCTTTGGCTGGTGCAATATGGGTATTGGTTGAGATGGAAAATTGCAAAAAACTCAGTTTATGGATAAGCCATCACAATACAAATAGTCTAAGAAAATATTGTTTACATGAAGACAATTTAACAGAGTTTGGATTTGACTTACTACACTGCTGCCGTAGAAGAACGCTTTCTTTTATCTCAGTGTATAGATCCTCCCAACAATATAGTGCTGAAGTCTCCAGGGTGAGCAATATTGCTCTTTCTGGAGTTCCTCCATTTTCATAATCTACATGTGTCATAAAATGCCCATACACTATGCACATGAAGTGGCTGGTCATGTTGTCTGTAGAGCAGCATAAGAAGACAGAGCTAGACCCCAAGTCCTTTTACCTGGAAAGAATGGTCCATGGAAGAGACTATTTAGGGATGTGCACCTGAGAGACAGACATTTTTGCAGCCTGCTTCCATAGATGTCTCCTTTCTATTGACCTGCCCAACATTAAACACACCTCCCACAAGTCAGGATTCAGTTAGCCTGTTCCAAAGGGATGTTGGTAGCTTATTATAACACATTAGCCAAGGAAATTTGATAGTATTGAATGGCTAATATTTAAAGTTGTTCAACGTGTTTTGTTTGATTAAAAGCTTTCATGGAAAGAAATCACAATCCTTTTGAGGAGGGCACAGTGGCCAATGTACCACAACCACTGTAAGAATTAAAAAATACCCATGGACACATTTTCCTACACTAAAGCACAACTTGATCAGATTGCGGTAGAATGTTGTCATTTCCCTCTGACTTTTTAAATAATAATCTCATTTCCCAAAGCATAACTCCTTTTTCTTTACAGCTGTCACTGTCAACATTTAATAGTGGAAAGTACTCCACAATGTACAGCCATTCAACATCCTATCATAAATCAGGGACATAAGAAAATTCTGGATCATTTGAGTAGCTTGTAGGGGTAATGTTTTCAGAAACAAGAAACAATTTTTAGATCCTGAACTTAAGACAATTTTCACTGAGGTGATTTCTCAGCACTGCAATAATTCTGCCTCTTCCCTAGGGAGACATGAAAAAATCAGAGCACTTGCAATCACTAGACATAGCTGAAATTCATGGCATAAGTAAGTCATTGCATTTCTGATTAAAGAGATTTTAAAAAGCAGAATCATAATCTCAGGAACTTTCCTTTACTCCCCAGAAAGCCCATTCTGTTTTCAGCCACTAAAACCTGGGCTTCTGTACTTTTCAAACTTAACATAAAGTCAGCTTCTTTTCAAACTTAACATAAAGTCAGCTTCAGACTTTCAACTCACTGTCAAATCTATGCAAGATACATTTACATTTGAAATCACTTGGGAAGCAGTCCCAGAGACTAATTCAAACTGGATTTTTTTCACAACTAGTTGTTTTTTTTTTATTAAACAGGATTCAAACCAGGAGCTAGAAACTTTGCATAAGCAGGAATTTAGGATGCATGACAGTGTTGTTATGGTAAGGCCGACTGGATCCAGTCTTCCTTACAGAAAACTCACAGACAGAAAAATGTGCAGCTCTGAGAAAAGCAGGGCCCTCATTCTTCAACGTATTTTCCATATTACTTCCTATTCCCTCTAGCCATTTGGTTTTTCCCCTTCTCACTATATGCAACCTAATAAATCCTTCAGGGAACAACCAGTGTTTTCTGCCATATTAGTCATTATCCTACTTTTGCAAACTATCCCTTCTCCAGCATTTCATGCATCCCACTTTTAGGACAGCACTAATACCGCATGACTACACCAAACAAGTGAACACATTCTACATGATTTTACATGATTCTACATGATTTTTACATTATTCTACATGATTCTAATGAATATGATTCATTACAGTAATGATATATAATAGACTTAAATCTTCCTTAGTTTGTACTGCTTCACTATTGTCACTTATCCAGCTTGTATGGCAAGAATGGTAAAAGATGTCTCTTGGAAGTGATGAAATCTGATTTCAGTGTCCTTCACAAAGCACAAGGAAGGAAGTTCATGCAAACTTGCACTGACTGAAATAGTTCTTCTGAAAGTATGTCAGTAAAAATAGATTTCATAAACGTGTGTAATAAGACAAAGGTTAATTAGCTGCAACCACTTTTTCTTGAGGTCAAGAAGAGTTACACCTGGGATGATTTTAGCCTAGAATAGCCACCTATTGATGTGATATATTTTTTTTTAAACTTAGGACATTTCACATCACACCACTTTTTACTTGACACTAAACTGACAGGGCTAATGAAAGAAATTATTTTGATAGGACACAAACTACTTGAAAATAACACATCTCAGCATTCTGTACTGAATATAACAACCCAAGATTCCTGTAACTCAGAGAAGTGGGACAATATTTTATCTTATTTTTCCTTTGCATTTTTCTCTCCCTTTCCCCCTGCGTTTCTGTAGCTGGCAATATTCTGTGGATTAACAGCCCCATTATTTCCTTCTCATCTCTCCTTTATGATATCTCAAGCATATACAGCTGGTCATCAAGCACTGTTCCTACAGATGACTCCTTCAGAACTTCTTTCAGTTCACATACCAAACCCCCCAGGTTCTTCTAGTCCTGCAACAGTCTCTGTGCTAATGCTCCTCCAGAAGCAGGATCCAGAAAACTGCTGACACCTAAAGTAGTCCACTAGCACTGTAAGCCAGGCATTACCAAAACCTTGCCCTGGATTCACTACAGTTTGCTGAAGCTGAGATGCTTTGAAGAAAAACATTTCATGTTTAGCATGTAACTACCTCCATCTGTCATTTTACTTAAATAGAAAATATCCACCTATTTCTTGAAGTAGCCTACCAGCAAAAGTCTTACTGTCTTAATTAGGACTTGTGCTCCTCCCACGAACACTTTGGAGAACTATTTACAGCACCAGTGAATACTTTCAACTCCGAGAACAGGAACCCACTGAGGTGGCTTCGAATAAGACAGTCTTTGGCCTACTTGATTTTATTCAGCTTCCTATTTCAATTCTTTACAGAAGCACTACAGTTTAAAGGCTCATTAGTGTTACAATCAGAAGCACTCTATGCCCCAAGGTTTGATCAAATGAGGAAGATTTAAAATTCCAAAGGAGGGCAAAAAACAGTCTGATCAGCAAAACACAGTACAAAAGCAACACATGCAAGGTACAAGACATTAAATATCACCATTCTGAAACTGTGCGTGTCTGGTTTACTGTGTCTTTTTTTAACCCCAGTCCTGCAAACAGGAAAGATGGGACAAAGAAATAACATCAAGCACTTCACCTTGTTTCCTTCTCTATTTGATACAAAGCAGGTGCTTCAGTGTATCTTTTTAAAGGAAAAAAACACGTAGAATCACATCTGTAAAATAACTGGACAGCCCTTCCACTGAGTACTTGGTTACTTTCTTGCTGATTATGCAAATAAAAGTCTGTTTGGGGTACAGCACTTGTTCAGATGCTTTGAATCATCTTGTACAACTCTCTTCCCTTTTTTATCACTTCTCTGGCTATATGGGTACCTAATTTGGGTTTACTGGAATGAAGTGCTATGAATACATCCTGCTCACTTCATCCCTTAATTCAATTCCTTTTAACTGTACAGCTACCCCCTGCCAGTCCTAATGCCTATGGTGCAACCAAGTAGCTCTACCTGCTCCAGTCAGTTAAGAGGAATCTCTCTGCAAGGTTCCCATCCTGGGAATAAGTTAGAGACAGTTCCTGTGGCTTTTCAGAAAGCTTCTGAAGGACTGTGTTCCTGCATGGAGGAATTAATAGCTCCAAGCTTGTAAAGATTTACATATCTCCACAATTGTCAGTAAATCGGAAGCTATCATACCGGAGATGATGATTAGCACTGTGCATATTTAACAAAGGGGTAGTGAAATCTGATTTGCATATTTCTGACAAGCACGCAAATTCCCCACTGCTTTCACAACTTAATATCTACACGGTTCATGTTATTTTGATTAAATTTAACACATCTCACTGATGACCTTTAAAGAAATGCTCACTTCCAGACTCTTAAATGCACCATTGATCTGCTATACCTTGTCAGCAAAACAATGATGGTTCCTAAGAAGCCTCTGAAAAGCTACAGTCTTACACAGATCAGTGCACAAAGTTCCCACTGACGTGTGCAATGCAGGGATGCAGAATTTGTATAATCAGCTCATTTGCTGCATTCAGCAACAAGGGACATACTCTGCCAATTCACACCCTCACTAGAAGGTTGCTCCAGTAAACAGGAAATCGTCACACTGCAATTCAACAGACATGAAGTACATTAGCTGGGTAACAGCTAAGAAAATAAGCAAATGAAGATGTATGTAAGTTATTATTACCTCTGCTCCACAGACAATGAAAATGACCTTTGTTGAAAGGCTGGTTCAGAATCAGAAGGCAAAACTTCAGGCTCCCTGTAAGATAAATGTTGGTTCTCATTAGCAAGAATATTGATTTTTTTTGTACTTTTTTTATTTTATTTTTGCCAGATTAATTTTAGTCCAACCACATCAGAGTAACTCCACTAATTTCCTTGCTTCTCAGGTTTTACCGCGGTCAGATGGAGAAACTGTCAGAACTTCATAAGATACCTTTTACTTGGCAGGGTTTTGCGAAATGTTTAATTTATAAGTGACTTTTACTTACTGAAGGCCATCCTTAACAGGACCCCACATCTATACAGATCTCTCATTTAATCTCCCACTTGCAACTGCTGCGTGGATGCAGCAATTACTGATATGAGCATCACCACGGTCTCTGTTAATGGGAAAGGCTGGAGGAGACTATATATAAAGATGTCTCTAATCTACATCCAATATTCCACCCTTCTGGAGGATGCAGAACTCTTTCTGCCACCAGTGGCTTCTGTGCCTATGTTTTCATATCATGTAGAAGCTCTAATTGTGGTAGACACTTTACAAATAAAGAATGAAAGGCCATGACCCAGGAGCTTACAATCAAAGGCTAGTAAAAGCAGAAGTGTACTTTAGTCTGTGTTATCTAGGAGATACTGCAGACTAAAAATCTTAGTGGATTTACTAGCCCAACTTGATTGAGCTCATAAAGCCTCCTGCCCCTGAAAAACATGCATGGTGAAGGTCGATAATAAACCTACAGTTAGAAAAGCCTTAAAAGAAAAAAAAGGATTTATGATATGACACACTTTGAATTCAAAGAGTAAATACGTAAATCTTTGATGGCTGCCTGTGGTGGGATTTGCATTATTTCACTTCCTAATTATCTTGCCAATCATATAGGAATACAAGCTTCCTCTGGAGCTTGATATCCTTAGGCAATCAAGTTAATGAATATTATTTGGTCATGTGAAGCCACTGTAATTGAAAAAAGAAAACCTCTATCACTAGAAAGTCTTTTGAGAAGATCCAGTACAGCGGGAGGTAGAAGGCTACACTAGAAGCCTGTGGCTTCAGCCACAGTTATGATGTTATCAAGGAAAATACAAGTGGTCAAAGTGCTGAAGCTGAAAGAGCATCAAGGGATGGGAACTGGGAGGGGCAGTCTTTAAAACAATTAACTAAATGTGTGATTAGGAGAACAAAGTGAAGGTCAGCACACTGGGATACCACTATTTGGCATCTTCTGCAACTTTCCTTCTGAGTGATTTAGGGTTTCCCTCCACACTGACCCATTTGATACCTCAGTTTCCTAAAACAGAAGCAACAGTATTGTCCTCCTTCATAAGTAACAAGAGAAACAAATGAAGACCGAGATGATTTCTACTCCAGTAAAAAGTCATGATTATCACAGTGGTCTTCTGCCTGGTGCTTTCAAATACCTTCCCTCAAGTCTTCTGCTTTCATCTTTGATGACATCGTCCTCACTTCCATTTAATTCTTGTATATATAGGGGAATAAATTTTCATAGGGAATAAATTGAGAGGTGGAAAGACCAAGTAAACAAAGGAAAGTGAGAAAAAGTTTTTTCTTTGTGTAGTCTGAACAGTTTTGCCTTGTCCTTGAACTTTAAAAGAAAGGTAGAAAACAATACATTCAAACTAAGTGCCAATTTCCAGCTGCCTCACAAAATGGGACCTCAGCAGCAGATCTCCTAATGATTGTTAAGTGAGAAAGGCTGCCAGCTCCTTGTATTAAACAAAATCATCTAGTGATGCCCTCCACTGAAAAGAGCCAGCAAATATCACAGGTTCTGTTACTGGTATGATAATACAAGCAAATATATGGGTGCTGTAATCCTATTCTTGCTGGTGAATTACAAAAGGCATTTCTGTGCTTGTTTTAAACCTTTAAGCCATTTCAACAGATGAAAACAGCCACTGATTCCAGCTTTTCCTGCACATCAGGAGTACTCTTATTATATATATTAGGGTACGTTTTTGAAGCCAAGGTCTTGCTGTAGGTGTCAACACTGTGATTTCAGAGGCTGATATTCAGAGATGACACTTCCAAGAGCTCCCAGTGAGGTCCAAAAGAGCTGCTGGGTCTTACATGTTCAGTTGTTGCAAAGAACCCAAGAAGTAAATGCCCACAGCACACACAGTTAGGAGATGAGGAGGTTATGTATTTAGAGTTGTTTGTTGTTAGGGTTTTTTAAGTTATGAGTTGAAAAAGTAGAGAAACGGAAATTATTGTTTCACCTGCTTTTAGAGAAGTGAACACTCCAGTCATTTCAAACCAATAATTTAATACAATTAAGGCATGATAAAATGCTATGATTAATGTTGCCAAAATGAACCTAAATGTCAATATTTTAATGGTGCCTGCTGAGTTAATATAAAGCTGCACACAAGGCTCAGTCCTCAGTAGATGTAAAACAGTAATAAAATTGGGCTGCAATAATTTACAACCATTGTCCTAGAAACTATTATTAAATTGGGACATCTGATGGCAAAGACCACGTCAACAGACAGAATATGCAACATTCATCACTCTCAGAAAAACTGATGAGAGCTCACAGTGCCACTGCTCTGAGCACTGTACTGGCTATTCATTTGAAAACAAATCCACTTCAAGGCCATTTATCTTTAAAAGCCCTTAACAAATTAGGAAGCATCTATCTCCTGGACTGTCGGCCCATCTATTTTTCACAAAGATAATTAGCACCCTGACCCAACCACTACTGACATTGTGCTCTGTTCGGACTGATGGGAAAGAGGTTTCTGTAAGCAAGAAATCAGCAGCAGTATCCCTAGATATGGGTATCTCCACTGAAGAAACTTTTGTGAGCCTTTTGCTAAAGGCAGAACAAGTTTCACTCTTGCATAGTTTCTTCCATTTTTAGTATAATTTTCTCTTTCATTATGTACTTCAGCAGGTCTTGCAGCCTGAGCAAATTCAACCATCTGCAACAAAAGCAGAAAAGAATTAATTGCTCCCTACAAAACCTCCAGCTTATTCTTGATATTTACAACAACACAGAGAACAAATGGAGTCAAGTCCCACAGTCAAAGTCCTCCTGTACACACAGTAAGGCCTGTGGTGCACAAGCCTATAGGAAATGAGGATGACTACAGGAAATTTTTACTTGCATTGAAGTAACCAAATTCTTCCCCCCATTTGTTTTTTTATTTGATGCTTATAAACCTTGCAATATTACAGGCATCTCTTACAAAGTAAGTAGGAACATGTGCACAATTATGTGAACAGGCAGTCATATGAAAAAATACAGTTAAAAAAATCTTCTAGTACACTTGGAAAATTCTAAATCTTTGAATAAAGCTCGACCACTTTGATTCCTGTTGGAAACCCTTCCTAAGATACAAATCAATCCATCAATCAATCAATCAATCAATGCCTACAAGTTTCTACACTGGCACCATCACCTCATCCTTCCTGAATCTTTTTTCTTCTTTCCAAAATTATTTAGCTGAACTCCTTTGATGAAACTTCTCATGGTTGCTTTGAAAAGAACTTTGATCAAAAGTCTTGTGAACATCCCCAATAACCTATGCACTGCCTATGCAATAACCTTTTACCACATTGTAACTCACTCAGAATGATTCTAATATATTTTAGAGCACAGATTTGCAATTCTAAAAGCCTTCTTGGCTTCTCCCTGTCATATTATATTCATCTAATTATTTTATAAATATTTATAATCATTATTCACTTTTTATTGATTTCCCTTTGCCATGTGCCAGTCTTCAGGCTGTATGTCTGTCACAGAGCATATGTAAAAGGCATATATATATTTTTAAAGACAACCTTTTGCCTATAGCCAATAAAATAACTTATGCCACTTTGCTTCCTTTCAGTGTTAGAATCATATCACTAGGAATTTTTCTGCATACTGTGAGGATCTTGGTATTGAATTTTCTGAGGTGGGGAAAAAACTTTCAGTGCTTCAAACAAGAGGGTCTTTGGGAAAGATCACTGCTATTCCCAGCCTTTCTGACATGATGCAAGTGGTAATACACAATGAGGCGACGTGCTGTGCTAAGATACAGGCATGCCTCAAGGTGCTGACATAGCATGACTTCAAATTCAGAGTTTCAGCCACAGAAAGTGGCTTGCACTAAACAATTAATGTTTTGGGGTTCTTTTTTTGGTATTTGCATTTTACTGTTTGACTGAGGAGGAGCCATTCCTTTCCTTTTCAGTGATCTATCAAACATCAAAAAAGAAGCTGGTTCAGTTCAGTTCACAGGAAGAAGTAAGATCATATGTAGACACAATCAACACTCTAAAATACAAACATTTCACATTTTAGAAGTTTCACAACTCCTGCAGAACTACTACTCTGAAAATGGAAAAACTTCAAGTCAGTAAAATCTACTTCCTCCATCTGTGTTCTTGCTGAAAAGGTAGTTGTCAGCTTTAATTCAGAGAAACAGTTAAGCTTAGACTACTGTATTAATTATAGCCACTGCTTACAAAACATTGTGTAGCTGCTTTTCTCCACACTGAATCCCAAGTCTCCAAACAAGCCATTTAATTTTCCTCATAACAGTGACAACTCCAATAATAAACCAGCACAAATTATGCAAAAGGATCACAGACCTTACAAACATGTTCTCAAACTTATTGAATGAATAAATCAAATATGCATACCCAACTGATTTTTGTGCAAAAGCACTGTTATCCCTGTCAGTGCATTTTAGTGTTCATTTTTTCATGTAAATTCTATTGATTTCTAAATATTTTGCAGCTCTTAATTCTCCAGGCAAATTCCAGCAAGAAGAGTAGGAAGAAAAGGGGATTTGTGCAAACAGCCTTATTGAAAAGCTGCGATGTGTTACCCTCTGGAGAACCCTCTACAAGAATTTACATGGATGAATTCAAACCAGCTAATTTCTCACAATAAGTTACAAACATGGCCATACACATGGGATAATCTACCCACATCATCAACCACTGTGCCTAGAAGGGTGCCATGCCTTGCAATGAAATTTGTCAATTAATGCTGATGCTTCTCTGGAGAATGTGAGAGCTGCATTTCTGATCTCAGTGGGTGATGGGACACTTCTTTTTATACTAAGTCCTACAGTCTACAGCTGCATTTCTGAGTGCTTGAGACTTCTGCTCTTTATGTGTCAAACATCTCAGTCTGGTCAAGCAGAAAAGGTCACACAATTCCCAATAGTGAATCTTCAGTTTTAGATAACTTGTCCAGCATCATAAAGAAACTTCATGGCAGGATTCAACTCTCTAGGGCAACACAGAACTCAACTGAATAATGAGAACTGACTATTTAAATAGAAATTATAACCACACTTCTTCTTATTATATACATGGAAATGATGCTTGTGTCCCATTGCCAACCCTCATTTAAAAATAAACACAGCAGAGTAACCAGTCACTTTCAGGGGCCAGCAATGTACATAAACCATAAAATAGGCTTTTTGAGAGACACACTTAGCAGAGGTACAATTTGCCACTGCAAGGCCTTTGGCTTGATTTACCTCACACCTTTGCTGCTTGTCTCGAGAGATGTGGCCAGACCATACCTATCATTCTGCACTTTGTGCAAATTGGACTTTCATTTCCACCCAAGCACAGCAAAGGTCAGAATTAACTAGAAGCAGCAGTGGTTTGTTTAGCTGAGATGTTATCGCCTGTTCACTTACACTCTTCCAGTTTTCAAGATTGCACTCAAATTGTCCAGCAATCCAAAAAAGAGATATTTCTGATACAGGCACAGACAAGCAGAGGTCTACAACATTATTCAGGTATGTTTTATCCTGTGGCTTGGAACAAATAGCCAAGTGAGGCTGAAGTGATGAATAGGAAGTGAAATAGCAGGAGGAGAGACAATTTTGTGCAGAATGGGAAGACTAGCCCCCAAGGTTGCAGAATCTGACACAATTTTCACACTGAAGGTAAACTTTAAAAATGTATTAATATCACTGCAACTACATTATTAAAAAAATACTAAATGCTTTGCTTCATTATTCACAGGCAAGTCATCATTTGAAAGAGCACCTATTTTACACCTTGTAAGTTCAATACCAGTTGGAAGACCTGAAGGGACAAGAATTAAACATACAGGCTTGCTGTAAAAATATTGATAGTGTTGTGGTAAAATTGACTTTAGTATTTAAAACTTCCAGCCACAGAGCATTAGATTGGAACTTAAATCTTCATCAAAGTGAAAAATGAAAGCAAATCTTGAGAAAATCTGAACAACTATTACTGTTCAAGGAAGTTCCAACCTTGAAAGAAAACCAAAGACAGGTGTTGACTTTCTTGCTGTGTAACAGCCAGGTCTAATATAATGCCCTCCACGCATTTTAAAAACACAGTATCAACACGGTCTGAATACATCACACTAACAATACTTGTTATCTGGGATGTCTCTATTTCCAAGGAGACAACCAGGCATACAAGCTCCCCCGGCAGTCGATATCGTCGGCTCAATCTGCACACAGCAAGGGCAAGGTGACTTCAAGGAACCACAAGGCAGAGCAGGCAGATGTCAGTAGTCTCTCTGGGCAAATAGGTACAAAGCACAACCCCCTCAGGAAACATTCAGATCAGCAAATAGCACAGTGCCACTGCTATAGTCAACAGATATCTTTGGATATTTTCTACAGGATTAACAAAATGCAATATGTATTTAATGATTCACATATTGGAGTACTGACCAAAGAACCAAGGGAACACAAAAGTGCCTGACTGCACAGCATTTAAAACCCAAGCACTCCACTGACACTTTTGTTCCTGGCACTAACATCTCCCATGCACACAAAAATCTGAATTATGTTTGCACAAAGATACACTTTAAGAGGCTGACAGGATGCCTCCTTTGATGTCAAAAAGCATCCCATCCCCCAACAAGACATTTCTCTACTGATCTCATTTGAAGCACATGTTTCAAGTAGCTGTTTTTGGAGCATACCTGTTAGATCCTGCTTCACAATGTCAACTATCTCTTTTTTAAAAACTAGGAAGAAGTTTTTTATCAGCAGAGATAAAGTTAGTGCATGCCCTCAGAAGGCTGATCAGGTTCCCTCTCTATCAGAGGGAATTCACATCTGAATTCAGTCAAGACAGCACTCTCGTCCCCAGACATGACATCATTCTTGGGGAAAAAGATTCTTCCCTCCTTGCCATAAAATTAAATATATTGATGGAATTATTTACATAAAACAGTTAAACAGGAGTAGCCTGTGAAAATCTGATTCTGCAGTCCACTGACGTGAAAACAGTTTGGGCTTCAACTTATTCAAACCTCTCTTTCCCACTTTGAATATATCCTCCAATTACTTCACCATAGTATTAGAGGATTATATCCACTGCTGTCGCCTTCCTAATGTGTGACATGCTTTCAGAGAAAAGTGTAACCTATGGTTTTGCAGGATAATTTTCAGGCACAAAGAGCAGTTTTCTAACTATCTTCAGAAGATTTGGCACTAGCAGTCATAAAAGGAGAGAATAACTTTCTGCAGCACAGCATAAAATATCCAAATCCAACAGAGCAGGATTTTCAGATGCTTCATTCTTCCCATTTCTCATGGTATTCCCACTGCCAAACTCAGCTTGATTCCTCCTTAGTACATTTATGCTGATGGACTGTACTTTTTGTACACAATTTCTCCCTCTGCCCTGTATATACAGTCCCACTACTGTGCTCAGGACAAATACACCATCACCAAAGTCCTGTGTGCTCCTGCTGAATAGCCCAGGGGCTAAACTCCAGTAAAATGTTGTGAGGGCACACAGTAACATTCCATTTTCAGAAAGAGGAAAATAGGCATTACATGACTGTAGAAAGATCACACTCCTATTCAGCAAATGAGACAATACAAAAAAACCAAAAGTTCCTTTCTGCTTCCCAGCTTTATCTTATAAGACACATTACAAATCACAGATGGCTTCTGGCCAAACCCCTGTGTGGACAATTACAGGCTTCTCCTTCCCTAGTTCTTTTCCCAATGACATACAGCATCTTTTACTGTCCTGAACTCATGTGTAGTAATTAAGCACTTATTTAAAAGCACAAAGCATTCAACCAGTCTATGATGGACTTTGGAGATGGTTGGATTTCATATTTAGTAAGTTCATTCAGTTTAAAAAAGTTGAGCAAATAGTGACTCCTGTAAGATTAATTATTTACTCCTCAGATACAATGGATGAGACTGATGAGTAAACTCCCTTTGACTCCCAGAATTTCACCTCATATGCTTTCATGAAAATCTATGCTCAGACAGTTGGTTCTGCAACACCTCAAACTCCCCTGGGGTGCATGCCAGAGGGCATTTGTGCCCATACCACCTTTTCAGTCTTGCTGTTTTCCCAAAGCAGATCCCTCTGTACTTTGAAGGGAGTAGATCTGATACAAGGTCCAGAGTGCCATCCAGAAGGTTCAGAAAGGCAAAGTGGACTTTACGGGTGGTCGTACCAACAGCCCACACACACAATGGTGGCAGTGGGAGAGTGTTTGGCCCTCTGGAGTAAGATCCTGGCAAAGAATGATGAGAAGGGGAACCTTTTCTTACATCACAAAAGGAGTTTTTAACCGATATAGGAAGGAAAGACAATGACTTTAACTTCCCAACCTTCACAAACATTTCACTCCTAAAATTATGACTTCTGATTTCACGAGCTGCATTTTATTATTTCTAGAGTTAATTTTTTTTCACCTGATGAAGGCAGCTCAGTTTTGCTGCCTGTTTTAGGGCATTCTATAACTTTACATGCACCACTAGATTCTTTTTTTAACAAAACATTTTTAAGACCTACCTGTACATATTTTATAAATAGATAAATCTACACTTGGAAAAAACAAGATAAAATAAACAAAAAGAAAGCTAAAACCCACAAAGGCGATGGAAATTGCATTACATTATCAGTCAGGTAAGGAATTTTTATGTAACCTGGATGAAGTTCCTCTTCACATTTTATTCTGCAATATGTCATTGTGTTGCATCCGGCAGAAAAATAAGATCTAAAATCAAAGTTCTGTGGACTGAATAGCTACAATAAGCTTACCTAAATCAGGAACTGACAAACACCTGTGTCTTGGAATAAAACTCGGGGGTGATAAAGAAACAAACAGAGAACACTATCAGAATATTGATGCTTCTTCCACAGATATAAAATAATTACCTAATGTTGAAAATTTTGAGAGCAGTTCATCCTTCATACAACCTTTAAACAAGATTGAAACAGCTGTTTGCAAGTAAATGGTTTGATAGCATTACTGGGATCACTGTGGTCTGGCAGAACAGGACATCATATCCAGCAAAGACCAGCTCACAAAAAAATAGGTCATGCTTGTAAGTAGACTACTTACTCAAGCAGATCCTCCAAATCATTATGGCAAACTGTTCCCATAAGATACCTGTCACACCAATAAAGTTTGGTAGGTTTAGACACTACACAAAGTCTATGATAACCCCTTTTATTGTAGGTGACTTGTGCTTGTTTATAGTCCCTTGTTTTGACATGCTGCACATGATGTATAATTAAAGAGAACTGTTACTTTCTTCCTTTTCTCACAATACAGTAAAGCCTGTAAACAAACACAAGCTCTGGGACCATTAAGAGAGGCTCTCGTTTCCAGACTGTCTTTCCAACCAACTACTTCAATTTCAATGCTAAAACTGTCAAGCTTAATTAAGAGTTATGGGGCATAACCATTTCAAAACCATAAATCTAGTAGAAAAGTATAATGGCTGCCTTAGTGAATATCTCTTTTTATACAAGCAGCACCCCTTACCAAGATCTAATTTAAGTTCCTTACACATAACACTGTATTGTAAATAACTTTATTACTTCTCCTGAAGTGAATATAAAGACTATCATAAAGTAATTTCATCCTGAAGTCTTTTGATTTATTTGACTATTTAAAGTGGACCTCAAAGCTTATTCTAGTGCTTACATTACTACTCTGTCCAAATCCACCACAGCTCTTTGTGATCCTCAAAATGTTTGCAGAGAACTGTCTTTCTCTCCAGCTTCTTTTAATATCTTTTTTTCTAAAGTCCCTTTGACTTTTGAGTGTACATAGCTATTCACACGTCCTCACAGCTTCAAGCAGAATGATAGAGAAAGAGGTATCAAGAGCTCACCATTTAAGCACTGCCTTTTAAAAACATCCTTAGCATTCGGCACACCCAGCCTAAGACATCAGTGACACAGTCCAAAAAATCCACCAAAACAGCACTGTATGGCAGGCTTAGATTTAAACCTTAAAGCCACATTATCCATTCCAGAAGAACCACACGTTTATTTCCATTTTTAGTGCTTAGGTCTTCTACCATAACCTCTGCAAAATCAGTGCCCTAGGGAGCACCCAACTCAGTCAGAAAACCTAGTGCAACCTGAGTGATATTGATACTTTCTGGCAGAAATTAAAATTTAACAGACAACTAATTACTGTGCTTCAAAGGCTTGACCCTCACAGTACTGGACAGATTTTAAAATAATCGAATGTTGCCATTTTCTATGTGAAAAAAGTCCCACATACAGTCTTATCATTAGCTTTTATATATTTAAGGTGATTTTCTGGACTTTGCAGCAAAGGAGTTACCCTTAAAAAAGCAAATCCTAAAGGCTTAAACTTTTAAGGGTGATTGAAGCAGTATCACGTAATGACTGTTGTAATACGATTGCATGAGGAAATCTCTGGCTTTCTCCACCTGTTTCATGGACTAACAGATTAATTCAATTTATAGAACTGATGGTCATATGATAGTTAAGAGGTACTCTCTTAAAATAAAAGTTTTTAAGGAAACTTAAATGGTTTATATCCTGATGAGCCCTTTTTTATGTGTTAAACATTTAGGTCAAGATACAGATGAAATAATGGCTGAATAGCTAAAAGCATAATTTACACAGACTAAACGTAACTGTAAAGGACTCTTACCAGCTGTTTATCAGATCCAGAGAGGCACAGAAAATACACTCTGGTCAGCATGTTAGTGCATTTGGGGAGAAGATACTTAGAAAAGGAGCTACACTTCTCTCTTCTTCATTACCCTGTCTGGACAATGTGGTTAATAATAGTACTGCATTTAGACTTAAATTTCCATTTGTAGATTTGGAATCACTTTATAAAGGTGCATAAGCATTATTATTCTCATTTCACAGTTGGCCTCACTAAGTACAGAGATTTGTAGCAATTTGTATGAGAAGCACAATCCTCTAGTGAGTAAGTTAAGACTCTGAAATTATGTCCCCAGGGTTTTCTTCCCAGCTAAACTGTAAACTTCAGACTACACCAATACCCACTGTAGCAAAACCAGACATGCTCCATCTGAAATTGGAGGATTTCTACATGGGAATAGGAACACTGGCGAGAAATACATAACATAGATATAAAGAATTTCTGCCTCATATTTATCTAGTCACTTAAAATTAACTTTCTGGAACCCTGAGGAGATGGTCATCACAGAGGTCATCAGACTGTTTAAACACAAAAAAAAAAATGCAAAGAAGTGAAATGGCATCTTTTCAGAAATAAAAAGGAAATAAAAAGATCCATAGCAGTGGACAGCCTGGGAGAACTCCTTAGCCACCAGCCTCACAATCTTCTCCTCTCTTGTTGACAAAAGATCTTTCATTGCAATTTCCCGTAATAAGTTTCTCTTAGTCAACATTATTCCTCCTCCAGAAAACAGCTCCTGCACATGGCAACAACCTTACCTATGGGTTTTAAATTTTGTCATGAAAAACATTTGTCTGTGGTAAGGATTCAGGAAAATACTGAGTACATCTTCTCTGTTAACAGAAATAATATTAGTATATTTTATTCTCAAATATCAGTTGGTCACTTAGATTAAACTTTAACCAACATTTCCAATTTCACTCTAGGCTAAAGGCTAAAAATGAGGAAGCAGTATGATATTTTTCCTTTTTAGAATTATGGGAATAAAAAAATCAGACTAAAAGGCTAACAGGTAGAAAGAAATATTTTCAAGGTTGCAAGCTTAAAACTACTACCTATTCTTCAAAAAGCTGCTTAATTTCAGAGCCAGGTCAATAAAGTCAAAAGAATCTCTCATCAGCTTCAAAACTACTCCAATTTTTTTTCCCAAATATCAGTTGCCCAAGAAAGGATACCAACACAGTAAGGAGATTAAGCCAAAAACATGTTTGGAGGCTTTTAACTTTAAATAAACAGAGGCCTTAAATATTTGCAAAACTGGTATTTTAAAGAAGTATTACAAGAGTTGCCACTGAAATCAATCTGCAATAGCTTGTACATGTGAAACTTGTACAGAAAAACATAAACAAAAATGAGCTGTCAAAACAAATAAAAATGTTAAATGTTTTTAATGCAATAATAGTTTACTAACTTTTATACAGAGCATGAGTATAATATAGTTAGAGCAGATTACTTCTCCAAGCATATGTTGGACAAAAAACCAGAAGATACCAAACTGGGGTTATAGTAAATCATGATTTTGCTACAGATGTTGACACCCCTGAAAAATTTTGCAATATCATAAACAAGTGGTTGAAACTACTATTAAATACTTTAAATTTAATAAAAGAATAACTTTTTTTTTCCATTCTGTTCAAATTAGCCAGAAAAAATCCAGCTGCATCAGTTCTCTCTTCTGTTCCAGTTTTGTGTCAAGGCAAAAGTCCATGATGGATTCATGTTAATTCATTCCCAGCGCAATACCTGGTATGCTGTGTTCTTGGAGACTTTAAAAGTGCTTGTTTACACATTTACCTCTCTAAGATTCCTTGACTACAACCACAGTTGGTCAAACTATAACATGTGAATGTGCGTTGATGATGGTGGCAGGCAGAGCAAAACCTTTGGGTGATGTGCAGAAAACCAAAGACCAGTATCAAGATCTCTTCATCAGTTCTGCAACACAACATAGTGAGTGACTCTTGAGAGGAGATCTCAGTGACAGCCCTTTTCCCACCCCAGCCAGGGCATTACAAGGCCCCCCACCTGGGAGTGTCTCCTCTACACAGGATTCAGGATTCATTATGCCAGGGAAGATGGTGCAGGGGAGCTTTGCACTCTGCAGGGAAAAAAAATCACCAGAGAAGAGAAGTAGCAGAAATGGTGATATGCTGTTTTAGTGTACTTCTGTGTTAAGAACTTTTAACTCCACTATAACTGTACCACATCCAAATCAAGGTTTCCTGTCAGCATGATATACTGGGAATACACACTCCCTCCAGCTGAACAGCTCTCAGGCTTCTTATGTCACCTCCCATTGCCTCCCTAAAGCCACAACAAAGATTGCTATTGACTAATATGACAACACCTAACAAGGGTACAGCTGATAAACTGTAAGTTTGATCCTGTCTACAATGCTCATATGCCTCCAGCAGATGCTTCATCTGTCTGATTTTGAAACAAGAGGTAACATTACAACTAAATGCAGATGAACTGAGGAAAATATATCAAGTGTAAGATTTTATTTTAGAAAGCATATTATAAAAACACCTCTAAATATGGGTAGAATGAAAGAAAAGAAGCATGAACACTGGTCCCTTCAGGACTGGGTTGATTTTCTATTTATGTGAATATAAATAAATCTTTAATCAACATTCATTATTTCTGCACCAGGACAAAGTTAGAGGAAGCAGAAGTTAAAGGAGGAAAATAAAGAAAGCTAAAGTGTAAAAATATTCATGCAATTACACACATGTGCACACCCCCACACATCCAGCAAAGCCTACTTTGCCATATGGGATTACTGCTCTGTATTTAGCTAATGGATTAAGCACCAATATTTTTTTTTAAAAAGAGATTAATATTACTTTTCCAATAAAAATAAGTCAAGGATTTAAAATAGGAAAGCCTTTTTAATGAAAAACAAATGGCATTTAAAACTTAATAGTCTTTAGGTCTGATAAACAAGTCAAAGCCTTTATTTAAAGAAAAGAAACTTTTTTTAATAATCACAGGCACTGCAATGCACAAAAGGCACCACTTGCAATGCAGTGAATCCTATTTTTGGCAGTCTGGCTATGGCAAATGATAGGATATTAAGAGAAGAAAAAACATCTGCCTAGAAGCAAGATGAAAAATGGTCTAAATCAGATGAGGGGCCATTAACTTTTTTTTTAAGAACACTTTTAAAAAACATTAACAAGTGTAAACACTCTTAATTCTAGTGATGACAAGTCATATCGAACAGGTCTTCAGGGACCCCTAATTAAAGAAAAGGAGTTACAAAATTTAGGGCAACTTTCCAAGATTAAGCACACACTGAGCTGGCACATGGCATTTGCTAGTACTGATACTGACACTGCTGTCTGGAGAGCCATCAGTGATTTGTGAGGACTTGGGAAGCACTGAGACATACCCAAGCTGGCAGTCATGACTGGCGAAAAGAGTCTCATAACCAAACAAATATTTCACTGGCACAATCATGTATTGTAAAACCTGAATTTAATGGACACAATCCCCATCTCAGAGACAGCCACCATGTTCAAATGACTTGCTAAAAATTCGAGCCAACTGGGGATCTCTTAAACCCACAGCTGGAAATTCTCTACTGATTTTCTAAAGGGCCACCATTTCACCCCACGTGCCAAGTAAGAAAATCTGTGCCACTAACTTTACTTCATCTCCATGCCATTTTCCTGGCCCACAGTAAAAGAACTAGATGTTTTGACTATTAGGAGAAAAATTAGTGAAAGAAAATCTAGATATGAAGTGTGCCCACAAGTATTTCACTTTCAAAGAGGAAAAAAAAAAGTAAAAGCTTCAGCAAAGCAGCTGTTATCTTACAGTCCCTCTTCCAGCTTTTCTTCATCCGTGGTATGCTGACTTTTTGGTTTATCCTATCCCAAGATTTCCTCCTGCATGCAGTCTTACTGCCTTAAGCTTATTGAAACAATCAGTACCAACAAGACCACTCACGCACTACACTTACCTCAACAGCTGCATTTGAAGGGCTTAAAAACCACTGAAAGCCAGATAATACACAGGTCTTTATTTCAGTCTCCCTTAATATCAGTTTTAAAAAATGTATTAAATTCTTACGTCTTATATATTCTAAGAGAATGCCTTCCCTTACTTCCTTTTTTGCTACAATGATGATCAAATAAAACTGGTGAGCAACACTACATTTTTTTTCATTTTCTAGAGAGAAGATAATGGTTTAGATGAAGTGCCCTATCAACTGCAGTATGCAATTTAATGAGGAAAGTTTCACACCTGTAGTTTTAAAATCAATGAAGTTTCAATAATGAAAAAACAAAACAGCAGAGTGCAGATGAACGTTTACTTCTAACTCTCAAATCCTTAAAAAGCTGAAATCACCACCATATACAACACAGTAAAACTACATATGGTGCTTGCCCTGCAAAAATCTTACTGAGGCTTTTTGGTTTTGGTTTGTTTTGGGTTTGTGGATTTTTTTAATAAATGTAAACCTGTACTTCTCAAAGCATTTTGAAATTCAAATGACAATTCAACGGACTGCTAGGTATACCGCTATAGACACACAAACATTTTCTGATTACCTTATTTCTCTGATGTGGAATGTGGAAAAAAAATCACATAACTTCAGCATTAAAACAAGAGATTAAAATGCCTCATTTGGCACCAAATGCTATCATCATAAAAGAAATGAGGGAACCTGAAATGTGCTTCCATTTTTTGAATATCCAGTTCAAATATAAAAGCCATGAATTTCAAAATAATTTGGATCTGAACTGAGTAGCCATCCAAACATTCTTGAGTGACAACAAAAAAATTGCTTATAATGTGTTCTGACCTCCAAAAATTGAAAAACACTAGCACTCTAGTGGAAACTTGATGCTAGGCAGCCACCTAGAAGAGGGCGTGTTTACAAGGTCACCAGCAGTGCCTGCAGTACCTGCACAATGAATTAGGCTTTATCAGTTAAATAACTACAGGATAAAAGGTGCTGATTTTCCAAATGAATAGGGTTAGGGTATTTCTTGGGTACGGCAGCGTATCACTTCATCTGCTCTGCATCTCGAAATCAAACTCCACCAAACAAAACCAAAATCACCCACTAAATTAACTAAATGCACAGTGGCATTGACACCACCTGGCTGAGATGGCTGTTTCAACACAAGGTGCAGTTTTTACTGGAGCTGAATACCTGCACCTGGATTTCAGGTACCTTTTCTAAGTCCCAGCTGAGTGACAGCCCAGCTGCACAATCTGACACCTTGGGTGCACAGCATCCCCACAGTGCCAGCTCAGACCCACAAATCACACCATTACACTCAGGTGTGCATTCTGCTCTCCAGCCCCACCATCCCTGGCAACCACAGACAGGGACAGATGTAAAGCTGCCTCTTGGCCAACATCTCCCCCTAACACATGAAAATAGCACTTCAGCAGCATTTATTTATTCTACGTAGTTTACATTCTCTCCTTCCAAATACCACAGGCCACACCTTTCACTTCCACATCTAGGCCTACCCATTACGCAGTAGAGGTCCTCCAGGCCTCTCCACACTGGAAAATCTCAGTGACAGGAAATTCTGCTAATTAGAGCTTACCAATAGTAAGATTCTTTAGAACTGTGGGTAGCATGGTGATGGATTTGGCAAGTTGCTGTCTTGAAAGACTGTTGAATCTACAAGACATTTTCTTAAACCCTAGTTTCCAAAGCTCCCTATACAAAGACCTGTTCATATTTCTGTCAAGCTCACAGTAGTTTATTCTGCTCACCACACCAAAATTTTCCTTCTGCTAAGCAGATGTCAAGAAGAGAAATTATAGTATCTTTGTTTGAGAGAGGAAGTGCAAAACCGACCCCACAACCCACCTCCTATTCTCTTCCTAAAACACCTTCCAAGTATGTATGCTTCCAAATCTTTTTGGAGTTTGGCTTAGAAAATACAGCAAATCTTGTTGAGGGTTCTGGGTAAAAATTAGGTTTTCAGGTAACCCAATTCACTGCCTGGGCCAAGTACAATCTCCAGCTATGCACAGAAACAAGAGACAGCTGTCAAAGCAACAAAATTAACACCAGCCACCCACCACTCTCCCCCTGGTCCCCTCCTCACTCCTGTCCCCCCTCACAAACCTTAGGAAACTTCAGTTGCAATTCCCTGTTTTTGTATTAGAGGTTTTTGTGTCCTGTCTATCAAAATATTATAGACATACTGTATACATAAAAACAGCCCAGATGGAGAGACAATAAACCAGCATATGCTTACTAGCCTCTGGTTTTGCATGCATAAAGCATGTGGATAGAAAAAAAAAATAAAATAAAGATATTGACACATCTCAAATAATGTTCTTACAAACTGGCAGAAGTACTGTGGGCTTATACAGAAGCAGATGTGACAGAGAGAGATAATTGTGAGTTGTTGAGCTTTTCAGTGAGTGCAGAAGCACCACTCTTTTTTAACTTGAACTCTCCATCACACATGCGTTTAATATGTCTGATATTTCAGTGGAAATGTGATTTGATGTCTTTTGAAAACAACACTTCAGTATGACTTTAAATTATTCCCCATGGGGGACCATTTTACTGCAACGTGCTTTGTTTACTAGCTCTGCTGCTTCCAGGAAGCTACTTGATAGATGCCAAAGACAAAGATGAGCTCTGTAATACACATTTTTGGATGACTGAAGACAAAATTCTCTCCTTCTTGGCAAAGTTTTCCAAATGATCATGATTCTTAAAGCATTCATTACTGTGTAGTAAGGCAATCTATATTTCTGTCAAATTCTGTTATTTACAATTTATGGAGAATAAAGATTAGAAAGAAGAGATACTTCAGTGAGCAAAACACACACAAGGAACACTTTCTGTTCTAATTTTTATTCTCCCCAGTGACCTTGTTATCCCTGTCCTTAAGTGACAGAAGGATCATTAACAAGTCACACACTTGCAAACAGGAATGGTGATTGTACAATAAAGTACTTGGATATAAAAAATAAAAGCATTCCAAGATTATAGGAAAGGACAGCCTTTTGGCAAAAAGATAAACAGTTAGTGTATTTTTATTCTTTCTTTGCACATTCATTTTGTATTATTACTGGTTTTAAAGTAACAGCCATAAGCTCCAGTGAAGATCAGAGTTTTACTGTAATGTTATTGCCCAAGAACATAAGAACAGGTACTCTGGATTAGATGAGCTGATCACTAATTAGATCCAATTGCCAAAAGGAGAGAGGAGAAGGGCTGATCAAGTCACTGAAACAAAGTCCCACTTGCCGTATGCTTTGAATCATGCTAGCAACATAGGCATGAAACAAAAAGTAATTACCTGATCATTTTAAAAAAAACTCTGAGGGACCTTATCAAGACAAACTCATGTCATACTTCTCAAGCAGCTGGTCAGGCACATAGAAAAGACAAACAAGAAAAAAACCCATAGAAATAATTTGAACAGTGCATGTTAATCCTGCTGTTTCTGACCAAATGCCTCTAACATCTAAACATCATGACAGCTATATCCATAACTACTGTCAATGGTGACCATTCCTGGCCTGGACTCATTTTGACACAGAACCTTTTATTTGTGCTTTCTTTATCTCAGCAAGGGAATACTAAGCTTTGTGATGGAACCAAAATTCCATTTTCCAGAATTAACTATTTTTAAAAAATTATATGATGACAGATCTACTCAATACAATTTTACAAAAAGGAAATTTTTCCTGCCACTTGGTTCTCCACTGAGATATCTAACTAAAACCAATCAGCTTTCACCATTTTTCTTACTATTTTTAGATATATTAAAGGTCATGACTTTCCTGGCTTAACACAGGCATAACAGTTGCACCAGGTGAACCTTAGATGGCCAGCTCTAGTTTATATTAGAGCTTACAATTATTTGCCATTTCAATTATGTGGAACGTGGCAAATGCGTAACACCTCAATGACAAAGGCAAGAACCACAAAGTAATTCTGCAAAGGGCTTGCTAAGAAACATTACTCACCTTATCTGCCTGATCTGCTCTTATGGTGAACACACAAATGCTGGCAGAAGGTTTACACAGCACCTCCCAAGTCTTTTTGAGGGCAAATCAGGTGGGGGAGTCCAACTTACCGCTAACCAAGCTGTACAGAAATAATCTCAAACCAGTTGCATAACAACCAGAATCAAAAGAAAAACATTTATGATCTAGTTATCCCTGAGATCACTTCCATTTCCACTCAGGGTTATAAACTGACTGCAGCAAGAACCACATTTTTCTCACAATCCAGGTCAATGCAGCT
The DNA here is from genome assembly GCA_013397095.1 of Sterrhoptilus dennistouni. Taxonomy (NCBI): domain Eukaryota; kingdom Metazoa; phylum Chordata; class Aves; order Passeriformes; family Zosteropidae; genus Sterrhoptilus; species Sterrhoptilus dennistouni. The sequence goes on from VWZU01016071.1 coordinate 1,935,545, forward strand.
GCACAAACATGCACATTTTGGCACATCATCAATCTACTGAACTGGCACCTGAAGTAATAAATTGATTTGACTATAATACATGTACTGTACACTTGTATACTACATTCCTAATGAATGCAAGACTTTCAAGCCTGATTTTCAAAATAAAACTGACTTTGCCTTCTGTCCATTCCTTACTTACTCATGAACCACCTGTCTTTATAAGCAACAGTTGAGGCCACTAACCCTTCCTCATCACACGTATGTTAAAAACAGAACTGCAATGACAATGATAATTCCATCTTACACCCCACTTCAGGCAGCCAATTCGGTCATCTCCAATTCCCAGTTCACCGTGGTCCTTCTCATTCCCTAAAATCCTCAAGAATCTCTCTTCTATAAAACCTAGGAAGTATTACACATCTGGCATCAACCTGGTCTCTGTTCAGCAACAGGCTCTTTTGAGAATCAAGGGTGACTTGAAACCTTTCTCAGTCATTTTCACTTATATAAAATCTGTGGTAAAATGAGATGCTGTTACTTCGAAGTAATGCCTGCAATCAAGATTTGTCTCAAATTCTGCACCTATGAATTACTTGCAAGAAAAAGTATTTTCTTACTTACAGCTGCTCATAACTCATCATTAAAAGATTACGTAAACTTTTTTTACAATTATTTTCCATATGCTTTTATTTAAAATTAGAACTCATGCATTATTAAGTGATGACTAAATACATCTGCCTATTTTCAAGAGAAAGGTTTCTCCTGTGTTTCCACTGATTACATTCCCCTTCCCCTGATTCTTCACCTTGCAAAAGCAAAGCAGAACCCGGCACAAATAATTCATGTCTCCAAAAATATGTCATGTAACCCTAATGGAACACATGACCCAGGAAAGTTCTGGAAACAAGCAAGAGAAAATGACTCTTGCTTTTGGAGAAAAAACCCAAACCACAAACAAATGTAAACAAAACCCCCAGGCTCCCCCCCAAACAACAACAATCACCAAAACAAACAAACAAACAGAAGAAAAAATCACAGGGAAGAAATGTTTGGAACCAAACTGCTGAGGCTTATTTGCAAGATCTGGTCAACTCAAGCAGCAGCCTTAAAGAACTCTAAGAGATATGAAATCTGGTGTTTGTACATTTTATTCTGTAAGACACAATCCCTATAGACTTCTAGCAAGCCTAGGCCAGCCAAGATACTGAAGTGCTTTCATAAGTCTCACATTATGCATAAATGAGGGCAACAAGTAGGGATAAACTTTGCTTAATGCCACCACCTGCATTAAGCCCCAGGACTGTGTGATGCCTCCTGGCACCTCCAGCAAGGTACATAAAGAGCACCTTTGGCTAAACTAAAAGCTATGCACAACAGGTATTTTGGAAAATATAACAATGCACTAAGACACAGAGTGAACCAAAAATCGATATTTAGTGCAACATTAACCAGAAGTAACAAATGGGTCTAAACCAGTGTGCAACCACACTAAAGTAAGCTCAAGTGCACAGATTAGTGTTTTCCCCTAAAAAAGTTTAATTACTTTATTCCACATTACTATTGATAATGTGGTGAGTCCCCAGGCAACAATCTGTACTCAAAAGGAGAAAACAGAGGCAGAGAGGTAGCCTAGGCAAAGAAGGACACTCCAAGCATGAAAAAGGATTAGACAGATGTAAAAATGTGATGTGGGTGAGTCCCTAGGAAGCCAATGGAACGTGGGTTGAATCAGAAAAGGTCACAAAGACACTGACAAGAAAGTTCAGTTTGATGCAAGGTGAAAGCACTTAGAAGTTTCAGGATGGAATATGGCACCAGCTGGGGGGGAGGGAACTCTTTAAACACCCGCACACTGCCCTTCACACAGACATTCTACCTTGGCATCCTTTTGTTAGACTGAAAACACTCTCTGTGAGCTAAGTTCTCCTACAAACTTCTCTCACAAAGAGAAGCAAAGTCTTTCCTGTCTGAATTAATTTTAACATTTACACTGGATCATATTTTAATCAATTAACCCTATCTGTCTATGTGCAGTTCACCCAGAGATCCAGATGCCATTGTACATCATACTCTTCCTCTTCATTGCTATTTCCCACTCCATCAATCTTCGTGTCCACAACAACTCCTGGTGATCATTTTGCATTTTCTTTCATTGCAGAAAAAATATGATGAGGCATAAAACCCTACTAGATTTCTCAGGGTGCACTCATATATGGGTATATTTGAGATCTGTCACACAGTCACTCTATAACTTCTCAGACACAGCATGCTTATTTTGTGCCATGCCAGTTCCTAAATCAAAGAGACCTTGACATGTGTCTTACAAAACCCCACTAACATTGCATTCCTTCTGTAAATATTCTATCCAAGCTCTAGTTCACTTGACAGTACTTTTGTCCAGAAGTCCTAGCAAATTTTCTCAAAAGCATTTGGTTTAATTGTAGATTTAAGGCTAAAACTATTTTTAAGGTATGTTTTGTTTTTTATCTATATATAACCTTATACTGTTTCTATTCGCCTTGGACAGACAATTACATCTATTTACGTATATACTTTCAGAACTGAGTTAGTTTTACTAACACTGTAAAAATGCCTCAAAAGTACGTCCAAAGATGTGTAAGTTGGACTACTAGTATCAATAATATAGTTAGCTCAACAGAATTCTTATCTGCTTTCTCTACTGCAAAACAGATCTTTAATTCACAGAGGAAAATGGTTGAAAGCAGAGAATTACAAAACGGACGTGGAGGCTCCTTTTACGTTTTGGTTGTAAAAATTATTTCATCTGAAAGAGGTTTTTTAGGTCAAATAACAAAAAGCTTCACTGTGATCAGCACTACCAAGGATCCCTAAGTTTTCTACAGAAGCAACTGTCCCTTTCCTCAGAGGAGTAATGACCCAGGTTTGCTGTTTTCAAATTCTGTCTGTAAACCATGTTTGCCACACTATATACACTGGATGCCCAGTGCAGGAACCAAAAGCAGTTGAAACACAGGATGTTCCCTATGAATATCAGGACATAGCTTTTCACTGTGAGGGGACTGAGCACTGGCACAGGTTGCCCAGGAAGGTGGCAGAGTAACCATCCCTGGAGATACTCTAAAGATGTCTGGAGACAGTCGTGGGCCACTGGCTGCAGGTGGCCATATTTGAGCAGCAAAGCTGGACCACAGAATCTCCAGTGATCCTTTTTAGGCTAAACCCTTTTGTGATTCTGTGATGCAAATGTCTTATCTACACTGGAAAAGAACATACTACCAAAACTTAAAATGTAAAGAGTAATTTCTCTTCAAGATAGAAACACTGTATTTGCAACAACAGCTGATGGAGTTTCATAAGAGACTGACAGTGTAAATTGGAGTAAAAACTGGTGTGGTTACACTGCTTTATTCTGGTTGAACATCTGTTCTGTAGTTGGTTTGTGTCTTGTTTGATTTCCAAACAGAATGTAGAATGAACAAAGTTTAAAAGACTGTTTTGAAGAACAGTATGAACAGAGCCATGGTCTGTGCATGAGGAAATATTACAATCACAGAATAACAGCAATCCTATGGGCTACCAGCAAAGTATAATTTGGACCTCAGGATTTCATAGTTATGTCCCATAGCAAAGAATCCTTTAGCTTTGTGTTATGGGCCATCAGTTTGAAATATTTTGAAATCAGTCTCAAAAGAATGTAAGTTTATTGACTCTGCAGTGTTAAGCAGAGAATGCCATACATCTCTTCTAAAGAGGCAATGAGTCCAGAGCTATATAAATTCAAAAACTAATACAAGAATATTGTAAAGGAAGCTCATGGGGATTCTTTTATTTTATTTTAAAAGGTTGGCAAAATTTCGTAAGTTTTTAGTTTTAAGCAAACATTACCAGGCTGAACAGGTCAAAGAAGGTTGAATGGAGTAATTGAGTAGTTTAAGAACATGAGCACTTTGTTCTTGCTGATAAATTAGACAGCTGCTCTGAATTACATTTCATGCTGTTTTCACACAACATCTAATTTCCTCCTGCTAGCTCTAAAGCTACTTGGAACTGTACGCAATTAACTCCACCACCTTTCCTTTATCCTTCAAAAGCATAAATTTTGTTTGCTTACAGTTTTCTACAAATTTTATTTTCTCCTATAGTATCATCAAAAATAACACACATTTGTAGAGGAAATGCATTAGCAGCATAATGCAAGTTCTAAAATTAGTAAGATATATGATCAATTAATTGTAAAAGAGTGCATATTCTTGTATTACAGAATACTCATGTAACTGCAAGCTCCAACAAACTAGAGCTTTTTTCCTGTTTTCAATATATTTTGAACAACTCAAAGTATTTTCCCCTGTATTTGGAAATAGTACAAAAAGCTAACTTTTTTGTTTTCTGAATACAATTTACACTTTGTCATCAACCTACTTTCAATTATGTAAATTGCAATATGAGTGGATACAAAATGAAGCATAGTTTTTTTCCCTGAAAAAATATGGGAAAAAGTAATTGTGATAAAAAAATATATAAAAAATAAGATTCCACAAAACCAGTTTTATACAAAGATACAAACAAAATATGCTTTTGGGAGGAAGTATCTATTTGGCATGGTAAGAATAATACTTAGCAGAGAGGATCTCTAGTACCTACAAATATTCTTTACTGAACACCTTAATGTCCAGGTTCTGGCAAAGGAAAAGCAGTTTTTGCAAGGAAATGCAGTTATAGCACATGTTTAATTTTAAACACAGGCTCAAGTTCTCCCTCCTTGCCCAAGCCTGAGTGGGACAGGTACATAAGCTGCACAGCTACACTCAAAAGAATGGGTCATATTTGCTTCTTTTGAAAGACCCAACAAGAAATTTATGCCTAAATCACAGAAGTCAGCTGCAATCTTTTCAATTACCTCAACGGACTGTGTTTGATTGTTGGTTATTTTTAAAAATTGCATTGAAAATTTATTCACATTGTAAATACATTCACTGACTATAAAGTCTTACAATTACACATACTTCACACCTACAGGAGTGTAAACCACCACTAGCAGTAAGCTTATTTAACATGTTCCATGAAGTTGTTAATTCTTTTATGGTGCTGTTTTTCAATGATGAGAAAAATATGTATGATTTTGAATGATAAGCTGGCAATACCATTCTCATAATAAATTAAAAAGAAGAATTTCTGGTATTCTTGCAGTTAATACGAATCTAAAATAATGCATTACCATGCAATTTAAATTTCATTTTGACATTCCTCTAGCAAAGGAAGGTGTAGGAAAATGTTAAATCAGACAGACTAGGTTCTGAAGGGTCAAACAGATACTCCTATTACAAATGCAAATTGCTCTTTTTCCTGCTCTCTTTACTGATCCATTTAAGTTTGTTGGGTTTTTTTTATTTGCTTCAATAAATTTTTGATACTAAAAAAATAAAAAACAAGGAAGAAGAAAAAGGACCTCATTTTAGATTCTGCAAGGTTATTAAGAAGTATAATATTGAGTTAAGAGCACTTACACCAATTCATTCACCACATCCTCACATTTCAACCAATTTTTCCAGGAGCCAGTAGCATTTGACTATCATTTGCTCACAGCAGTTCTGAGTCACAACAGTACGTAGATGGTTTTTTTCATTTTACTTGCTTAAAATGCAAAAAGATAATTTATTTATTAAGTTGAGGAAAAAAAATAGCCCCAAAGAAATAGGCAAGTATCCAGATAAAGTTATTGGGAGTTGTGTTCCCTAAAGTCAGATAAATTTTTACCATAAGCATTTTCTCCCGGTGAAAGTACTTAGCAACTTAATTTTATGGTAGGAGGAGTTTCACAGTTTGTTTTGTTATCTTCCCAGAGATATCTAGTTTCATAGGACAGTTCTCAGACCAAACGCCATTGATGAACAAGTATTTTTCATAAAGCCACCTACAGGCTTTGGCAAAAAACGCAGGTAGAGTGGATTTCTAAAGTGTTAATTAAAAAAAAAAAAAAAAAAAGTAGAAGCACCTGACTTCACATCTACTCTGTTGAAGTGATTGTGTGAATACTCTTGACTCATAAGACAAAATGACTCATCTTAAGCTTTTCATGTATTTATTTCAATTTATTTATTTTAATCCAAAGCACTGAATAATATTCCAGATGAAGCCACCATGAGGTAGTCATGCAACAAATACAGCAAGACACCACTTTTCATGTCACATATCTGTGATTTATTGATCCCTCACAGAACCTGATGGAGGATGAGAGACTTTTAATTAAACGAAGTGATTGAAAGGAAATCCTTCCCAAGCCCTTCATGAAAATTTTGCTTCAGAGAGTGATTTGAAGAGCCATAGCAAAGCTGAGTCAGTATGCTTAGAAAGAAAAGATGTATTCCTAATGAGATTAGCTAGCACTGAGGTAAGATACTACTGAAGATAAAGGCAAATTCTAGTTCTCAATAGGAAACAGCTGACAAAACTAGCACTTTTTTGCTCTTGCAAAATTAGCAAAGCTGCTATTCTTACGTCTTTCAGAAAATTTCAGCCAATTTTAAATTACTCTGGCATGTCCTTTTGTTTCATTCACTCTAATGACAAAGAATTGCATCTTGTTTAAGCAGAGCTGTTTTCATAACTGTAGAACAGGAAAGTGTAATAGAAACAGATGACAGTGAATATTGCCTCTTACTTCAAGGTGATACTTTGGCACTGCAGAGAGTCCTTCTGTTAGAGAAGGTTCAGCTTAGTCAGTTAAATATATCACTGATGTGACCTCCTTAATTTCAGGGAATGAGTTGAAAATGTCTTTCCTGATTAAATTCCTTTTTGTCATAAGTGAACAAACACAGAAGGAATTTAGTTTCATAATTTCTCATTCTTCTTGAAACAGACACAACATGTTGGGATCTATGACTTTCTTAATGAACTTTTCCTAAGTATCCTCTTCCTCCTAGAATTTTTATTGAAATTTTACTTTAAACATATTTTAATATATCTTTACATATTTACAATTTTATTTTTATTCATATAGCAATTGACATAAAAGGCAAAAATATAGTCCCAGAAACAAATTTCTTAATGTAAAAGCTCAAGCATGAAGAAAAAACCCCTCCAAAACCAGAGAATTAAGGCAGAAGGAATCTTAAGAAACAATCAGTAAGTATGCTTAATCAAAACCAGACACAAATACACCTGTTAGAGAAGGCAGAAAGCACACAAATAGTAAAGTGACTGAAACAAAAGCAACATTCAGAATTTTTATGAAGGACAAGACCTTACTGTCTACACTAGGATAAGGAAGGAGACTTCAATCCATATGCAATCACATGGAAAAGAACATGAAACCAGAAAGACTGAAAAGTAGAAAAGAAGCGCAGACCACTGCAAGTTGAAAGAGACCCACAAGGATCATTGAGTCCAACTTCTGGTCCTGCAAGGGACCATCCCCAGGAGTCACACCATGTGCCCAAGTCTATTGTCAAAATGCATCTTGAATTCTGTCAGGCTGGTTCTGTGACCACTTCCCTGGGGAGCCTGTTCAGTGCTCAATCACCCTCTGGAGGAAGAACATTTTTCTAATATCCAACCTAAACCTCTTCTGACACAACTTCAGGCCATTGCTTGGGGCCTGTCACTTGTCATCACAGAGAAGAAATCAGTGTCTTCCCCTCCTCTTCCTCTCATAAGGAAGTTGTAACTGCAATGAGGTCTCCCCTCACTTTCCTCCAGGCTGAACAGACCAAGTGACCTCAGTCCCCCATCATCTGGTTTTCCTTCAAGGCCCATCACCATCTTTGTTCTCCTTTAGAGGCTCCCTAATAGTTAAGTATCTTTCTTATATTGCTCTGACCAAGACTGAAGTATTTAGGAGAGAAAGATTTGAATAAAAGTCAAACCTAAAAGAAAACTAGTACAAATCTATGGGGTTCACATCACCCAGAAACACATAGCAGAAACCCATTTGCAAACCACTTTAGATCAAAATGTGCAGATACAAAACAAAGGTTCAGGAACCACAGCTCAGAAAAACCAGGAAAATGTCTGTCACCTTATCAGTACCCAGGCTAGGTAGAGATAAATCAGAGGTATGTTTAAAGCTTTGCATGTGCTCGGCTGCCTCCCAGGCAACAGGCAGACTCCTGTGAGGCTCCTGGCTAAGGCAAAGGTTAAGACGTGTCAGAAAGCACTGTGCAATCCTCCGTGTGGGTCTCTTGAAGCTCTTCTCTATGGTATAAATAAATAAACTGCCCTTGTAAAGTAATGACTGGATTACTCATCTACATATTACTCAAGAGTCTCACTTCTCTTGTTCTGGCAGGAGTTTTGACCTTCAACCTCGGACTACTCTTCCTGCAAAAATATTTTATATTGTTACACTCAATTTTCACCAAAAAATTCTCCACTATCTCTAGCTAATACCCACTTCATTTGGTATAAAGAAATACACATTTTTGTTGGTAAAGATTTCAGCAACCCAGTAGGAAGAACTCTGGGAAAGTACATATTGTTATTGCTGTTGTGCAATTATTAGTGATAATTGCATTCTAAAGCAAAATTCTGAAATATGAAGTTACTCAACTGCAATTTTGCTTGAGCATGGTAACATTATATTTAAAAATCTTTTTTTGGTTTCATACAATTTATAATACAGCAAGTTCACAGATTTCTATTGAGTCAGTCCTGATTTACATACTTAGAAAAAATTTGCATTTGTCTGACTGAAAATCAGCTTGTGAGAACTTCTCTAGTTGCACAGCTAATAGTGCATTATCATAAAGGAGACTTAAAAGCATCTACCAGCAATATCTGCAGTTATTTTTTGAAATCCAGCATAATCAAGTCAAGAACTCGAACATATTTTTGGTGAATATGAATTCACTGAAGAAAATAACATCTGAATAAATGTCTTGAAGGGTGCTTCAATTTTTTTCTTTACTAGTTTTCAGGAGAAGGATTATGCCATAAAAACTGGAACCATCATAAAGCTGAGCAGGGTCTTAACATTAACTACAGAAAACTGGGACCAGAAGAAGAAGGCTAAATAGGACAAGAAATTGGATAATAAGCAAATGATACTGATTTTTTCCAAAAGGAAATGTACTAAATTGAAGAAAAGTTTAGTAGCATAGACCCTCAAGGATCAGTGCTAATCACTAATCTTAATATTTTAATAAGTGTGGTATAAGACAAAGTTTACTAATGATTACATCAGAAGGCATCGACACAAAGAGATGGATACCTTATGGAATTTAATGCTTGCCCTTGTGGCACAAAATAAAAATAGGATGAAACTAGCACCAAAAGCATCAGAAATGCATTTCTGGGGTCTAATAATCAAACATAGTATGCCCTGCGAGCTGATGAACTGCCACAGAACAAGAAGTATGTAAGTATGCCAACTGGTCACAAGATCACTACTAGTCAAACAAAGTCAACCAGGTTGTATAAATGATAAATGCAACCCAATGTTGCATTCAGCACAGAGAGAAGAGCAAAAATTTTGTGTCAAAGATACAAAACCTCCTATGGAAGATACTATGCAGAAAAATGTTCAAACATGAACGAACTGGTATACATTGCTCAAAAAAAGGAAATTGGAAGACAGGTCCTTGTTATCAGAACAATGACCTTTTGTAGTATCAGCCAAATAGGAGAAAGTAAAGGACAAAATCCACCTGCTGTTACATAAAAATGAAGAGCTAGTTGAAAGTGAGAAAAGGATTACATTGTGTGGGATGAAATTTGGCAGCCATTAGACGACCCAGCAAACCTTTTTCATTCTTCTTACCTCTACTTTCTAGTTTATTAAGTTATTGTAAAAGTTGCACTCACCACAAATCCAGGGAAATACATTATTTAAAACCTTCATTAGTAGTATTTTTGTTTCCAAAACAGATGGCATTTGCAGACTACAAAGCTGTCTGACCCATGTCTAATATAACATTATATAATCCAATACTGGAAAAATAATACAGTGTAATTCTTTATTCTCCCATTTGAGAATATATGTATTATAGTGAGAACTACTGGGGGAGTCTGAATCCAAACCAAACAGTCTGGAAAACGTCCTGAGTTCCACCTCTACAGACTGGGCTCTGTGAGGTGCTAGACTTCAATAATCCATCTGCTTTTTGACTCAAGGTCAAGAGACTTCCCAAAATTGAGAGCAAAATAACAACCATTTATTAACTATATATAGTGCCAGATCCTCTACAGAGACACAAAACAAAAGTTGGTTTTGTTTCTTTCTTAAGGCCCAATATTGCATTCCATGGTTCAGGTGAACACTTCATGAGCTGTCATTTCTGGGAGTTCTGAACAATAATTAAACCAAAGAGGACATGATGTTCTGTCATGAATTCTCTCGAGATCTGCACTCAATACAGCTTTTTCCATAGTTAATGCACAGTGTTGACACATAGTTATGAGTATATTTACTCGGTTTTTACTGGAAGATTGGTTATCAAACAAGTTTTTATCACTCCGCTCTACTGGGAAATTTGTATTACAAACTGTAATGCTCCACGGCTCAAAAAAAGCTTGTTATTTTTTAACATGTCCATAATTAATTACGGTGCTTTTAAAAATTATTTAATAAAAGTAGAATTCTCTGTGTTGTAGCTAGTTTATTTATTTTTTTCTGAGTTCAGGTAATGAAGTAGGCACTCTGCAAATATACTGAACTCTTGAAAGTTAAATTTCTACACTATGCACTATGAGCCAGGTTTGCTTTGTTGCTGCATGTCTTTCACCTCTCAAGTGATAAAAAAATACCCAGGACTATTCAGTCATTGAGTTTTGGTTGGTTCAGGGTTTGTTGGGTTTTTTTTCATAAGGCAGAGAAGAATCTAATCACCTTCCTGTATCATTTTCCTCAGCACTTTGCCATAATCACCATCAATATAATTATATTGCACTTCCATGCAAAGGAGCTCAAGCACTTTACAAAGCATCAAAGAGAAAAAGGTGTTCTGTCCTTTAGCTTGCTGTAAGATGTGCTTTAGTTCCACAAGGAATACTTAACATCTGAAATGAGGTCAATATGAAACACCGTACTAGTCAAAAACCCTTTAAGATCTCAAATACATTTACAGAGGACAAAAAAAAAAAAAAAAAAAAAAAAAAAAAAAAAAAAAAAAAAAAAAAAAAAAAAAAAGTAGCAGTGATACAGTTCTAGTAACAGAGAAAAACAGTGCATTTATTTACATTGAAAATTATTCCGATAGGACTTTATTAATATAATAAAATTATGGAATATCCCGAGTTGGAAGGAACATGACAAGGACAGTCCAACTCCCAGCCCTGCACAGGACACCCCAAAGAGTCACACCATGGGCCTGAGAGCACTTTCCAAATGCTTCTTGAACTGTGTCAGGCTTGGTGATGTGACCACTTCCCTGGGGAGCCTGTTCCAGTGCCCAACCACCCTCTGTGGGAAGAAAACCCTTTTCTAATATCCAACCTAAACCTCCTGTGATACAACTCCAGGCCCTTCCCTCAGGTCCTGTCACTGGTCACCAGAGAGAAGAGATCAGTGTCTGCCCCTCCTCTTCCCTTCATGAGGAAGTTGCAGATTGTTATTCCTCCAGTTAAGCCTATACCTTTCATTTGTTAGAAATTAAGTATTAGCTACTGGGAAAAAAAACAAAACAAAACCAAAACAAAACAAAACCAACAACTTGGAAGTATACAAAAATTGTATATGCATGAAACAACACTTACCATTATTCAGCATCCAGTACTTAATGAACTGAACCAAGGCTGCATCCAGGCTTTCAAAACCACCTGCTATTTATTTCTCCGTAAATTGCTCTAGTCCCTCTGAAAATATTAATATTTTTAATTGTCCCTGCATCTGTGGCTGTGAGCTTGTACAATTTAATTGCAATCTGCACAAAGATTAGTTATTTTGCTACAAATATGGAACATGTTTGATTTTATACCCTGAGCTTTGGTATCAAAAAAAACCCAACAACCCACAACACAACAACAAAACCCCCACAAACAGAAAGTACTCGTTCCTGGTTTTAATTAGGATTTTATAGGCTTTTACTATACTTTATTTGTCTTTTCTTTTCCAAGCTGAAGTCTTAATCCATTTAGACTCTTTGCATGGAAACACTCCACATGACTGATAGTCATCATTACCTATTCTTATACTTTTAAAAAATCCAGTTGTACAAAATTGCCTCTGCTCTTTGTACACAGTAATTTGGTCTGATCTGATCCAGCTTTCATCTAACCCTGTGGCAAAAAAACACTCAACAAGTTCAATGATGTAAAGTCAAACTCCTAACTATATTGATGCTGCAACACCTGTATTTGAAAGTTGTACTTTAACAACTGATTACACACCTTAAAATAAAGGTAGGAAATACAGAACTGGTGCTAGCAGGAGTGGGCACAACAATAGCAAAATTAATGAGAAAATACCAAGGCATACCAAGTGAAAATCTGTCACTAGATATATCTTAATTAGTAAAAAATAGCTTAATTATACATAGTTTGGGAGAATCATTTCCGTCTTACAATTCCACATAATACTTTTACAATCACAATAATCTTCTGTATGCCAGGATTGTTCAGCAAACATATGAAAATTAATATAAAAAGTATACATATTTTAATTATCCTACTTTTTTGCCTTCCTTGTTGAAGCACAGGTATAAACTACTGCTTAGATTTTACATAAGAGTTGTATTATTTATCAAAGTAGTCTTTCCTTGACTGTCATGATTTTGTTGTCTTACAAAGAAATACAAGTAGACATTCAATTTAAAGAACATTGGAATGAAAATATTTCCACAAAAAGCACATTTATTTTATCATGTGGAATGATAAAATCTGAGTTTACAGAAGAAAAAACATGCAGCAGGACAGAACAAACTGGGACAATTTTTGAGAAAACATCTTCATGTTTTTATCTTAGAACAAATACTCAGTAAAACTGTTCACAGGAAAGATGAGGTTTGATAAACATATTTGTTTTCAAAATCTCTGATGCTGTTCAAATATCCTAACTCATAATTCTCCAAGTGAGATATTTCACTGAACAAGAAAATTCACTTAAAGCCTGAACTTGAACAGTCACATTTGAAAAAAAAAAAAAAATAAAAAAAAAAGGAAGATAATTCAAATAAAAATGCTGTGGTTTATCTTAACTATAATTTAGGAATGTCTCTGAGAATTCAACTTCTTGTTCCAATTTAGGACAAAGACATCTTTTAAAGATTTTCCTATTTTTCCAGGACAAAGTAATCTTCTTTCAACTCCAGAAGAACAGTAAACGCACAAAGTATCTGTGAAGACAGGTGCTTACCTAACCTCACTCTTCTGAAAATGACACATAGTGAGTACAGCAGCTTTCCTTTAGGAGTGGGGCAGAGCTGCTCTTCTAGAACTCCACAGGAGCAGGCAACCTTCTCCTTTGGATCTACTGGGTGACAGGAAAACATCAATTTTTGGAGGTTGGGTTTTTTTCCTCTAAAAAATGTGATGTATTTTTAGCCACAGAATTCTACTAAGTACCATTTTCAATGGATTTTTTTGTTTTACTTCACCCGCATCTGTGACACATATAATAAGCACTGCACTAATAACTTGAATTTTCAGTGCTTTGTCCCTCCCAAAATAACCTGCAACAAAGAGCTTAAAGTATAGTGAATAAATGTCTCAACAACATAATTTATCTGGCAGAACTAGACCTCATGCAGAAGCAGTGCCACCTCCCAACAAGGGGATCTTCCCCTATCCACAGGGGACCTTGGTGGCATACTGCTAAAACAACTGGAATGTGAAAACCAAGGAGTAACAATCTACAGTGTGTCTTGCACACACGCACAGAAGAAAACAATATTCCCATTAAAGATGTTAAAGTAAGATGGCCAGAGCTGATGAGGCAGCGTATCATAACTTCATTATATTTCTGCTATGTATTCTCAATAAAGGGAAGGAAATACTAAAGTTTTTTTTAAAAGCTACACCATACCTGCTTGCAGCACCTGTTTCCACTCTACACAGAGAAATTCTTCCTGAGGAATGTAACCAACAGAGAATGGCAATAAAATACTCACTAAGGAAAACAATCACCACTCACCACTTCTGTAAAACCACCAATCACATCTGTTGTTTGCAGACACCAAAAGTTTATTGACAATTTTAATTTTGATTTAGAAAACAGCATCCAGTTATTGCACAGTAGCTGGGGTTTTTTTTGCTTTTTGTTAGGTTGTTGTTTGGGTTTTTTTTTTAAAGACCTACACAACTGCTAAGATCTTTCACCAACAGGGAATTACCCAGATTTTTTAATAAAAATGTCTGGAAAGACCATGAACTAGTGATATTAAATTTTATCAACAGGCTTCTCAGCTTAATTCTTACAGACAAGAAACCAATACAACAATAAAAATGCTAATTGAGAAAGTTTTTGGAAATATGCTGCAGACAATACAACTACATGCACAGGAAATTAATTCCATAGATGATGTGTAAAAGATGGGTTATAAAGTTAACGAGATATTACTTAAGGCAAGAGAAACAATTAGACTATTAACAGTGAAGATAAAGCAACATTTTGCCATCAAATATAATGAAACTAATTAAAAGTGAAATGAAAATTTAGATATGAATATGAAAATAAAATTGAACAAGATAAAAGGCCTAAGGAGTTCACAGGCTCAAAATCCAAACAAATCTGTCCAAAACCACAGCACCTATAAAGAACTTGAACAGTCTGTTAGTTTACCATTTTTGCACATGCCAAAAATCTGAAAGATCCATCCTCCTCCAAGGCATGGATTGGTCTGTTATTTTTTAAGATTAGAAAGAGATTTTATGGGCACCAGAAACAAAACTAAAAGGCATGAGTGTAATTGCAAACAGAGTGACTACTGAAAAAGCAGTAAGCTGTGCTATGCAGGTAATCATTCTGAAAAATCTGTAATGCTTAAAGGGAAGATTCTTCTCCAAGGAATGTTGCAGGCACATGCAATAATGGAGCAAGTGAAATCTACAGCTATTAGCTGGTATTGTTTCACAAAACAATTTTCTGACACTACAGAAGCATGACAGATGCCAAGTCCAATTCTGCTTACATCATTAGTTTAACTCACATAACCTGATGAAACAACAGGGGATTTAGATTTATCAAGACATTTTATGCAATAAACAGTCTTTCTTACTCTGCCATCACCAGGTGGGACTGCATACAAACACTTCAGTCCCCTTGGTTCAGAAGGGCTTTTGAAGTAGAGAACTGAATGGTTTCAAGACTCTGGTTAACAATGCCAACGTTGCTCATGGTAGTCACTCACCATCTTTCATCACTCTGTTTTTTATTTTGCTTTCCAAGTATTTCCTTGTTATTTTTTCTTGTTCACTTTCAGAACTCTGAAGAGCCTCTCATTACCCCTCTCCTCCCACTGTTTTCAAAGATCCCACTACTAGCATCATTATCAGATGATGATGTTGTCTGAACCCTCTACTTCTGGTTCCTCCCTGTCAGTACTCACATCTTGTAATGTCTTGTTGAGAGATGGCCTGCAATGATTTCAGCCTAAAAGACCTATGAGCAACATTTGAATTTTCAATGCTTTTTGTTAAACCCTCCCACTTTTGTGAAAAGTGCACTTTATATTCTTCTTAAAAATCTCTCAGATTTACCAGGTGCCAAAATTCCACAGGCAGGGACTGGCAGTTAAGGGTTTGCATGCCATATTTACTATGCACAGTGCTGACCATAGACATTTCACCTTCCCTTGGTGCTTCCCCTCACTCTTTTTTCATAGTTTGTAGTACAAATGTCCTAGCTGTTGTCTTGGAACTAGTATGGGAATTCTTTTTAATAAGAACTAGTCTACATATTAGTTTCCCCTATTCTAGAGGCCTCATCTTTCAGGATGTATTTCAATGCAAATACAGGTTTTAATTATTTTTTACACTGCACTTGCTAGACTTAATAATGCATTCCTCATGCCCAGAAAAATATAGTGAGATAATATGGAGTGTCTTTGGAAAATTTGGAAATAAGGAGAGTAACAACAAGAAAAGCAGTAACAGAGGATCATAAAAGCAAAGTTCCCTAACTGCAAAATATGTAAGAAGTGCAAGAAGATAACAATACCCTCTCCTGTTATCTAGAAACATCCCTTGCTAATTTAGCCTTTGAAAAACTTCGGGCATTGTCCGCATAACATCAAGCAAACCCGTAATCACAGAATCACAGAATGTGTAGGTTGGAAGAGACCTTCAAGATCATTGAGTCCAACCCAGCCCTATCACCTCAACTAGGTCATGGTATCAAGTGCCACATCCAGTTTCCTTTTAAACGCATCCAGGGATGGTGACTCCACCACCTTCCCGGGCAGACTATTCCAATATTTAATCACTCTTTCTGTGAAAAACTTCTTCCTAATATCCAACCTATATTTCCCTGGGCACAGCTTAAGACTGTGTCCTCTTGTTCTGTCAGTTGCTGCCTGGAGAAAGAGACCAACCCCCAGCTGTCAACAACCCCCCTTCAGGAAGTTGTAGAGAGTGATAAGGTCACCTCTGAGTCTCCTTTTCTCCAGGCTAAACAACCCCAGCTCCCTCAGTCGTTCTTCATATGGCTTGTTTTCCAATCCCTTCACCAGCTTTGCTGCCCTTCTCTGGACCCGTTCAAGCATCTCAACATCCTTCCTAAACTGGGGGGCCCAGAGCTGAACACAATACTCAAGGTGTGGCCTAATGTTGTATAAAATACAACTGCTTAATAATGACTTGTTGAACAGTGCGTTCTCAAGAGAAAAGGAATAAGCATCTTCCCAGTAATTGTCTTTTTAATTCCAATTAGCCAGCCTATACACTTTGTATTTACAATGACCAGGCCTGCAAAGACTAATCTCAGCCCTCAGAAGTGTGACAGTTACCTTGCTAATCTGAATCACATAAAATCACATACAAATCACTACCAAACCGTAGTGGCAGAAGCACAATGTACAGAGGAATCTCCAGACTATCTGGTGCTACAAGTACTGACCATAATTGTTGAATCACATGCAGTCTGAGAATTGCAAGGCACAGAACTTAGTTCCATGGACCTCCTGATCTCCAGAAAGTGAGACGCAGAAAGCAGGGAGTCAGTTGCTCAAATCTTAAGTTTTCTAGTGACAAGCCGTGTATGTGAACACTTACCAAAATTTCTGTCCATCATTCAAATCGGGGCCAAAATGAGACTTTATGATTTCTCTTCTGATATTGATTATATGAATGCTAGAATTGGAAAATTAAAGAGTTGCCTCTCATCTCACCAGTCCCAGGAAAGGACTGTCTCCAAGAAAATGCTGAATAGATGTCTGGAAGGTATGATTTTCAACCAAATTAATTATATTTGTACAAAAAGCTGCATGGATACTCTTGTTTCTGCTCCCACTAATTTTACTCTTTTTTTAGTTCTTTTGCTTAGGGACACATTTAAGGTGAATAAAGGAAGCTGCCTTCACATCACAAAATAGAGTCCATAAAGGGATTTGTAAAAGTTTACTCATCCAGTGGGTCTTATGCCTTTTAATAAACTTTCTCATGTGAACAATATCAAACTGACACTTCTCTCCAAATTCCCCAAACAAATTTAAAAGCAAGGTGCATTCTTTCCTTGCCAGCACAATCAGATACTCTACTGACTGAGTGATGTCACTTCTACACAACACCATTTTTATTCCTAGTATGCTCTTAAGGGATTCCCCAGAGAAACTTACTTATTTCTAGCAAACTACAGGAGCACATAGCTGGAATTTTAGAAATGTTTCTTAAGAACCCACCCAGAGAGAAAATATTTGAAAGACAGTATGCATTTCACGATGACATGGCAACACCACAGTAACTCACTTACCAAGAAGGTGAATACAGGTATGCACAATAGGTGCACCCTAAGGTATCTAAGCAGGAAAGATCCTTTTACATACAATCATGGTTGAAAACAGACATGCATTTCATACTTCCAAAAGGATTTGATAAAATCATAGCTATAGAATAAAAAAATAGGTTAGACAAGGCACTGGACGGATTATCAAGTTTCCAACAAATGAAACAGAGCTTCGTGATTTAGTTAAATCCTATGGACCACTGGGAGGTAAAATAATGACCATTTCCATTGAATGCATTAGTTAAGTTATATGTGGACACATCAGCTAAGCAAGCACTGAAGCGGCAATGTCTACTTTCAAGTTCTTTGACTTTGTTTTCAAGAAAAATCAAATGCCATCTATCACAGGGGACAGAGTTAGACAGAAAGGTGACATTAAGCAGGCTGTATGCTCACTGGACCCCATTCACAATCTCAAAAGAAGCCGGATGCATTTGGTAAAAAACGATTGACATTTATGTTTTTCTCAGTAGGCCTAATTAGGTCTGACATACATCCATTCACACTCAAATAGGCAGAGAAACCTTCAAGGTTATTTTCCAATTATTTCTACCTACAGTGCCTCATTCTGAAAGGACTGGGAATCTGAACCTTCAAAGGAGGCTACAGGTGATGTTCCTGCATCCTCTCTCAGCAACTGAACGCTTAATAAGAAAAGTACTCATTATTTAAAACTCGTGACTTTCAAAAAAAGATTTCTTATCTCAGCATCTTTGATCCCATTGACAGAATTTTTCATCACACAAATGGTATAAATACTGTTCTAATATTCTAAAAGCATTTTAAATGCCCAAAAAGTCAGGTCTGTTCATAACACTATTATTAATGTAGTAACATAAATATCCATTTAAACAGCATAAAAGGTGCTAAAGGATGGTAAAATAAATTTTCACACATGAAAGAATCAGATAAAACAGCTTCCCCTAAGAGGTTATGAAATATTAAAGTTAAGATAAAGGTCACTTGAAAAGACACATCACATTTAGCACTTGTCACGGGCTGATGGTAGAATCCCCAAATCAAATGAATCTCTTCTCTTTGCTTTTCTTAAAAAAGCAGAGCTTGCTCTAGGTTTGTATAAATGTTGTTATGAAATGCCAGAGGCCCATCAGGAGTCAGCTGCATTTCTACAATGGTCAGATTACCTCTGAAAGGACCAAATCCTTAATTTAGTTCCTAAATACCATAATATTCTAAATGATCTTTCCTAAAAATACCTTTTCATGTGATTTTATCACAGATTTTGTAATCTGCTGTATCATGAACTGAAAACAGCAGTCAAATCAACAATGTGATTAATAGATGGTCTCAGAAAAACAAGCAAAAAAACCCCTTTTGGTAGGACCTACATATTTTTTTACACCACATCTGTTCAATTGTATTTGCTTTGTTTCTGATGATGGCATTCAAACTGCCAGAAGCAGAGCCTATAATCTAAGAAAAAGCAGTGACATCCTTTTTGCAAGGATTCAAGGAATGCTCTTTAGGTTCTAAGGAAACAGTATTATCTTGAAACCCACAAGTGATACGAACATTAAAAGAAAGAAAATAAAGTGCTCTTACTATTGGCTAAACTTCAGAACTTTTAAACATAGTATTTCAGAAAGTGTAATTGCCTGCAATTTGTTGATGAGGAACTAAGGCAAAACAAGGTTAAAAGCTTTCCCAATATTATGCAGCATAGGACTCTGGAAAGAAACTTATGTACCTTCAGGTTCATGATAATTGGAAATGAAAAAACTGACAAAAAGCAACTGTTTGTGCAGCACAAAAACGCCTTTTCCAGGGACAACTGCATAAAAGTGGAATAACCAGCAATATTAATGTTTAGGGCAAAAAATAAATTTCATGGCTATGAAGAAAAAAGTGACAACTTTGTACTTAATAGCTGAGAAACAATGAACTCAAATGAACATCTGTAGTGGCAGAATCAACCCTCCCTAACACATACAAAATGTTGTAAAGCACTAGGATGTCAAAAGCTAAAATGAATTATCAGGTTTATAGAACAACAGATAGTGTTTTAGCTATCTTTTGAATTTCTATATACATGTAATGATCTGCAAAATATCTCTTTAGTACCTATGCTATTTTAGCTGCCTGGTTGTGTTTTTTTTTTTTTTTTTTTTTCTTTTCTTTGTTTGTTTGTTTTTGTTTTGTTTTTTTTTGACTGTCAATGCTGTATAAGCTGTGCCTCTGCACAGGCTCTGGGTACCTCCATATTGAGTAGACTCCATGAAGTGCCAGGCTCAGAGACAGGGAGGCTGCTCTCTGCAAGATGAAACTTTAGAGTGTTCAAGGCAGGAAGAGCATTTTGTCATCTACCTCCTCTACCACAGATGTCCTGTGAGGACTTGAGGGTGTGAAAAAATAGAGCAATAATACACTTAAAGTTTACCCTTCTAGTTAAAAGTTCTCTCTTCTAAACTTCAGAAGTACTAGGTGCATATAAATGCTTTCTTGATAGAGACTTTTCTGTATTACATTCTGAGAAGCTTACTGTGACTGCCCCTGTAACATACCCTAGGTATCTCATACTGTTCCCCATCATCTTATTCTGGAATTCCAACATCATCATTTTAGGATTTGGAGGCAATGTGAGCACATATCAATCCTTAAACATATTCCATTCACATTTCACTCTCACAAGAGATTGGCTATTTGCTTCTAACATCTAAGGAAGCCCACAGCATGAATGACAAGATGTCAGGAATAATCAAGAAAACTAGTTTTATGCCCCTAAAGAGTGAAACGTCAGGCAGAGTGTTGTCTTTTCTTAATAAAAAGAATGGCTTTTGCCACCTATCAAGTAAATCCAAATCATCATATCATTAGAGATGACTTGTATTTATTCTTGCATCTTGCTTCATTTCTTCCCTCAGTTTTATGACATTACCTTCTGTGCATCTACGACACGGCCTCCTATGAGAGCATAGCAGAAAAACCAGCACTGCTACCACCCCTATTTCCTTCCCTAAGGAAATCAACCATAGCTTTTGCTACTCCAGATTATCCAGCAGCTTAGGATACAACAGTCCAGGAAATTGTCTTCCCCAACCTCCTGCTCTCCCCTTGTGATCTCTAAGCATTTAATTTCTATGAAGCACTTGTTATGAATTACCAAGCACTGTCATTTCACACACCTATCCAGGGCTACCAAAACAAATTAAAGACAGAGGGTTAAGCATAAATCACAAGGTAAGCAAAGCACACATCTCTTGATGTGAGGTAACAATGAAAACATTTCAGTACTGCTGCAGGTGAGTAGCTCAAACTTTCTGTATTAGCAACTAAAAATCGCAACTAACAAAAAAAAAATTCCACCAAAACCCCTAGCTGTACAGTAAGCATATAGCTTGTTTCAAAGCCCCAGTTTGTGTGCCAAGAATGTGTTGTGGAGCCAGTGGTTTGTTGCACACCACCCTTCAAATGCTGACATGTTTTGACAATGCTGCCACCAATTCTGATTTTTAAAACTGAAGAGAGAGTAGATGTTCACCTCAGCCATCTGCCAATGCAGCAGATGAACATGATGTAGACATTCCATAACTGATGTACCTCAACTCAACAGAAATCCTGTGATTTGAGACACACTTTCTCACTGGCGATAATGACTATAGAAATTACAGTGACAGCAGAATTTTTCTCTAGAGTGATATGCATGAAAACTAAATGTATTAACTCTTTCACTATAAAAGGGTTTAAACTATAGAAAAACTCCTTGCAGATGCATTCTCTTGATGATTTTTACCCTCAGAAACACATAACCGGAGCTTTTGAAAAAAAATTAGGAGCTATTACCTGAAAGCAGCTTTCTTTTTGAAAATGTATAGTCCCTTCTGGACATCAAGAGAAAGCATATTCCTAGAAAATACAGCACAGTCATAGAAGACACTTGTGTTTCTCATCAATATGAAAGTCTATCTGTAAATACGAGAATATGAGAATTTGTAAATGTTCTGTGATTTTTTTCAAGGTAAATCTCTCTGAAACCTCTACAAATTCAAGTGCCAATTATCAGCAGTATGGAAACAGATAAATGAAATCAGAGAGGCAGATTTCACCATCTGGAAAACTCACAGCAATTGCTACACACAGTTTTCACTCCTTATTTCAGAACTTACGGAGCTTCACTCATACCTCTTTTCACATATTTGTGAACTTTTGACATCAGCTGCGATTTAGCTAAAAATAAATATTACTGTACTGCAGAAGA
Organism: Sterrhoptilus dennistouni; assembly: GCA_013397095.1. Lineage (NCBI taxonomy): Eukaryota > Metazoa > Chordata > Aves > Passeriformes > Zosteropidae > Sterrhoptilus > Sterrhoptilus dennistouni. Next base: position 1,957,597 of record VWZU01016071.1, read on the forward strand.
AAGCATCATAAATTTACAGTATGAAAACTACAGACCACAAGAACAAATCCTTCTGGTCTGAATAGCCCAGATGAAGCCAGTCTGATTACCTGAGTGAGAATGTGCACAGAAATGGCCTGTCCTCCCTCCAGAGACCAATATGCACACAGGAAACTGCCTCTGCCTCTACAGATATGATTCTTAAATTCCTATCTCAATCTTCTACAGCTCTGTACATTGAAGTTTGGTACATTTGGTCTATTCTTCTGCCCCTATGTAGAATCAATTCTCTGATCTGATTCCACTTCATTCTTCTTCATGTACCCCTGAAAAAAAAAAGGCTCCTAGCAACAGGGAGTACATCTTCTCAAATAATGTATTCTGGTGCTTCCTCCTGCTACTTACATGTTTTTCCCCAAATATTAACTCAAGCCATCCTTGCTATAGTTGAAATTCATTTCTTACCCAACTGCAATATAATTGGTGCGTATTTCCAACGTCTGTTATATATGCTCTTGGGGAAACTATGAATAGGACAATTCTGTACAGATACACCCTGAGCTGTAAAGGTTCTTGCACTGAATAGAACAGCAGGATCTCTTTCCTAAATTCTCCTCTTTTCATGGCTCCTTCTCTCAAGAAAAGTAACAAAATTCCTTCTACCTAGTATTTGTATCATAAGATGTGCATCTTCCATATGTATATGCCCCTTGGGGAAACGAAGACAAGCAAAGACTAAACAGCAAAGGATAAGATTACAAAACTAGAAGCTTATAAACTCTCACAAAATATTACTCTCTCTTCCTGTGTATTAAGATTTCCTCTCTACTGTTCTAATTTACATTATATGTGCTGTATAACTACACTGGTTTAGAGTTCAGCCCCTTTGTTAATATTCTGAGGCCTTACATTTATTCAGTTCCAACTCCGCTCTCAAAGGAAACTGGCTATTTATTTCAGCAAATGTATTCAAGAAATGTAAATCTGGACAAGAAACAGAATAATTGTGCATAATATTATATAAGTTTAGCATAACTATTCGTTTCAGTGTCTAAATCCAAGCTTTTTTTTTTCCCCTCCTTGTGGGATTCACAGTTTTAATACTTATAGATAAATAAGAATAGATTCTATGGAAATAATTTCAAAGCTTTTGATAGCTCACAGTAACCAACAGTAAATTCAGCACAGTGTGTAGTAAAATCTTACTGCAGTAACTTCTTTTTGCTACCTAGGCACAATAACAAAATACTATAGAGTTTTTGGTGGTTTGTTTTTTTTTTCAATTTTAAGAACACACCTTACTCGAGACATAAGGAAGACGTACCACCCTCTAAATTCCTGAATCACATCGCAAGAGCTCTGAAATCTGCTCCTTTCCCCAACACCTCCTTTGTTTCACATGACTAGCCACTTAATACTCCATGCTGAAGGATACACCCATCCCCAGATACACCCATTCCTTTCCTTCCTCACAAGTCTGTCCATTCTGCTTAAAGAGAAAGGAAAAGAAGTCTCTCCTTGGGTCGGCCAAGTGTTTCAAATTTATAGACTAAGAGGCCAGAAAGGATCAGTGTGACAATCTAGTTTAGCCTTTTGTATAAAGGATCGCATGAAACTCATCCTCGTTTCGAGCTGCAACTGACTTAGGCAGATTCTACATCAGTGTTTCTCTAGGTACAGTATTCAAATGGTTGGTTATTTATTCCCTTGTTAAAGATCAGTAAGACCTGATTCAGGTAGGAATTTGTTTGGCTCATACATCCAACCTCTGCATCTTATAAATATCTTTGTCTGCCTGACAAAATACAGCTACTGCAACACCCCTGCAGATAACAGATTACACTGTGTGTTACCTAAGGAGCATTCCTCCTTAAATGCACCCCTGGAACAGCTCTAACACCACCTTACTGGAGCTGGCTGACACAAAGCTTTTGGCAACAAGTCTGCTATCCAACATCTGTTGCGACCTCCTTGGAAGCTTCCCTCTCCCACACCATATGGCCATCGCCACCAAGCGGCACCACAAGGCCACAACCCAGCTCTCATCACTGCCTGTCCTCTCTGGGGACTCCAGACACTGATGGATAATTTCATACACTCTTCACACTTCATCAGCACGGAAGACAGCCCGCTGCAGTGAAAGGAGACATGTTGAGCACATCCATGTTGCAACACACTCTGTCCATGCTGCTGTCAGAAAACTCTTCTCATGGAGTACACGCTAAAGGAAGGGATTTTTTTTTTGTCTAGCTTTGCTGTTGTTCCTCCCGAGTGGCAACTGCTTTCTGTGTTACTGGGCATACATTTGTTGAGATGAATAAGCCTCACCAAAGAAATTGTGGTTGTTTGATGTTTCATGTTGTTCGGTATTCCATGTTGTTGTGTTCCAAGTTGTCAGCCCAGTGTTCCACGTTAACAGTTAAGTGTTCCCTGTAACCCCGTGCTACTTCCGTTTCCGTCGGGTCACAGTCGAGCCCTGCTGCTCCCCCAAATGGGGACCAGAGGTATATGCAAATCAGCCGCCGACAGAACACCATCCTGACACAAAAACCCCGACACACGACGAGCCAAAGCTTGAAATTAAGAACCAGAAAGGACATGTTACAGTCAGGAGAGAGGGGCATCATTCCCCAGCTTCGCCCATCTCGGCGTGACCAACATGAGACTGGCCCAGAGTGACACCCCTGGAGTTTGAAGCCAACTGTGACTCTGGGTATTCCCACGAGGAGGGAAGTCTTGGCTCAGCCTGCATTGCACTCCAGTGGGAAGAGCTGCACACCTCCTTCTCCGAGTCGCTTCAGGGAGCAGCAGCAGCATGCGTGCAACCCATCAGGCCCCCAGCCTATGCTGATTTTAATAAAGGCTTAAAAAGGAGCAAAATCTCCTGCCCTGTTTTTATCACTTGCGGCTTTGTCAACACAAGTATGGCAGCTGTGGGTGTGAGGAGAACAAATAAAAGACAAACATGGTCACAGAAACATAGCAAAAACATTACACAGTAAATCAAACTTTCTACTGACTTAAAGAGCTTTGTTGGCACAAAAATTTTACTTATTTTATGACAGGATAGCAGACTAAGAGAAAGTAAGAAATTCTTCCACAGGGTCAAGTGACAAAACCTGTTACTATGGATCAGATAAATAGAGCAGCAGCATTTCTACTGACCAGTACATAAGAATAGTAGTGTAAACAGAGGCACAGGGAACCAAAATATTGAGTTTCCAAGCAAAAACCCTACCAACACATCAGTTCAAGGAAGAACATCTGGTAGCAATGATTTTATTTCCCACAGCTACAAAATGGCCATTTAAATCCTCTGTTCATAGTTACCAAAGTTATTAGAAAGGCTCAAAGCCCATGCATACAGTACAAAATGTCACTCCCACAGTGGATTCTGTGCAAAGAAAGCAAAGCTAATATGAAAGCAAACTTGATAACAGCAGGAACACATCAGCACCTCAGGAAGTCAGAACTGACGATAACACCAATCTACAGTGGAAGTTATTTCACAGAATCAATAGAAGGGTTGAGGATGGAAGGACTTCAAAGATCACCTAGCTTCAAGCCCCCTGAAATGGGCAGGGACACATTCCATAGACCAGGTTACTCAGAGCCTCATCCAACCTAGCCATTAACACTTCCAGGGCTGGGAAATCCACAACTTCTCTGGGCATCTTATTCCAGCACCTCACCACTGTCACAGTCAAGAGTTTCCTCCTCAAGCCGCATCTAAACTCACCCTATTTCACTTTAAACCCATTCTCCCTTGTCCTATTACATGTCCTTCGAAAAGTCCCTCACCAGCTCTCTTATAGGGCCCCCCTGAAGTACTGGAAGGCTTAGAGGTTTCTCTAAGATCCTTCTCTGCTCCAGGCTGAACAACCCCATCTCTCTCAGCCTGTTTCCATAGGAGAGGTGTTCCAGCCCCTTGATCATCTTTGCAGCCCTCCAGCAGATCCATGTCCTTACTCTGGGGTCACCAGAGCTGGACATTGTACTCCAGAGGGGTCTCATGACAGTAGAGTCATTAGATCAGTTTGAGGCAAAGTCTTGTGGCTGTACCTTTCAAGAACACTGCTGAGCAAAGTCCAGAAAGCCAAACATTAACTTTAAATAGTTTTCTCAGTATTGTCCCCTTTTCTTCTTTCTTTCTGTTTTTTTTTAAGCAGAAATCAAGCTCTTCTTTAGGAAACTTGAAAAGCTAATTTTCTGTTTGTAGCAGGAAATGGCAATATGGAGACAAACACTTCCCTATCAGAGCTTAATCACCTCCATCGTGCCCAGGTTGACTAATTATGAAATTAGGTGATCACACATTGCCCATGAGCTATTTTTGTTGCATCTGCAGCAGCTAAGACACTGCACCACTTCTTCCAGCAGTCCAAGTGTCCAAGCAGCAGATATTTAGCTGCTTGACTCTCAAGATGCCCTTTAACATGTTTTCTCTTTTGAATTCTCAGTATGGCAAAACACTGCTTAGATGCTTATTAAACATATCTGTAAACTGAACAAGGAAACAGCTCTATATGAGGATGCAGGCTATACTCACAAGGCTGTGCTTTATCCTCTACAGCTTACAGAACACTAATTCCCAGAAATGAAAGTGTTGCCTGACTCAAAGTATCTGCATTAAAGGCTGTCAGTTACACTTAAAGCAGACAGAGATCTCGATGCCTTATAAGCATTACTGATACACAGGTTAAACTCCCTGGTATAAACCTCACTTCAGCCTCCAGGATTTTCCCATACATAACTCTCATCAAGAGTGCAAAGTCTCAAAATGGAGCATTATGCTATTGACATATGTCAATCCCAGGAATGCTTTGAATGACTTGTGATTTAAGTGACATCATCTGCTGAACAACTGCCCAGGTGCAGTTTCAAACCAAGAGCCTTTTAACTCATCCTGAAAAACTAGACCTTTAGCCTTAGCTCTGCTCTAAGGGTCAGTGCTTCTCTTGCCACACTTAAATTAGCTGTAAGTATAAAAGTAAATAAATCTCACACAAGGATTTCATTCACATACCAGTGCCCTTCTGTGACAAAAGCTGAATCACAGAATTGTTAAGGTTGGAATGGACCTCTGGAGATAATTTAGGCCAACCCTCTTGCCAAGGGAAGGTCACCTAGCACAGATTACACAGGAACTCATCCAGGTGCATTCTGAATGCCTCCAGAGGGGAGACTCCATAACCTCTTCGGGCAGCCTGTTCCAGTTTTCTGCCACCCTCAAAGTAAAGAAGTTATTTCTTATGTTGAGCTGATACTATTTGTGCTTTAGTTTATGGCCATTGCTCCTTGTTCTGTAGCTGAGGGCCACTGAAAAGAGTCTGGCCTCATTCTCTTGGCACCTGCCTTTGAGATGTTTATATGCATTAATAAGATCCCCTCTTAGTTTCTTCTCCAAATGAAACAGGCCCAGCTCTCACAGTCTTTCCTCCTAAGAAACATTACAGAGCCCTGATCATCTTTCACTGGACAAGTAGTTCCATGTTTTTCCTGTACTGTGGATCCCAGAACAGGACACAGCACTCCAGATGTGGCATCACTGGGGCTGAGTAAAGGGGCAGGATCAGCTCCCTTGACGTGCTCGGCATGTCCTTCCTGATGCACCCCACAATACCACAGGCTTTCCTGGACACAAGGGCACTGCTGGCTCATAGTCAACCTGTCAATCACCAAGACTCCCAGGTCCTTCTCAGCAAAGCTGCTCTCTAGTAGGTCAGTTCCCAACCCGTACTGGTGACTGAGTTCTCTTCTTTCATTTATCCGTATATAGAATGCGTAATTGTGAATTGCGTCTGTGGGGAAAAAGGAGGAAAAAGAAAAAGAAGAAAGAATGTCCTTCCTGACACACTTTGCTGTGTCTGCACCAAGCAAGTCCACAGACACCCTTACTGACACTGTCATTGAAGTCAAAGCTTTTCTAGTCGAGTCCCCCGTGCTTTGTAACATCAACATATTTTCCTTCTGCAGTACAGCCAACCTCCTTCTGTCAGACACATAAACAGTTTTTACCACCAAAGACACTGAACAATTTGGCCAAAAAGCTGTACATATAAATAACTTCTTAACTACTCACTTATTGCTATGTTGCCCAGTATCAGTTTTGACCAGATAATTCAGGGTAAAGGATAGACCAGAAAAAAGAGCTACAGTAAGAGAAAATAACAAATAAAACCAAACAGAACCCACCCCACCAGTCACAACTAGAGAATAAACAGATAAGTTTTGAGGGTACAGGTTCTGCTCATACTGAAGTCACTGGTCAGCTTCCTATTTATTTCAAGTGGCCTGATAAACACATGCATCTCTCCAGCTTCTGTCCTGCCAGAGAGGAAGTCTGGCAGACAATCCATCAACATAAGCTACAAAGAATCAGCACCAGCACTGTGAAAATTCAACTGCCATTCAAAATAAAATTCAAAGCAAGGAAATTACAGGAAAAGCCTTCCAGCAGCTTCAACTGCTATTGGATATACAGCAATAGATTTAACTTAAAGCAATCCAAAAGCTACTAAGTGTGCTCTCTATGTAGAATTTAACTAACAGAATGTTCCTGTAAAACTTTAAATTCTCAATTCTCTTTTTAATTTTGCAAAGGCAGTACTACACAAACACTGTTAATCATATTCCTCATGTTTAAGGTCAGAGCTGAATGGAACAGAGAACTTGTTTCCATAAACTTACATCTAATTCACCACAGCTATATTTTACAGAAAAATGTAAGGCAAAAATCTGAAGAACTGGTTTTATTTCAGCTATACTCTGGTTAAAGGGACAACTGATAGTCAGTTCTTTTCCATCTTGAAATTATTTGGCTATAGATCAGATTAATTAACCTTGCTGGACACATTGCAAATCCCCCTCTCTGTGCAGAAATCAGAGCTAGGAAATGTTCTATGCTGTACCAAAAAGCGGTTGCATACATCTGAGTTCTCTCCTGTTGATTTACTACATTTCGTACTGGATAAGATCTACTACCGAGTTGCTTGGATTTTTATTTGTTTGTGGGTTGGTTCTGCAGTTTGATGGTTTATTTGCTAATCTGGCATTTTTCTTTTGTTTTATTGGAGGGCAGAGGGAGAGAAGCCTCTCCCCTCCTATTATCCACATTTTTCAACAATGGTACTTTGAGACTGGCGTGGTTATTTTTATGTCACACAGGAAAAAAAACAACAAAACAACAAAAACGGTTGCATTTCTAACTAGTAATTTTCCTGGACCAAGTTAACAGTATGGTTCTTAAAGGTCCTAACTCCTACCCCTGAGCTTACATCCAAACCTAAAACTCATTAGAAGTGAAAGCTGATGAGAATTGACTAATGAAAGGCAGCTGCTAACCATTAAACTTGTTTTCAGGTGACTTCTTCACTTGGGGATTTTTTAGTTTGCTTTTTTTAAGACTTTGATTTTAGGTTTCACTCTTGATGCTGCTATTTTCTACAGAGATTAAGCTTTGATTAATATCTCAGGATATCCAAACCTAAAGCAAATCCACAAGAATGCCTGGGATTTGTTATTTTGGATCTTGAAAAATCTGAAATCTACCTGTGTTATGTTCTCTTCTGTGTCAATAAAGTGCTTCATTTCTATGCTTCATATTTAATTTCTTCAGAAATCAGACTTAGATGAGCTTTTTAAACGGGAAAAAAACAAACCCAAAAACCAACAAACAAAGTGTCTTCTGTTTCCCACTTCCAGAAAGCAAAACTTAGCTTTTAATGTATACACACAGATTTGAGATAGAGCATAATGCTAAAGGTGCTGTGAAACTGCTATAATGTTTTAAGGGCTGATCAGAGACACGCAAGTGAATACAGCAGAGGAGAAACAAAAGTTGAAAATCCACTACTCTCCTTGACTTCCTGTAGCTTCTTAAGATTAATATTTTGCTCTTTAAGCACTAACAAGTTTAAATGGTTTTCAGTAGTCCGGCACACGTTTAATTGGATACAAGGAACGTGAACATTTGATGACTGAAACAAGTGTATTTCCCACCTCCTTATCTCCTTAAATCAC
>VWZU01016071.1:1971443-2018409 GCA_013397095.1 Sterrhoptilus dennistouni
TAGACGGCCACGCCGGGAGATGCGGCGGCGGCGCTTGCCCGGGTACCTCCGGCCGCGCGTCCTCCTACATCCCCCGGCCGGCACCGGGACCGGGAGCGGCACCGGGATGTGCGTGGGACGGGGGCGGCGGGGCAAGCCGAGAGAATCGATGAGCGCCGCAATCCGTTGCTCGGCGATGGATTCAGCAGCGGAGGGGGAAGGCGGGGCATGTTGATTGGCAGCGGGGTCGGCCTATGGGAGCCTGGCTTGGGGGCGGGGCTCAAGCATTGCCCCGGCAGCGGCTGTGCCGGGAGAGAGCCCGGGAAAGGGACAGGGACAGGGACAGGAGCGCAGGGGAGGGGACAGGGAGCCAGCCGAGGCGGACCCGGCCTCTCTGGGCACCTGGGGCGCTGTACCGAGCACTTCCCTCGGAGCGAAAGTCCTCAAATCGCACTCAGCCCATCGGAACGGGAGGAAAAATAAAAACTGTGCCCCGAGCGCTGGTGCCCGCGCATGCCGGCGGTGTCCCGGCGCCCTCAGGGTGCGGGAAGGCCGTGCCGGAGCGCCGGGAGCTTCCCGGCTCTGCTGTGCCCCTCCAGCTCCGGGATGACGCGGCATTCCTGCCTGCAGATTAAGCTTCGATCAATATAATTTCAATAACATCAGAATACTTGTTAAATACATAGTTTCTCTTAGCTCGCAACTCTTAATTGGGACGCTAAACATCTTTAGGCACAATATGGACAACGCTGCTAAATTTAAGTTTGCTCTGGGAGCGCGGGGGGCCACGTTTGACCCGGTTAAATGTGTCAGTAATGTAATCTCCAGTAATCTCCAGCCGCTCCAGCCGTCAGGGGCAGGGTGGGCATCGCCTCGCCCCGGGAGTTCCCGGCGCCTTTCCCGTTCTCTGGCGGCAGGAGCTGTCCAGGCCCGGCGGCTCTCCCGGGAGCTCGGCGGAGCGCGGGGCCCCTCAGCAGAGGGCAGCAGAGGAGCGCCGCTCCCTCCTTTCTGTCCTGCTCGCCTTCTTTCCCTCCGTCCCGTCCATCCGTCCGTCCTGTCCATCCGTCCGTCTGTCCGCAGGCCCCGCAGGAGCCGCTGTTGGGGCGGGCCCGGCGCCGCGGGAGGACAAGGTCTCCTAGAGGCCTTTGGGGAAAGCGAGAGCGATGGGATAGATGCTCGCCAGGGGTGTTTTCCAACCTAATAATGATGTTACTGTCTGCCAGTCAGGGTTTCCTGGCAAATCCCTGCAGGGAAACGAGACCAATTTGTCATTCCCACTCCTCATTCCACCCTATTAGCCTGAGGTTCGCGCTCAGATCAACACGATTTAAGTGGCTTCAGTGGTGGGCTGGTAGTTCTGGGCCGCGTTTTTAGGACCAGGGGGTGTGTCTCCAAACTGAAAGAGGCCAGGTTTAGGTTGGATATTAGGAAGAAATCCTTTAAGGTCAGTATAATGAGGCATTGGAACAGGTTGCCCGGAGAAGTGGGTGCCCCAGCCCCGCGAGTGTTCAAGGCCAGGCTGGATGGGGCTCTGAGCAACCTGGTCTAGAAGGTGTCCTTGCCCAGGAAATGAGGGTTGAAATGATCCAGATGATTTAAAGGTCCATCTCAACCCCTACCATTCCAGGATTCTGTGGTTACCACATTAACTGTAGGTGCACCTTTGGTTTTAATGGTGCAAGCACCAAACCTTTGCTTTGGACCTTTCAAATAAGCTGCCCTGCCACCTATAAGAGACTAAGTTGTATACGCAATTCTGGTCCAAAAAAGACTGGTAGAAATTTAGAAGTATTGGAATGTTCATGCCTTGACAATGAGAGAAATTAGAGATTATTGGGGAAAAAAAGGAAAATATGTTAAGGACATCAAAAGATTACTGTTGTTTACACTGTAAAAATAGGAAATGGTTTGTTATACTTTTGTGCCAATTAAAATTTTATTTCCTCTCCATGAAGAACTTGAATTTCAAAGGCTCTTAGCACATTGGTGTCATCTCAGTGTCCTTCAAGCAGGTTAAAAACAACCAGCATTAGGAAGAAGCAGCTTGCTGTCTTTTCCAAGAATGGAGGGCATATGGGGACTACCATGCAGTTGGCCAATGATCTCCTCCTCTTAATTATATTCTCTTCCACTCTGTCTCCCCACCCTGCTTCCTTTCAATTTTGACAGGCGCTTTCCAATTGCCTGGTAATGTTATTAAACCTTCTCCAGGACAGCTTATTTTTCTTCTTCACTATCTTTCATTGTCTCTGTCATTATTATTATTATTTTTTTAAATTTGCTCTTGAGGGGGTACCATCTGCTACAAATAGTTGCTGATAAGCAGGTTCTTATGCATGAGAAGACTCATACTTGCTCAGAGGGAAGGTCCGATTCAGTCAGGGCCCTGTTCCTGGTAGTGTTCATTTACAAGTCTTTCTCCTCTTCATTTTTTTTTCATTTTATTATATATATACACATGAAACAATTTCCATTTCTCCATTCCCTTCATGTCCCAGAAGACGCTTTTTCCACCTCTGTCACATCTGGGTTTCCAGGCAATCCTTTATCAGCCACGGCTGCAAAAAAGTAATTGTACCTCTCTCTGCTAATCATAGTAATACATGATTCATCACAATAGCATTGCAAAGAGAAATCAGTCTTGAGAGATCAGGCTGGTCCTAGTATGCTTCAAATCCTTTCAAGATGAGCAGGGGTCTGCAAGGTAAGGCAAACTGCCAGCCCACTACACAATTAGGCAAGGGGCAAACAAGGCAGACACTCTTTCTCTCCCTGAACTCAGTCATTCTTTTGCTGCTCTTTCCTTCAGATAAAAATCTCTCATCCACAGTAAAAGCTCTTTTTTAGAATCAACTCCACAGGAATAGCTTTAGTGGATGCTATAATGCACTGATTTTGAAGGCAGGACCTGACAGCTATTTAATACTGTTTATCAGAGCCTAACAAAGGTATCTAGTAGAGGAAGTGTAGAGAGCAAAATTAATAACTCCATGCAGACTGGCACATTTTCTTAAGGATAGTCCCTTAAGAGCACTGAGCAGTCAGGAGGCTGATTTGCTTTTTTGAAAAATAAGCACTTTCAGCTCCTTTTTGCACTTTACATCTGTGCTAGGACATCCATTGAATTTTCTTGTGAAAGGCTTCCATTTAATAAACTTAGGGATTTTTTTTCTTGTCATATATGAGAAATTCCTCAGTAAATATCACACCTAATTTTCCAGGTACCGTATAGATTCAGCAATACTTTCTTCCTCTAGCTGGATCTCAAATCAAACCTTTTCCCCTGTTCTTTTCCTCTGGTTGTACATGTCTACATTACTTTGCAAGATTTGCAGAACAGCGTACAGAGAAGCTATTCAAAAAAGACATCCCCAGAGCACTGATATTGTGCTTTGATTACTACTGTCTCCTCTGATTAGCTAAAAGGAGGGCAAGTGACCTCAACCCCAAGTGAGAAAATAAACAGGCAAGCAGATGTATTTCCTGAGTGACAGATGGGGCTGTCTGACAGAGAAAGTTTCAGAATGACAGGCAGGAAAGGTTGAGGGAGTGTTCAAACCTTTTAAACCTCCTCTGGTAACTAAGCAGCCAGTCATGCTTCTCACCTGAGATATTATCCATTAAGTTTGTACAGGCTTAATGACTGGACTGCACAGGGAGAAAATACAATTTATATATATTACTATATACATTTATATATATAAAAGCTAATTCCTAGCAGACTCCAGATAGCTTCTTCTTCTTTAGGAAAACTATGTTGGGCAGCTTCTGTGGAACACGGTTATGACATTACTGGCACTGCTCCTCAGCACCACTAAAACTAATCAGGTGGGAAGGGTTTAAGGGTGATTAGAAGGACAGCATCTTTTATTTACTCATAATATCTCCTGGGGCTTAGCAAGGAGAGAAAAGGAAAGTGGAATTGCTAGGGGATTTACACAGCAGGGCTAAAGCCTGCAGTGTTTGCTGTTCTTCCTTAGCATGATCAAGCTCTGTGTATCCCAGTACAGATACACTGCTGAGGCTAACTTGTAGTAGCATTAGTTGCTTTCAGAATTTCTTTTCCTTCTTTCAGACAGACTAATCTAATTGAGACTGAAAGATTTAGAGGTATTTGGGGACTTTGTCCAGCAAAATGATAGGACATGTCTCTAGCATTCACAGCATAATGCCGATCTCCCAGATGAAAGTCAAATAGGTCTGATAGTAATGCCAGACATGATCATTTAATGCTTTATTTTTTGCCCCCTCCCTTCTTCCATTTTTCACCAAAATGAGAATCATATCTCTGTACTCGACTGAAAGTACTTTAGGTTCTGTTCAAGGGCTCTGACAGATTTCACTAATTGGCATTCTGAAGCCTTTTGTTTGGAAAGTATGTAGAATCAAAACTACCCAGGTACCTCCAGAGGTCCCTCTTGATGATGTTTAAAACAAGCTGCTTGTGAAGCAGGGGGCATTTGTCCCTCCAGCTACTCTAATTTTATTACTTAAACAGAACAGTCTGTACAAGGTTGGCAATCAGGATTCCTGTAACATGTAGATGTTAAGAATACTTTCTCCTTTTGCCCACAGCTTAGCTTTATACTAAAGGGAATTCATAGTTAAAACTAGCAAGCTGTGATGGTTCATTCTGGTACCTATTCCAGCATTTATGCAGAATAATAAGGTTGAGAATGTTTAGCTAACTCAGCTGTCTGATTGTCTGTACATCCTTAAGTACTTGATAATTCAAAAAATGCAGGCATCAGTAGATAAATGTAGTGCTTTACTATAGACATTATATCCTCGCAGTTCTCTTGTGCCAACAATTTAAGTCCTCACAACCTTCTCAAAACTCAAACACCAATTTGAAAGGTACAGTCATTGAGGGGTAAAAACCCCAAAACAACAACAATTTAAAAAAAAAAATTACAAAACAAAACAAAAAAACAAACAAAACAACAACAACAACAACGACAACATCAAACAACCCTGCAAACACCGGCAGACAGAATCTAACGCATATTCTTGTTATGTCCAGGTCCTGTAACAGTTAATAGAGCCAACTTCACATTTGTTTCAAGTCCTGAAGAGATTATGAAACTGTAAAAAAATATAATGTTAAGTGCAATCTGTTTCTGAGATGGTATAGAGCAGGCTGGAGGTAAAACATAAGAATTATTTTAGCCACAGAGTAAAGCAGAAAAAAATAGTGAGATAATTCTTTGCCTCACCAGGCAGGACACTGCGTTCAGAAGACTTGGGTTTTTATCAACTCTCTACTACTGGCACGCCTAGAGAGAACCGGATCCCAAGGATCCATAGCCTCTCGTGTATGTAATGGCTTAGGAATTAACTTAGCTTTGAAGAGATCCAGCTCATAGCATTCTGTGCCTTTGTTGCCTCATCTATAGAATGGCATCAGTAAGGTATACCTGTACTTTTAAATCAACCTAAGATCAACAAGCCAAATACAAATGAATTTGTATTTGAATGCTAATGAATAGACAGATGGCATTTGTTTAAGAATCAATTCTATACAAATTGAGAAGAAGATTTATTATGATCATCAACAATATTCTGTCACGAAGATGGATGAAAGATAAACTTTGGAAAGAGAATTGTGTCTTGAAGTGATAACTTTTAGAAATAACATTTGCATCAAATCAGCTGCTATCAAAACACTATGCATAGCAGTAAGCAGAGATTGTGGAGGCTAATACATATGATTATATTCTTGACTTCATGAGGTCAGGCAACTGTAAATTCTTGAGATGATAGGCAAGATGTTTGACTAACTTGGCAAGGAATTCCTGGGAGGCTTTGACTGTGGTGGCCTGGCAGCACAAGAAGAATTAAGTAGGAACAATCCAATTATTTGCTGCACTCTGTTCTGCCTGGACAAATTGTCTTATTTTGACTGACACATACAAGAACACTCATTGTCTTCTCCATGTGCCACAACCAATGTGGAGAACGAGTCCACAGTTTCCTCTCAGGACCTTGTCTCCAGCACAGCCTAATTTCTCCTGCAGGTGCGTTCCACAGCACTAAAAAAGGCTGTGATTTTAGTTCTTGATGTCTTTATCTTGAGTCTTGTTAACTCTTCTACAAACAGCTCTCTCAGTAAGTGACCCAAGGAGGCAGCATTTGGGAAGTGAATATTGTATGTTTGGACTGGATGTGAGGTGTGATCAATACTGCCCTGGGTTTTGATATGTCCTGACCATGTCCAGTGCATTCAGAGTGATAGAAAGCAAGTTACAGTAACTCCACACAGTGGTCTATCAGGTTCTCATTCCTGTCCCATGGGAATGAAGCAGTTTTGTAAAACTGCAAAGGGCAACATTTACCATTAGTCATCTGAGCATGCAGCGAAGTTGAGGTGACCTTGAAGCTGTGGAGATCAGAGGGTGAATAGTGGCTCAGGATAAGAACAGGGCAAGGTCCTGCTCGCCAATCATTGCTGTTACTTTTGCCTTGGCTGGGCTGAGTTTGGCCAAGGACCATATGGGATTCTCCAAGGTAGTGACTTACCAGGGTGATGGTAAGTGGGGCCATTGATAACTGGCATTTATATCTGTATTGACCTCTCTGAGTTACTGTTCTAAGTCATCTAAGTAAGGGAAGAAATGTTGAGTCCTGAAAGGACCTAAGTCTGTCATGGCTAGTGTTGTTGTGAGGGGGAGCCACTTAGAGGGATCTCTGGGATAGAAATGATGGGAGGCATCCAGCGGCTTCAGTGTCTTTGTTAGGTTCCATAAAAGTGGCAATACTGTCTGACGAGCTGTTTAAAAGGCAGTAATAGAGAAAAGATAATGGCTGCAATTCTGTCCCACGAGTCTGAACAAAGCTGCCAGAGCCTGCCCTTTCCTCAAAGGCTAAATCTTTTACGACTTGCTTGCTAATTCTGTCGTTGGTCCCAGGTGGAGAGAAAAGGACATCCTGCTGGGACAGAGGGCAGCCCTCAGATATACCTACTGGAGTTGTTATGTGAGGAAAACAAGCTCTTCTCTCATTTGCACAACCTTTCTCGACTAGTGCATGTCTAGCTGGAGATGCCTGCTATTAGTTCTTCTTTAATTGAGAGGGAAAAACAATCCTGAGACACTCTATGGAACAATGAAAGACCCATAGCAAAAGAGCATTACACAAGGCATGTCTCTAGCATGCATAGCAAAAGAGCATTACACAGTATGTCATTTATTCGCATATTTTAGATGCTGCTTGGGGACATGCATACAGGTGTGCACATAGATAAATATGGTGCATCTTCTTTTAGTTTTGTTGCTTAAGTTAGCTGTAGGCTGACATATGATAGAGTTCAGGTTTAAATCTTCCAAGTAAAACACTTTGAAAGCAAACCTATTAAGGTTAATAGAATGAACTTAAAATGCCCGTGGTTAGGAAGGAGGGGGGAGTGAGACACTCAGTAAATTGTTCACCAAATAGCCTGTCAGCTTGTAGTCTGCAGCTGAAGGCCTGCCTATGGATCATTCTATTATCTTTAATAAGCTTAATTTTAAAGTGGTATGCACATCAAATATAAGATATCTATGTCAGTTTTGTTATCTGTGATCCTGGATCTTCTTAAATATGTTAATAAAGAATATATACAGTCTAAGAAGGTGCAAAAGCATTATACATACAATGCTCATCTAAAAATGCTTAAAAGTAATAATAATAATAATAATAATAATAATAATAATAATAATAATAATAATAAAAAAGGTATTTTTGTTCCTTAAGCTACTCCATGCATAAAAAACAGTATAGTATGTACAAATGTGCAAAGTCATTTCTGGAAAATGTTTAAAGTAGAACAAACTTACCAAGTCATTTGTTTGGGAGTTTTATACCCTTCTGTGATAGCCATTTACTTAAGGCTTAAGCTCAGATTTTCCAAATATAAATTAGAACCCTATGAAATTTTGCTGTACTTGATTAAAATCTTCCCTTGGGCACTTTGTCACCTTAGAAAATTCATCCAAGTATTTTAGGACATTTTAAGACAAACTGCCACTTGCAGCTGGGCTGCTCATGCATTTAATGAAACATGCAGCAGTATTTTCACTACTGTCCAACCCCTGCTTTTCCTAGCCTCCCCTTTAAGGAATTCTGCTCAGCATGCCACAATATCAATCACATTTGCTTGACATGATTTTCATAGAATCGTAGAATGGTTTGTGTTGGAAGGGACTCCAAAGTTCATCTAGTTCCAAGCTCCCTGCCATTTCAGATGCTTTAATTCCAATGTTCATTGCTGAAGCAGCTCCTGCCCCAACAGTTCCAAGCTGTGTCCTGGATTCTACTGCAGAAACATTCTGAGTCTTATCAGGGACATTGCTAAGAGGTTTCTCACCATGAAATCCAAATATCAATGAGGAAGATGTTTCAAACTGAGATTCAATATGTACCAACCCAGTCATGGGGATACAATCACTGAAGATCACTAAAGCAACATTATTATTCTTGTACCAAGGCTCTGCCAATGAACCGTAAAGGACACACTGAAGGTTGACAGCACAGCTGGGAAAAGGAAGAAATGGGTAAAGTTACTGGCACAGAGCTCAAAGGTGTTCTCTCCCTCTATGAAGTAGAAGTCAGAAGGGAATACCAAGCCTAACAGCCAGCCATGGCAGCTTGCAACTGCATAAGTACCTAAGGATAATGTAATTCCAGTGAACTTACTTGTAGATTGATGTTAGCAGATGCTAATTTGTAAACTAAAGTTTATCACATCCGAAGCACTCCTTGTGAAAATGTGACGTGTACTTTTGCCCAATTTGTACTGGATTATTCATTTTACCTGTGAAATCTGTTGTGTAAACTGTGTAAAATTCACAAATATAGCTAAGATCTTAAATACACATATTTTGGAGCACCAAATTGTACAGACTTAATTAGCATTGTGTCATGCTACCTGACAGTTTTTATTTAAACTTATAGTGCAAGCTTTTGTTTAAATTTATACTGCAAGTTTGTATTTAGATACAACTTTTAGCTCAATGCTTTGAAGTATTTAAGCTTTTAAAGGCTTAAAGTTAATACTTTACCTGAACATAACTGTGGATTAGGATATCTATACTTCGTGTATTATTGTTTTCTCTCACTTTAATATTTGTTTCCTCATGTCTTTTTTTTTTTCTCCTAGCTGTTCCCTAAGTTTTCCTTCCCTTCTGTTGAGTTCTAACCTTGTCTTCCCATGGGCCCTCCTACCTGAAATAATGGAGCAGAGTAACTTTAGCAAAGCTGATTAATATTATTTCCTGCCTTGGCAAGAATTGAAGAAGGGAATACTCTTGCAAATATCACCTACTTAAGATGCTAAGCCAAATAAATCTGTGTTACACTTGAGGCTATACACTGCAAATGGTGTATCCCAAGAAAAGCTGAAGTTCTTTGTGCAGAGGAGGAAATTGCTGACTCTCAACAAAATCCTTTCCTACAGATATTTGATCTGGGATATGACTCCTGGCTCAGCTCAGTATCATTTTAATGCAGGCTACAATTATAAAAGGTGCAGTTCTTTGATTTCTGAACCCTTGCACCCCATTTCTGTCATGTAGTTATACTCAGTTTTTTATTTTTGGGCAAATGTATAAAGTGAGGAATGACCTTAAAACTTTAAGAAAGGAGTAAGTTGAGGGGCTGTTGAATCATTCACAAATTGTTGCAGGCTGTGAATTATGCTTTTGTTTTTGCCAGATGCATCATTAGAAAAACCGACTTCAAAATGTAGTAGATTTGCATGCCCTAAGTATAGGAATTGGTTACACAAGAATATTTTATAAGGAAAAAGAGAAGCCTGGTAGGCCAGTTTTAATTAGAGGTGAATTTTACTCCAACAGTTGTGCTCTGAGATTTAAGACCAAAACAAAACAAAAAAGCCCTCGGTTCAGTAGAAACTAGAAAGTAAAGTTCTAGTAGTGGGTAATTTACTTCATTCTTGCTATGGAATATATTTTACTACAAAACTGTAATGTAAAATATATACTTTGACCATGGCATGGCAGATGTGAGGAAGAAGTTAAAACAGCAAGTACTATAAATAACACATACACTACCAAAAGGCAGAAAACAGACCATAATAAGTCATGCATTCTGCAGTGCCTATGGTAATTTAAAAGCATCCTGTATACTGGAATACAAGCTTGCCATCAGAGCATAATATGTTGCCTCAATAGCAAATCAAATGAAGAGAATGATATGGAAACATTTAAAAAAGTCTCTGTTGTTATTCAGAAACCCTATTCATAGAATACAAGACCAAGAAATAACCTCAGTGCTATTTTTTGATAGGTTAAAATTATGTTTTTAGTCTGTTTTGCAAAGGAAAAGATGCTTTTCAAAATTTCAGAAAGTAAATAAAGAGGATCTGTACACATGAAATCATGGGGAAAGGTAAGAAAAAGAGAATTTGGTCATCCCTAGGAATTTCTGAATTTACAGCTGGGTTTTTTGTCAATGTTGAGAGAGAAACAGATGTCTTCCAGTTTCATGGTAAAAAAACATGATGAAGAAAAGAAAATCTAGGCTTGCATGTTAAAGACACCAGAGAATCCTCCTGGACCAACTCACTTTCTGAGTTTTGCAGTATGGATGAATAGACTTATTACATATTTACAATCATTACCATGAGTACTCTAGCATTTCAGCCAAGTAAAGGAGAAAGGAGTTTGGGGTTGAAGGGCAGAGACCTAGTAAATTAAAGCTTTGACAACAAATGTCGAAGAAAGGGAAAGACCAATTTATCTTTGAGTGATGACATGGGTAATGTCTCACTTCTGCTAATCAGAGAGCAAGGCACTAAGTTTTGTTTTGCTTCAGCTCATTAGAATCAGAACAAAGGGCAGGTCCAACTATGGTAGTTCAGAAAAATATGGTGCATCAAAATTACTTTTCTTGGGTTATTTTTTAGTATCAAAATCTTCTTATGAGCAAAGGTTTTTGCATTTTCTGTTGAGCTAGAATTAATTTTTACTCTAGTTGCTGTTTTAGCAGTCCAATAGTCCACAATGATGTCATTAATACAGAAAAACTTAATTGATGGTGGAGTTACATTTTTTGTACAAAATGGACTAATACCAATCCTCTTTACTGTTTAGGCGTACCTCTGAGTCCTAAGCTTGACTGTTTTTGTCTCCCTCATCTCACAGTGATGGTGGGGAGTCACAGTAGTATTCTGAAATCCTTGCTGGGAAGATTTTAATAGTGGGATTTTGTATCTGTTCAGCCTTGGGTCTTCTTGGGACTAATTTTGTTCATCTTCTCATCTCAGTCTCATTCTTCATCAGCTCCCAGCCAAGGTTTGAAAGCTGCACAACAGGCTCACTTAAGCAAAGGGCTGCTGTTGTGTACACAGGGACAAGGGGGTCTGTCAGTTCTTTGCTGTCCATGAGGTTCACAGCAGAAAGCCCATCAAGTTAGGTGGCTGCTGGCAAGCATTACAAGCCTAGGCCAATGCAAACTCAGTTAATTCCTGACACCCTGTGCTGTCAGGTTGACATAAAGCTGTAGACTTTTACTAGTGATTGCAAAAGGTCATATTCCCTGTCCTAAAAGAGCCCAAATAATTCTTAATGGGCTACAATTTATGCCATATATAATTGATTATTGTATAAATCAGCCAGTATGAAGATAAGAGAGCTGTTAAAGACTGGTTGTTTGGAGGTATTCCCCAAGGTAATATCACAATGGCTGTCATTCACATTATCTCTGCAGTGCAGGGGGTGGGATGCTCAAGAAGTCTGTCTCATCTGTCTACAACTGACTTGGATTTTAAAAACAAAGAAAGTAGCTCATAATATGCTTTGTTTTCTTTTCTGTTGCAAACACAGCTCCTCTTCAGTAACTTCATCTGCAACTCCTGTAGAGGGATGGACATAACAAATACAACTAACTTGAGAAATGAACAATAGTAATGAGAAGTAAAGTGCAACGTTAATGAAGTAGGAAATCTGGCTTCATTAATTCCAGGGTTCACAAGACTGTTTAATGTGTAGTGCCTCAGGCTGGATAAAAGTTGCCCAGAGCCTTTCCTAGAATGGTTACAAAAATTCAGATCCTTGGTATGATTGAAAATCCCCTTCCTCTGATGATGGATCTCAGAGGGCTTCAGTGTGTAAAATACAGTAAGTCAAGAACTCTGTCATAATGGGACATCAATAACTGTTGTACTGGATTACTATATAATAAATGTGATGCTTGTTTCACTAAACTCTTTTGGTAGTTAAAAAGAAATCAAACCTCCAAATTAGTCCACCTCAACCAACAAAAATGGATAAAATAGCTGCCAATCCAATGGAACTGCAGACCTTCACAAAGAGCTCAAATTTCGTTGTGCTCACTTCCTACCTTCCAGGTGACAGCACATTATTACTTTTCCTTTTGAATGCCTGATTGAGAAGAAAATTAGGGATGTAGAGCAGTGGCATTAACAGTACTACCTAGCAGGAACTCCACTGGCACTGCAGGATCATGAAACATTTCTTTGCCTACCTAGTGGGAGTTTCAAGACCACTTCCAAGGATTAATCCCTTCAGATAAAGTGAATGGGCAGGTTAGAAAGAGGCAACTAACCACAAAACAAAATTAAATTGATTGAAGCAGTTCATATCTTTACCCAATCTTTCATGATTTAAACACTGCCTCTGAAATGAGATGACCAGGACATGATCAGTGGACAGATCTTTCACATAGTCCAAGAATGGGGATGTTTGAATCATATGGAGAAAAGGCTGAAAAGTACTGTTTATTCCCCTGAGCACAAAAAAGAAAGCGAAGTCAAGAGACAGAAGACTTGTTTGTTTTAAAGATGCATACACCAGGAAGTCTGATCTCCTGGCTATTTTTCTTCTGAAATGAAAGTATTAGAACCTCTTTTTCCCCTGCACTCTCCATCCCATCCATTCACCTCAGATCTTTTCGGAGTTGGAAGCTGTACTACTATCTAAATTCACAAAACACCATGTGTTGCTCTTTCCCTCTTCTTGGCTTGTAGCAAACACTCTGATTATTTTGGACAAAGCCCTTCACCATTGCTCCCGAGAGAATAAATGGTAATCACTGTTCATTTGTCTCTTACTATTGAAGCTGTGTAAATTGGACCATCGCACCATTCAAATGAAAACAAATTTTACCAGTTCCCACTTATTATTCATTTCCACAGCAACTTCTCATCAGCAAGTTGTATCCACATGGTTATGAAAAGTGGTCTTAAATTTGGAATTTTATTAGTGTTTACTTAAAAATGCTAATGCCACTGCCAAAGACTATTGGAAAGGAAGTAATTCTCCTCCCAATATCTTTTAAAATCTGTTTCTATAGTAAGCAGATCATAAACTATAATCTAACGTCAGTGACTATTTAAAACAAGCTCAATTTAGTCAACCCTAAATTTCCAGCAGCAACAAAACATTATTTGACCCCTTAATTAAGCCTGCGCTCAAAGTTTGATTCAGAAGAGGGTCTGAGTAATACAATAATACTGAAGCTGCCCACGAGGGTACTCAGCTGGAGACTCAGCTTCTTGTCTGTACTCCAGTGGATTGATCAGTTGTTAAGTGATTTAGACAAGATTCTCACAGCCTAGAGAAAAAAAAGAAAAGAAGAAGGAAACATCTGTTAAAGTTTCTACACAGAATAACTTTTGGTATAACAATCTAAATGGTATAAGTAAAAAACTTGTCAGTTCTTTGTTTTGTCTCTGTTAATCTTTTGTGTCTGGTCTTCATGCTTAATATTATATCACCTCTTGTGTCAGCAACCACCAAAGCTCTCTTCTGCTCACCAAGGAGGAGGACAATCAACCAGTTTCAAAAAGAGCTTTCTGTGTGTATTTCCATGAGTCAATTCCTTCCCCCCTCCCCCCCATAAAAGCTTAGAATTCACTTATCCGGTGTTCTCAAAATCTAGGGAAATTCTGATGCAATAAAAGGTGGGGCAACTGGCATGTCTAGAAAAGTGAATAATTTTGAGAGAAATTCAGACAAGTGCTTGAAGAGGAAGAAAGTCAAGAAAGTGCTGTGTAAATATGCAGCAGTTACAGGAAAAGGAGAAAAGTCAGAAAGTAATAGTAGGAAGTAGTAGATTTAAAATAACTGGAAGGCCCTCAGAGCATCATCATTAGTCAGAGTTCTTGGTTACCATGAGAATAGTAGTAGCAAGAAAATATAAGGCAATTTGATACTTGTTTAAAACTGTCAAATCTCCTCATCCAAATCAATCTAAATAGGTTCCACCAAGTCCCCAGTCAACTACTTCTCTTCAAAATGCATCTTCCTTGTTGAGTAGAGTGAACACTGGAACTTTTGCTAGGCACCAACTGATCTTCAACAAATAATGATCTTTCAAACTAGTGAATGCTCTAGATGCAAAAGATTCCAAAACCTTGTAAAAACCAATAAATCACCTGTACACTATTGTATTTACCGCTAAAAGAAAGATGCATCTGGAACAACATATGGAGTTACTTTTCTATTTGATATTAGAGGAAAAAAAAGAAAAAAATCCAAAGCAATAAATCAACAAATTAAATCTAAAATAGGTAAAAATTAGTTTAAATGCCTGCAGAATAGTGTTATTACATCTGAATGTCCCTGTTTATGAGGAATAATAATCTTGCCTTTTATAAAAGGGACAGTAGAACTGCCTAAGAGCAGCCAGAATTCCTCAAGTGTATGTTATCAAAGAGCTGGTGCCTCAATATGTATTTTCACTATGATTTTCTATAGTTCTCATCCCTGATTTAGAATGAGGAGCTCCCTTGTAGTCCTGAAACACTGTCAGCACCTCAATCTCAAGTATGCATCAAGGCAGAGCGTCAATTCTGTTGCAGAGCATAAATGAAGACAGGTGCAAATGGCAAATTATGGTTTGCTAAATAAGCAATGCCTAAATGCTCTCTAAAATGAAGACCTTCCCATACTTCAAAAAATAATCTTCTTTAACCACATCTATTGCTACAGCAGACTGAAAAGCAAATTAATACAATGCTACCACTTCAGAAAATGGAAATGCTTTGATGGATTTAGCTGGATATTAATGATCACAACACTAGAGCTCTTTTATTCATATATCTCACTTAAAGCCAGATTTCTCACCTAAAGCCATGTAACAATTCTGGGCAAAGCTTCCTACCCCTGTTTGCAAACAACTAAGACCAAACTGCAAAAAATTAGTATCAACCACAACAAAAAAACAGACCTCCCCGTCCTACCCCCAAAAAACCTCAAACACATAAAAAGGCAAAAACACAACCAAAACCAAACCAAAGGACATCCCAAGAATTTAAGAAAGCTTAATTAACACTTTGGAGAATCAAATTTGATGGTGTTACATTCTGTAAGGTTTTGTTATGTTCTGACTAGTCAATGGAGAAAAAGGGCCTCTAATTATATTAGTAATGATGTTCCATGCTGCATACATGTGAACATTATTTCCTCAAACTCTACCCTTCAAACCTACTTGAGATTTTAAATCTGTGCAATGCGAATAACAGATCTTTGTTATAAGGTGCTATCAAAAGATTTATGCTTTAATACACTTCCAGGCATTTTTCTTCTAAACTATTCTTAATAACATTTTTGCAGTTTATTTCCTGAGAGAATTTATTTTATTCCAAGGTGGGAACAAACACAATGTGCCAGCTAACACCACAAGTAGAAGATTTTGCTCCAGCCAGCAATCTGAAATGAGGCACTCTAAAGGTACACAGAGTTTGCACAGGAAAGAAGTTGCCTTATGAGATCTCCATACTTCTTTTCATACAAATAAAGGTGGCTGTGTAGAAAAACATATGCTAGAAAAGCCAGTTTTCCTTCATGTCATGCATCATTAAAGAGCTTTTTAGAAACCAAACAAACCATAGACTCAGAGCATATTATGAGAAACACCTTTATAGTGAGTGAGTAGCAGCTAAACTCATTAGTGTTATCTTCCTAACTTTGAAATTTGTTCTTTGTTCCTCACAGCACAGACAACAGAGATCATGAAATCTTTGCCAGTCTACAAAAGCTTGCCAGTTAAAGCCAATATGGAAATATTATGAAGAGAGGACCAGTTATCATAATGACAGATGGACTGTACATAATAGATAACAATTTACTTCTTCAAGGGTAATTACAAAAGTTGTTGGAAAATAATCAGGCCCTTATTCGCCATCCAGGAAGATAGAAGGCAGCTGTACAAATATCAATGTTCATTATGAAGTGCAGCCAAAAATGAGAGCTGAGGATGAACTGGGCATCCTGGAAAAAGATGTCTAAATGCATCATTGGTCCCTGGTGAAAGTACTCAAAGGTGGTCACAAGAGTATTTGGAAAAGGATAGAGAGAAACTGACTATTTCAGTGACTGGCTATTGATGTGGATATACCAAGGGGTGTTACAGGGTTTTTTTTTTCTGGGCCCTTTCAGTGTTTGCCCAAGTACCAAGAATGATGAAATGGAGAATAAGATTGTTACATTGTCTGATGAGCTCAAGGTGCACGTTACTGCAACACACTAAGAGACTGGGATCAGAATTACAAAAAAAAACCCAAAAAAACAACAAACCCTGGAGCAATTACATGACAAGAAATATATGATATGGTTTTCCAGGCACAGTCAAATTTCACCCATAAGACAGCACCTTATGTGCTTAACCATGGGGAAAAAAATGGATATTAAAGTAGGTTTTAAAGACATGAATCAATAGTGGTCCCCTATTACAAATAAGAAGGCATGCAAATGAAAGTGCCTGCCAGCATAGGGATGTATTTTCAGATCACTCAGAAATTCAGATAGATGCTCTTCAGTGAACGTTTTTGGGCAGTTTTGAGCATGTTTGTTAATAAAGATGGAAAACAGCTGGGCATAACAGAAGCCTAGGAAATATATCTGGACAAGAGGGGGTTGTAAAGACAAGAGAAAAGAATTAACACCATAGAGTTAACACCGTAACTGTTTAAATATGTAGCAGGCTGTAGAATGGAGGAGAAGCATGTCCTGTTTCTCCTTCTCCACAAGGAGTAGGACATGAATGAAGTTAAACTACAGCAAGTAAGATTTATAGTAGCTGTTAGGAGAACAAATAGTGATGGTTGAACAGCATAATACACTTCCAGGCAAGACTGGGGGTCCTTCATCAGTGGGAGTTTTTAAGAACAGTTATCTCACTGGGAATGGTTTATGTACAACTAATACAGCTTGGGAGGTGACAGTTGTTATTTTCTTTGATTCTATCCTTCGTATGTGCACACACATACCATGCATCCTATGCATATTCATGTTTGAAAAACTAATTAACTTCATCAAATTTGCTCAAATTAATTTGATCACAATTCTCCTCTGCTCTTTCAAATCTTCCTGTACCTTGCTCATTTTCCATATCTCTTGGAACCTGTCGTGTTTTCAACTTCATCTTCTTCATTCACTACTCCCCTTTTCTTTCCTTTAAAGCTGTCATTTTTCTCCTCTGAAAATGTCAGCTACCAGGAAATTGCACAAAAATTAGAGGCTGATAATTTTTGACCTGGAAGAATGAAGAGTAGGAACACAGGATGTATTTGTCCGATTCGTTCTATCCTTCAAGTCACATTTTTTAATGTTCAGTGATGTTTTTAAAAGTAATTTCCAACTGTGTATTCCTCTCCTTTCCTGTTCTGTAGCAGTCAGAACAACTTCACTGCCCATCACTTCATGACAAGCCTGATCAGAGGCTGCTGCACCCCCACCTGGCAGCTCTCCTGCCAAACTAACCCCCTTTGGTTGCTCCACTTCTCTGTGCCTCTGCTGTAGCTTTGATCATCTCAGGCTCCTACTACAGTCAGGAGAAACATAGAGGCATTTCCAAAGGACAAGCAAGCCTAGCTGTGGCTCAGATCTGCCCTCAGGAAATACCTCTCTCCGCTGAGTACTGAGGGTTTAAATTGTGAACTTGCCTCCAGGAAGTACCATACCCTGAAGAAAAAGACACTGAATTGCCCACAGAAATCTTCTTTCTTTCAAGACAGAAAGTTTTTCCCTGAGGCAGGGACACCCTCATGATGCCAGTTAGTTGGCATATGCTAGGTGCAACAGGGAGAAAGGGGACATTTAGATTTCTAGAAAACATCTAGCCTTATTTACAGATTATATAACTCCTAAAAATAACATATATACTGAAAAAGTATAGCCCCCTAATGAAGACCTTCTAATCAGAAATTTGTCTTTACAGGTGAAAAGGCTCTGATGTGGGAACTTGAGAACTGCTGACAGAGAGCATTGCCTGGAAAATAGCAGGAACTAAATGGGGCTACTATGCTTTGGAGGATGGAGCCCTGGAAAAAGCTCACAGCGATGCAAAATACTAAGTACGTTCTCAGTAGAGAGCAAGCACTTAATGAAATGGGAACATTTGATAGCCCAATAGACAGATAAATAAGACAGGCAGCTGTAGATTACACAGGTTTCTGGTGACATGATTAATCATGAGAGCACAGCTCATCTGGATGAGGACATTACTATAATCTCTTTGTTTATGTCTTTGCAATTTATAGTGTCTGCATTATAAAACAGGATTCTCAACAACACATACTATCAGGATTTTTTTTGCTTCCTTTTTCTTTCTTTCTTTTNTTTTTTTGTTTCTTTTTTTTTTTTTTTTTTTTTTTTTTTTTTTTTTTGCAGAGCTGTATCAAACAAAAAATTGCAACTGTCAATTTTTTTTTTCTCTACACGAAGATGATGCTGTAGTTATTCAGATTCTTTTTCTTTGATGACTGAGTTGAACAGTTTAGATTTTTGGGTGAAAAACATATATGTAATGTTAAAAATTCTCATTGTTACCATGTTTCTTAATGACACTTTTCATACCCAAACAATAAATAATTCTTGGGGCTTTTTTTCTCTCTGTTTGAAGGAAAACTGAAAGCATGTTCAGCAGGATATTTTCATTTCTCTTGAGGCACCTCATGTTTAATCTACACCACTATGAAAAGTTTCTGAAAGTTTCTGATCTACTGTTGCACAACCATTTGTGGTGACTGCAAAATAAGCATGGCAGTGCATTTTTATGACTACCACCTTTACTACTCATAAGAGTAATTGAGGCAATAGGCTAATTTCAAATGACAGCAGCCCGATTTATCTGATTTTGTTAAAAATGTTTGCAATGTCTATGCAAACATATAACTATAAACAGTAAAGCTGAGGCAGGAATTATTCAGTTGAATAGGAGCTTTGAAGTTTTATTTAAAAATTCTCTTTGAAATCACCTATAAAAATGAAATCCTAATTTTTGAGTCATAAAGTTTTCATGTCATCAATGAAAATTAGGTTGGCACAAAAAGACTTACAAATTAAACTATCAATAATTTTGACAGCTAGAAAAATGTGAGCTGATCTTTCTTCAAAAGAGATCTAAACCACTCTAATCTTCTCATCTTGTTTCAACTATTGTTTCTGATCTGGTCATCAGTTTTCTTTTGAAGATGTTTGCCTCGATTTGTCATTTTTTCATGACAAATAACATAAATAAATAAATTTAACAGCCAAGCCAAATTTCCAACTTCTGGCAATGATTACATTTTATGTCCAGAAAAGAAACCTCTCATGCCATTGAGCGTGACAGATGACACATTGTCTTTTCAGATATAACTGGTCTGCCAGCAGAGAAGAATCTGCCCTGCTTTCCTACACAGTTATGTGTTTGCTAGGCATAACTGGCTCCATGAACTGACAGTCTAGAAGCAGAGTTAATTCTTTTATTTTGTGCGTTTTTATCGTCATTTACAGCAGCTTTGTTCCACAGAACTGGGCTTTCATCAAAAAATACCCCAGCATCCCAAATTTTTGAAAATAAAAGACAACAACAAAACCAATCAACCAACCAACCAACCCGAAACCAAAACAAAACAACAAAAAAACCACACCAAAAAACCCAACAAAAAGCCCCAAGCAAACAGCAAAAGACCCCTTCCCCCGAAAAAAACAAACAAAACCCCACACCCAAAACAAACAAACAAACAAACACACCCCAGAAGAGAAAAAATCTCTTGCAACCCACATTATTATCCCCAGAAGATATTAAGAACCACTATGCACCTAAGACTCAGATTTAGAAAATGGTAGTTGGGGCTTACTGGTCATCACATCAGATTGCCTTTTTACATCCAGTGGAGAGCTACTGCCCAAGAACTGCTGCAAGTTCTTAGGAAGTTTTGTGTTGGCATTTTGATATACTGTGCTTTGGAAACTGTGTCTATTAAAGACAGAGAGGGAGACGGAGAGGGAAAGAGAGAGAGAGAGAATTTTATACATGTGACACAAGTATATAAATGCACAATCTTATCTACCAAGATAAAAAAAACAAAGGTGGGCTGCTGATTTAATTTGAACAGAGATGGGTTTTGTGCTCTCTGATTACTCAAGAGCTAAAAATACAATGTTTACACACTTTTCAACACACAGGTTCATGGGTAATTTTTTTCTTGTTTTATGACCTGCCTTCATTCATGTATTTTGCAGCAGTTTTGATGCCAGTAATTACCTGGATCTTTGCATTTTGTAGCTGTCTTGTTCTTGCTGGCAACTCAAAAGAACATGGATATGATTAGAAATACTCATCTCTTACATTTTCAATAGATCCTCTTCAGCTGTAGCATTCTCCAAATGTGCAAACACAGAATTCATGAATTGTGTATTGATATAAATTATTGAAATCACAAATGATTACAGTTATACCATCCTCTGCTGCAATATTAATAAATGGCATAGCAAGTGCAATGAGAATGTGCATTTCTCCAGCACAAGTTCTCTGGTAAGGCAAGGCCAATAAACTGTTCTTCCCTTTCCTATCTGCGTTTTTGTTGGTACTCTTTCCAAATTCTAATTAAAATGCATCATACCTGAACAGAACAGCTCTAAAAAAAATTCATGGTTTGAAAACACCCACTTCAGGTCATTCCTGCTTGAAGTGCTACCCAGGTTGTGCTTCATTGTTTTTCAGATACTCTTGATAGTCACCAATCCCTGCCTGCTCTTCGCATTAAAAAACACACGGACATGAACTTCACCACCCTTTGGAGAATCTTGGGAGACAGGCAAATGCCTGAATGGAATTTGCTGATGATTATTCCTACAGGGCTGGATCTCCAGAGGATAGCAATAGTAGGCCAACAGGAGAACAGTACTGTTGGAATTGTGCCACAGATAAGGGTTGACAGGTCCTTAATTACCCACACTTGAAAACCCAGCAAAGTTCTTGTGGAGTTTGTGGAGTTAGTTGTGCTTTTATGTTGCACTGTCAGGAACAGAAGATAATAATTGATTTTTTGCTGTACCCAAAGTTAATGGGAAGCTCAAAGCTTTAAAACTGTACATAGGTGCCATAAGATGCTCATGCTTTACATATAGGATGAGAGGGAGTGGATACTACAAACATTTTAGCTTCACTGTGTTTCTTTCACAAGTCATGCTGCCTGGAGGCACTGGACATGCCAAGATGCAATTGTTCAGTTGGGCGGTGGGTAGTGGAGTCCACATGGCTACATGAGGTTTTCTCTGAAGTCCTACTAACCTCAGAAGAATGATAAAAATAACTGAAAGTAAGGGAGAATAAATGAAATGTGTAAAAAAATTAAAGGCAAAAGGGATGAAAATGTACTATAAAAATAATAATGACGAAAAAAGAAAATGCATTCTCTACTGCTGTGTGTAGCTTGCATGTGTGTGCATCCATTCAAGGTCACTAATCCACTAAAGCTAGTCCAAAGAGCAACACAAGCTCACACTGTGAACCAAGCACAATGGGTTCAAGATGCTCACCATCAGCTCTTCTATCCCACACATCTACTTGCTTTACCTGTGGAGGTAGACATAACTATTGTTGGACTGACGTTTTCTTGAAAACACCGTTCTGTGGTGCTGTGTTCAATGCAAATACAGTTAAGAGTTTCCTTTCCAGATAGCATTTTGGATATAAAATACTTGTCCAGAATGTGATATGCATTTTTTTGTACCTCATGGAGCCAGTCAAGATCAATCCTGTAGTCTGGTTATAGCCCCTATGACTATATCCTATTTTTAAGTCCATTACCAGTCAGTTAATAGAGATTCAGCTTTTGGATTCCACATCTTTTAAATGCATTTTGTCTAAGAATTTAAGGCCTTCAAGTCTGGCATCTGAAATGCATTCCCTTGTGTGTATCTGAGTACTGACAGACCTCCAGAAGAAACATCACATGGTCCGGCTACTTGGGACCTTTAAAGTCAGAGAAGAACCACTGAGGAAAAGAAAGTAATCACACCATTTATCTTTAAACCCAGATTTAGCTGCCCTCCATCGGCAATGGAGAAAAGTAGATATTCTCTAAAGACCAATTCTGCTCAACTAAATTAGGCTCCTTTTCTGAATTACCCTCCAGAGAAATATTTGCTTTCCACTGACAACAGAGAGAGTCCAGGGAAAGCAGCTGACAATGTAAAATCACCAGTCATGTTGTGTGAATACCCCTCTGTGTCAGGGTTAAAGCCAGAACCATACACAGGACCACTGAAAAGTGACACATACATAGATGCCATCCTCTCCCTTTATTGCCCTGTCTCTATCATAAGGTGTCGTTCTTTCCTGAAGCATCTCAAACCATCATACCTCTCCTCATTTCATCTGAGAATCCCCCTTTCTCTCTCCTCCCCCCCCTCATCCTTTGTGTGATTGATGGGGGAGATTCACTGAAAGTCACTGTCTGACCACTTATCTCACCTTGCTCAAATTTGCTCAGCATGAAACTCTCAAGCACTAGCTCTTCCACTAAAAATAAGGATGCAGCACAATGGTTACACTTCCAGCTGGAAAAAAAGACTTCAAGCGTTGTTTTTTACTCTCTGAAAAATGCCTATCTTGAACTAAATTTACCAGCAAATCTGCAGTGAATTTTCTCAGTTGTTTTCATTGAAAAATAAGAGGCTCAAAACAAAAGCCTCTGCACACTTTTATACTAAAATGAACCTCTGATGATTTATTTAATGTGTGGCTTTTTTTTGCTTTGCTGGAAAATCTGAAAGTTTGGCTTCATAGCCAGCTGAAACAATTTGCACTGATGTGGTTCACAGGTCTAGCAAGTCACCAGTAAAAGACATTAATCAGTTTTCTATTCAAAACTGAGGCAGATATATAATAGGGCTTAAGAAAAAAATCTGATTTGTAAAACAGTAAAATATAGACAAAATATCATAAACACCCACCTGCATGAATAACAGAGAGAAAAAGTCTTATGTCTTGATGTGTTATAACCACGATCTGTTAGACTGTAGTCTCAATACAAAAACGACAACTTTGCCAAGAAGTTAAAATTCAGGTTTAATAACCGTATCTCATGAAAAATGAAGTAAAGAATAATTTTGAAATTATTTCACTGTTTCTTATCCTTTGCCATTAGTCAAAAGAGGTGTCAAATATTACACAACAGACAGAAGTGACACAAATCCTATGAGTTTAAGGGCAAATTATTTCAGTATTTGAACAGTGTGCTTTGTGCTTTTTTTTCAGCGCCTCTTGTAAACTGACAAGGCTGGTTCAGCTTTTTGTTTTAATCTCTAAAAATAAATAAATAGCATAAATTACCCTATGGCAAAATTCGTTTAATTGTATATACAACACTTGAGCATCCCCACATGAAACCTACTGTAGAACTTAAGATACTGTTGACCCTTTCACCCAGTCCAGATGTGCCAACATCTACTTTTGGTTCTGCAGGGACAAACTGCATGTTATAATCAGTACAAAGACCCCAATAGTAAGCACAGAACTCTTACAGAAATCAGCATCCAAGAAATGCTACTTTGTTTTTGAGTTCCTCTGGATATAGGTTATTAAAATCTGTTTCTAATAGAAAGTTAGAAGTCTAAATTCTGAATAGTAAAATTTAGGTAAGATCTGCATATTGTTCTAGTTTCCTTGTGAAGTTTTCCAAAGTTGGTTCAGTACCAGATCTGGAAAATTTCTGGTGATGTTCAATAAGCTCCTTTAATTTTATCCTTCCTTCCTTTCACAAAGTAAAATTTAGAACTAAATTCATTCTACATTTCTGCAGGGTTATAGCAGAGATAAATTTGGCCAATATGTATTCATTGCTCTGCTAAACACATTACAGTAGTTTTCTTGTGATATTGCAGGGAAGAGCCAAAAATAACTTGTTTTTCCAGTGTCCTCATCTACTTTTACAACAAATATAGTTGGTGAATGTAAATTAATGGTTATTACAGCATCTGCTCTGCATTTCACTTATTTTTATAGTGAAAGGCTGACTAGACTTTTTATTTTGATATTGCAATAGTAACACACCTGCTGGAGCCTGCTATATTGCTACTCTAGGGAAAGATGGCTAATTGCATTTTCTGCCTATTAAAAATAGAGAGATTTAGATTTAATATTGTTTTCCATAAGGTTTTTTAAAAAACCTATCAAAGCTTTCCAAAAAAATAAACAACTCAGTCCTCCTTACTGCCCACCAAGAAAATGAACAACTCAGTCCTCCTTACTGCCCACCAAGGCAAGCTTATTGGAGAATGAGTCCCATCTAATGAGTGTATTTTCTATGTAGAATAATAAACATTCCAACAATTACAGTTAAAAACAATAACATTAGTATGACTTTCTTACACATACTAAAACGACACTTTAGAGGAGGACTACAGCAGTGATCAATGCAGTGTGAACTGTAAGACTTAAATCTAGCTCACCAACTAGAATGCAATTTTACAGAGGTAAAACTGCAGGCTGTAACTACTGGCAAAGTCAGAGGAAGGGTCCATTTCTCTTCATTTCAACAAAGAATAAAAATATTAGAGGCCAAAAAGCTGAATTTACAGTTGTTTTATGAGCAGAATTTTTTGCATGTACTCAGTATAAAAGCAGATACTAAGAATGCTGTTGACTTGCTGGTGGATTAGTGGGTTGGCAAGGGAGGACACTATTAGTAAGAATTGACAGATGATCTAAAATAAAAGGACCAGGTATTTTGCCCTCCTATGATGGAAGAGGCTGGGGAAAAAAAAATAAAAATAAAGGCAAACCCAAAAAGCAGAAGAAAGGCAAAAAAGGAAGATAATAGAATTGGAGTCTTAGTCTTTGTTTACCTTAGCAATAGGTAATTTCTGTGGATGACACCGAAGGATCTGGTTAATGTTCCTTTTAGCAACCACTCAAAAGATTAAGAAACAGGTGTTGATGACATGAGAGTCCTGGAGGGACTATGGCAAATGAAAAGCAGCAGCGATCAGGTGCCCACATTAGGAACAGCTGCTTGATGAGGACCATAAAAGAAAACAACCACAAACAAAAAACCAAACAAAGAAGCAAACAAACAAACAAAGAAAAACCAACCAAACACACCCCACCAGCCTGGAGTAGGGGGAGAATAATAAAAGAAAAAGAGCAAAATGGAGTCAAAATCTGGAAATAAGGAGACAAAACGAAAGTCAGCTTTTATTGACCGATGTTACAATTATCAGTGGAGTCATTACAAAACTCACAGTACTAACTGTAACAGCTTTGCACCATTTTCCCAGGTTCCTGGGACTCCCTCCTCTTGCACAGACTGCAGCAGTGGGTCCCTGTTGCAGCGTGCCTCCTACCAACCATGAATTAGGAGCCTCATTTTACTGCCTCCACCTAGAAAAGAGGGAGGGTGTTTATGTTCTGCATGTAGGAGACTGTTTTGAAATCCAAATTGAACTGCATAAAATTGACTTCTGTACAGTTTGAGGCAAGTGTTTCCTTCTACTAAAGTAATTGCATCGTGTAATCCATCTCAGAGTAACAGACCCACCAAGCGTCTTGGGTATTTTGGACTAAATCGAGGGGAATAAAAATAACCAAACGCAAGCACATTACAATCTTTTTCAGCATCTGAAGCATACAATTTGCATTCCAGTATATCTTCTAATGGCTGTGTCCTGTAGTGTTTACCTGTATAATGTGTTGTTTGCGTTTATTCCTCTTATTGTTAATGCTAGCATGAGACATAATTCATTTTGTCAAAGTGTATGGAATTACATAGCTGTAAAGAGAAAGTAAATAGAGATGTAGGATTGAGTAAGAAAGTTTGTTTTCACAGTGAAACTAATATAAAACCAGCCTAGCTCCATTCATATTCATATTCAGGCACAATTCCCTCTTTAAATAAACCCACCCCAGAAGCAAGCCTATATCTTAAACTCTAAGTATTTCAGGTTGGCGCTGTGGTATTTGTACAGTGCCAGAATAATATAACTGCTGTTTTCAAAAACTTCCGTGGTAGGGATGAATCCTATGAGTAAAAATAGTGAAATAGAAAAAAGAATAAACTGCATATGGATGAGAGGGAAAGAAGAAAAAGTAATGAGCATACAAGTCAGGCAACTAACAAGAAGGTTGAGGGCTCTTCAGGGATAGGAATGGTAAATGGCATCTTACTGTTTGTCTATAATATCTTAGTGTAATACAAAGGCAAGTGCAAGATCTCTTAAGAGACCTGAGGGTGTTACAGTAATGCAAATAAGAACTAACTTCTAGTTCAAGGCTCTAACCATTAATGATGATTTTTTTTTTTGTAAATAAGCCTCTAACAATAGGTGTTATATTAAAATAGCTGTCCTACTAAATTACAAAAAAAGAAAAAAAAAGGTTTATCAGCAGAAATAAAGACATTTTCAGATTCTTATAGTAGAATTGTATTGTAAAATAAAGGGTAAAAAATATGAAAGAAAAATCCCAGCTGATTCTTTTTGAAAGGCAGCCTACTACATTATAAAAAATCTGAGCCATTACCAAAATAAGACACAGCAAATGTTTGGTGACAAGGCATTTTGCATAATGGAACAGTTAGTTACCACCAGGAACTGTTTTGCAAAGTCTTCTTCTTCACCAGTCCTGAATAGCCAACTCATTTTGCCAGTGCAACAATGCTGAAGGCTTTGGGCTCTTTTACAGGGCCACCAGCATGTCCCTGAGGTCATTGTCCAAGGCAAAACCAGCAATTTCAGAGAAACAGTCTCCAAGGACAATGACCGTTTTCTTGTTGAGGTGATGCGGATGAATTAAAGCATCTTCTCAAATGCTGTAGTTCGAAGAAAGTTGATCTACAGAGAAATAATTGTGAAAAATGCAGTTGGAAGAGAATATGTGATGCTATGAAAGAGGCTAAGATACAGGGGTTGGAAATGCATGCAGAGTTCTGGCTCTCCTGGGAACTTCCAGCTACTGCTTTGTTTTGTTTCCATTCAGACATCTGTTAAATGGGTTTAATTTTTCATACACACTTCACAGTAATGTTTAATTACTTGCTTAAAAAGTGACCATGGATTGTAAAGTACATTGTGCTAGAAAAGCACATTCTGTAACTGAAAATTTAGTCTATGGCTCTCCTGAGTTATCTTCTATCCAGGACTTGCATTTCATTTACAAAGCTATATTTTTATGAGCAGTACCTGGAAGATGGAAAACATTTGGGTGTTTCAAGAAAATGAAGATTTCTGCTCTGTTAAGCTACATGGGAGTTGTAGCTTACCAGGAATATTCCATCCCTGAAGAATCACACTGAATCATCAAGAGGTGACACTTCATAGGAGATCCAGTTTGAACTGTAAGTTTG
This sequence comes from Sterrhoptilus dennistouni, assembly GCA_013397095.1. Lineage (NCBI taxonomy): Eukaryota > Metazoa > Chordata > Aves > Passeriformes > Zosteropidae > Sterrhoptilus > Sterrhoptilus dennistouni. The sequence continues at coordinate 1,999,000 of VWZU01016071.1, forward strand.
TTGCAAAGGAAAGGCAGATCTTGGGGAGCATCTACTTAAATTTCCAGACAAAATGTTTGGGGTGGAGGAATCTTGCTTATATTCCTTCAACGTTAAAAAGCAAGATTTTATGCATAGACCACGTATATAAACAAACCAATTTTTGCTGTGTGCATGCTATATGTCAAATATATATATATATACACACACACATAAATATGGGCAATTGTGACAAAAACCCACAAACAATTCAGACAATTATTTACATTAGATATAGCAATGATTAATACATCATGTAAGAGATAACTATGTCAGCATATTTCTGCTGCTGAACTTCAGACTGGCAGCCTTGTACCTTAGAGTGGTGTCTTTGAATTAACTACCAGTGCAAGCTCCAGCAGGAGTCATCCTTCTAAAGACATAATACTTATCTTAGGAAGTAAGAGATTACTTTATCAGTTGCATAGGAGAAGTCTAATCATTCCAACTGGGGAAGCAATTAACAGCTTTTTTCTTCTCTGGTACATCTGGAACACAGTAATAATTGGAATTTTGGTAAAGTCAAGTTCTACTGGGTGTTCAGAAGTAGCTGAGCTGTGGTAGCCCTTTCTCCATCTACCTTGACTGAGTGTGGTGTAATATATTGTAAACAAACAGGAATGGATTTACCCTGTTTTTAGCTTCATTCGGGTTCTCTTTTCCAACTGCTCCTGCTGGGACATGCAGCTGAGGAGCATACTTTTCCTAAATCTCACTTTCTGACAATATCAACACTTCAGTCTTAAACTTTATGTGCCCCAAAAGTGATGTGATGTTCAGACTTCTCAACCACTCAGGAACCCTACTGATTTTAAACAAACTGAGGGGAAAAAAAATCAAATAAAAGTCTACTGGTTTAGTGGTTGGTTAATGCTTTAAATATGTAACTGCAATCCACCAGATTGGGCTGTTTGGCCTAAATAGCCTAAGACATGCTAAGATGAGCAATTAAACTGCCAAGGAGGCAGCTAAACTACAGCAAACACTAGGAAAAAAACCCCAACCATATGCTCAAGGTGCTTTGCTGGGGAAAGAGAGAAGCTCTGTTGTGCAGACTGGGGCTGTGATCAAACATAGTACACCTGAAGTGTTTCACCATACCAAAGCTTAATCAAGAGATCCCAGTACAGCCTGAGCCCATTAACTCCAGACAAGCATGAAGTGTGAAGCTACTGCTGCAAAAAGAGGTGATTGCTGTTTTGAAATGAATAAACAGTAGCATCACCCAGTGAGGAATCAAGGGAGCAATAGGAGCACTATTTTACATCAATTCTGCATTGCCAGGTCTGCTTTTGTACACACCACTCTGGTGCTGCCATTACATTTATTTCTGTTATGCCAAGATTTATTCTGTAAGTGGTTGGCTTCAACCCAAAATATGAAATAAATCAGAAAGAAACCAACGAGGGCAACTAAAGCGATAGAAGACTCAAGAAATATGTTAAGTGCAGACTGCTAGGAGAACCAAGTGTGTGTTGTGTAGAGACAACAATTTGATAGTATGCATGTACCTGGAAAAGATTAATTGTGAGTGCAGTTTATTCTCAGTCATGAACATGGACATGAGAAAAGAAAAACTTTAACTAGTTTCTCAGTATCAGAGAGAGTAAATCCCTTTTTTCTATACATTCATGGATAACTGTTTGTGTGGACTCACTGTTAGTACAAAATCACACAATTATCTCATTTCTCCTCCTCAGTCTCCTCTCACCGCAAAGTTTGAAGGGACTTCATATTTATAAGGGTGTAGCCCTGGTTCCATGCCTGAGGTGTTTTAGTTTTCTGAAATTCTTTTCCCAGGGAATTTTCTGTAAACAGGAAAAATATTTTTGTAACTGTACCTATGTTATTCATTCTTTTTCCTAGGAGGAACTTCTTCTTGATGTCCCTCTGGTCTGACCAATGTGATTGAAGAGGTTTGCCTTTGTTTCACCAATCAAACTGGTCTCTGTAAAATACTATAAAAGGGAGGCACATCCCAAAAATAAAAGAGTCATTTTCAGCCTTCTGAATCTCAGAGTCTGTGTCGTTGTGGTATAAAACAGCATCATAAGGGGTCTACCCATCCAAAAGAGTGCATCTGAAATTAGCAAATATTTAAAAAACTCTAGGGATATAGTGAAAAATGACAGAGAACCAGCTTACTAAACACAAGATTAACAATAAAAGTATATTTATAAATAGCAGATTTTTTTTAGCAATAAACCAGTCCTCTATTATAAACTAGCTAAATTATGCCAGGGGAGGAAATGGATAATGGATTCTGGCATCTTCTTATGTCATCCTTGTATTGTTAGAAGAGTAATACCTAAGAATAGAAGTTAAATGGTCCGGTCAATTCTGTTTACTTCTAACTCTAGATCTCTGACATATGGAAAGACACTTTTTGAGGAGGGTAAATTTTAAGGGCTGCAACCTTGAAATTGCAAGACCCGAGCTGTGCACAGCATCTAACTTTGAAAGGAAAGTGCAAAACATAAAGGCATACTGACTGAATTTTGAAAATATATTGGTGGTATAAAGCACAGAGTCTTAATGGGACTATGTATCAAAAGCCACAAGCAAGACTTAAGAAAGTCAAAAGACAACAGTTCTTTTTCCCTTTGACAAAACAGTTTTGTAACACCAGCCACTTTATAGAAGAACCTTGAAGGAATACATCTGTTGTCCATGACATTTTCCATAAGAAATAGTAATAAATAGATAGCTTCAACTTCAATAGGGAAGCCCTTTGTTTGGACAGTTTAACATTAATAGATGAGGTCCAGAATAACATGTCCACCCATTTTCAAAATCAAAGAAGTTATCAATGCTGTGGTTTAAGCAATACCTTGAAATGCAGTGGCTTTGTAACAAAACTGAAATGCATGCCAGTCTCCATGTAGATAAACTACTGCATTCAGGAAGTTACTCCTGATATCTGTATATTTATTGTTTGGCTATACATACAGACAACACCAAGCTGATTTGCTGGAGGGCAGGAAGGCTCTACAGAAGGATCTGGACAGGCTGGATCAATGGGCTGAAGCCAATGATATGAGGTTCAATAAGGTGAATTGCCAGGTCCTATACTTGGATCACAACAACCCCAGGCAGCATGACAAGCTGGGGAAAGAGTGGTTGTTGGGAAGCTGCCCAGCGGGAAAGGACATAGGGCTGCTGGTTAACAGTGACTCAACACGAGCCAGTGTGTGCCCAGGTGGCCAAGAAGACCAATGGCATCCTGGCCTCCATCAGCAATAGTTTGGCCAGCAGGACCAGGGCAATGATCATTCCCCTCTACTTGGCACTGGTGAGGCCATACCTTGAGTATCTCAGGTTCTGGGCCTCTCACTACAAGAAAGACATTGAGGTGCTGGAGTGCATCCAGAGAAGAGCAACAGAGCTGGTGAAGGGTCTGGAACATAAGTCCTCAGACAAGAGACTGAAGGAGCTGGGGATGTTTAGCCTGGACAGAAGGGGGCTCAGGGGAGATCTTCTCTCTCTCTACAGCTACCTGAAAGGAGGTTGTAGGAAGCTGGGGCTTGGTCTCTTCTCACAGGCAACCAGCGGCAGAACAGGGGAAAATATCCTTAAGTTGCACCAAGGGAGGTTCAGGTTGGATGTTTTGAAATTTTTTTTCAGCAAAAGAGCGCTTAAGCCTCAGAAGTGGTGGAGTCACCATGCCTGGAAGTGTTCAAAACTGAGTAGATGTGGCACTTGGTGATATGGCTTAGTGGGCATAGTGGTATTTGGTCAAAGGTTGGATTCAATGATCTTGAAAGTCTTTTCCAACCTTAATTATTCTATGATTCTCTTCTATGTATTTTCTGATGAGTTATGGCTTATATTAGTTTCCCAGGGTGTTATCCTGTCTCAGTCCATGTTAGCCAGACTTCAAGTCAGCCTGGGGAATATTGTTCTTTATGCTCTGTGTATGTTTCTTTAGTGTAGAAGAGCTAATGGGTTTCCACTTTGTGCCAGGCTCTGTGTACAATCCAAACATACTCTGGGTTAAAATGACTGTAGGAGTGTTTCAGGAAGGGTGCTATTTTCCAATTAGTTTTCATCCCTTGTGAGTTTGTTTTGAGTATCTCCTTTCCCTTGTAAAAAGAAATGGAAGGAGGCACTCAAGGCACTCACCTGGAATTTCACAGGCAGTCAGTCACTCAAAAGGTAGACCCTGAACAAAAGCAATGTTGATGAACTGCAAGTTGGTTAGGCAGGTGAATATCAGGTGTTGTTATCTGCCAAATGAATGTCAAATTTAACCCACTTAATCCAATTTTTTTTTTATTGGTCAGTTTCTGGCAGATTGTCTGGTTTTAAGAGTACATGTTCCATCAGATTAACATGGTGTGGGTGCTGGATCTGAGAAAAGTGTTAGAGAGCTGGTGGTCACATACTGTTCATTGGCACATACTGATTTAACAGCACTGTGTTCACTGTAAATGCAGTATTTCAAATCATCCTTTGTTATGCTTTCTGGATCAAGTCTTTTAAATTCTACTGCTAGTTTCCCTGGTGCAAAACCAGTCCTTCACAAATGTGATGACATATTTAAAAACTTTGGGAGCACCGTATGGCTCCTTTCCTGCCTAGATTTTGCAGGCTCAAAGGAGTTAAACCTGACATTCCAAATACTTGTTATATATATTCATTGTATGTGTCTGTATATATGACTTTAGTTTACAGGAAAAATATAGCACTGCTTTTTTTTTGTTGGGAGAAAGGACAGTTATTGGACAAAGAAGTTGGATTTTTTTTTTTTTAAGTAAACACAAGCATATCCTAAAAAAAATTTTAGTAAATGATGACTGTTTTCAAACATTGTGAACATCTGCCAGACCCAACATAACATTAGAACAAAAATGCTGTAGTTTCTCTGTGATCAAGCTCAGGGATTTGCAAACCTTTACAAGGCAGGACTACTACCCTAAAACATTAATTGTGGGCTCCTATGCACTTCTTGTATCATGCTTTTCATTAAAAGTGCAACAAAGCCAATGCAAATGATATACTACTATTTAATAATCACTGCCTTATTGCTTGTGATAAAAGAATTTCACTTGGTTGCATTCACCTCACATTTGGGAATAAGGAGGAAGGGAAAAAGCAGAGCTTCATAACTAGCATAAATGATCAACAAAACTTTTTTGTTTGAATACAAAATATACAAAACATTAAACTTAACTGGATGCTAAAGAGCAATTAGTGATTTTTTTTGATGAACTGCGAAGAATTTTAAAGTGAAAGCCCCTGGGAAAGAAATTGCAAAATCATAAAGAGGCCCTTGATTTAGCTAAGTGTTGTTGTGGCCTTATTTTATCTGGCTAACAAACTGCTTTCTTAAAATAAGAGAAAGTCTTAGGAGACTACAGGAATATCAGAAGGAAAAACATACGGCCAAGAGTGAATTAGATAAAAACCACAAACCTGATGGTTTTATCCAAAAGAATGATGAAAATTCAAATCTAGAGCCCTGCAAGGGCACTTTTATTTTTTCAAATCAGTCTTCAGTTATTGTCTTCTTTTGACAGTGGTAATATTGCAGGAGCTGTGATATGCTAATGTATAATGAAGTCAAGGCTGTAAGGAAAAGGTTGACAAATAATGGGAAGACAAACTTTCAGATACAAATATTCTTTCTCCAAGTCTGAAACAGAAGCAGCAAACTTCAAAGTCAAATTCAAACTAAAAAGCGACTCCTCTGAGTTTTACTCAGATTGTATCTCTCAGATTAGGAGACTACCTATAGAGCAGATAGAGACAGGCATAAGATTGCCTCTGCAGGACAGAAACAGGAAGATATTTTTTGTTGAAGCCAGGCAAGGCCTCAGAAATAGGGAAAGCTATAAAATGCCATAAAACTAGTATCACTAATGAATAGACGTTAATGCCTAATAGAGTAAGGAAGTTTTGATTTGTGTGTGTCATTGGGAGATATTTTGCGTGGTGTATTTTTGAACATTTATTTTAGTGAATGATAAAGAGATGTGCAATAAAAGAGATATATTCTGAATATGATGACAGTTCATTTCTGCAGAAAATCCCTTATCTTCATCTCTGTAATATTGTTTCCACCCCTTATAGAGCAAAGAAAGGACATACCCCAGGTAGCAGAACAATTGTGTTACCAGTAAAAATATGCAGATTAAAGACAGAATACAGACATGTATTACCAAATTTAAGAAATAACTCCAGCTATAGTTGTTGAGGTAGCTACTTTTCCCACATTTCCTACACCTAAAAAACAAGGACTGAAGAAGAACTTGGCACTCAGTTTCAGACCCTACATCTAAATTAGTAGCCAGTGCTGCTTCTTTTTGTGCTTGTAACAAGTTAATTTCACCCAATCCAAATATTTTCAAGGGAGATTCTAATGGGCTTTATTATAAATAGTCCAAATAAATAGAGATTAGTGTCTACTGAACCACTTTTTAAAGAACTTTACAGGAAGACATTAAGCAGACCCAAGTAATAATTTTGCCCTCTCCATCCTCCTGAAATATCTATCTGACACCATGAATTAAAAGAAGAGAAAAAGAGTTAGTTAAATTTATTAAGTGGATAACATCTTTCTTATTATGATAAATGTAAACTGTATTTAATTGACAGTCACTTGAGGTCAATACACTTAAGACAGATGTCATGGAAGCATAACAAAAGATTAAACATAAACTCAAGGCATTTCATTTAGTGTCCAAGGAAAGATGATTGAACACCTTGAAAGTTGCCACTGAGAGCTATAGATTTATCTGAGAGATTTGGAACTTTTTGATCAAATGAAGATTCAAAGCCTTCCCAACTCTGCTGTATTTATGGAATTACTACACGAAAGGATTTACTGGTTTGGAGGCGGAGATCAATAACAGTTTGTGAAAAGCCCAAGTTAGAAACATCTTGAACTAAGACAAGCGTTCAATATAGAGTTCATTGCTATAGACTTTAAATTGTGCAGTATAAAAAGAGGGACTGATGTTTGACCTTCACCAGTTCCTCTGTGAGGAGGAAAAAAAAGGTATATTTACAGGAAAAAAAGGATGAAAAAAGGCCCTAAAATTGAAGTTGGACATTAGGCACACCAGTTAAAGGTGATTGATGGGCATTTCCAAGCAGGCCTTGGCAAGGCAACACAAGGCCTGATGCTCATTTATAAATAATTTGTTGCTGTTCGACTGCATTAGCCTTTCTCCAGAGTCCAGGATTCCTTGTCAGACAACATGCAACAAAAAAATGTTGCATGTTTTAGATACTAGCTAAATTACTAATCTATCTATAGGTGTAAATTTTGAATTAAATTAAGGATTTAGGCCTTCTTTTGGCAAATGAAAAGGCTGCTAAGGGCTTTTGACCTTTGTCTCTTCTTATGGGACAAGATTTTAGCCTCTCTTATGGGAGTTTTATGCAGTAATTTCTGTGAGGCAAGAATTTCACTCAGCCTCTGGTGAAAGTGATGCAAGCTTAACTGATACCTCAGAGTTAAGAGTTATTTTCTAGTAAAGAGCCTCTATGTCCAAAAGCAAACTAAAACTTTCAAAGAAAACCTCTAGAAAGTGACAATTCAACATCAAGTGTATTAGAGTGGATGGGCTAGAAGCTTGTTACAGGTGTGAGATTTAAGGACAGTGATTTACACCCAATACCTATCCAGTGGCAAATCATGTTCTTCTCGGAGTGGTTCCTCAGCATTTTCCAAATCCCATCTCTCTCCATCAAGAAGCAGGGTCATTACTGAGCATAAAGCAATATTCTGGAGCCACAGGTCACCGGTGCATAAAATTACAATGTGTTACTGACACAACCCCAGTGAGGATAGGGGATCCCACAGACAAATAAAAAAGGCAAAGTTCACAGTTTTTCAGAGGTTAAAGAACTTGCTTTGGTCAAAATGTTGGATGTTTCCTTAACACAGACAGTAAAGTGACTATGGAGATGAGGTGGACCAGCTTGAGATGTCAGCAGGGACTGTGGCAGCCAGAACTCAGACTTGTGCCTGGTGTCCAGTTCAAGCACGGACATTGACAAACCACTAAAACTTGGAATTAAAACAGAAAGAATTACAGGAAAAGGTGTATCTTAGCTTTACATGATTCAGATGGACATGTGAAACTTTCTCCTCTAATATGTCTTTGACTTTTGCCCTCCATGAAATCAAGCTCACATCAATTACTTCCCTAACTTCCCTGATTTTAAACTATTAGCTTTTGGAGTTAGGGCTGTAACCCCTAAAGAGAATAAACTAAAGGAGAGCTTTAAGAACACCTAAATGATTCTGGAATCTCAGGCTTGCTGGACTTGAATGAGATTTAAGAGTCTCAAAAAGCAATTTAGCACAGTGAGAAGATGTTGTGTAGAGTGCTTAATCCACTGAATTCTAATTCCTATAAAAATTCAAAGTACAGTATGACCAAAAAAAAAAGGCAAATCAGGACCTAGAAAATGAGTTATCTAAGGCAAAATCTGAACATATTAAAATGGGGTTTGACCAAAGTTATAATTATTGTGATTTTTCTCATTTACTATTTTCTTCACTACAGCACAGAAGCAAATTTCCAACATAGTTTAAAACTATCCTGAATTCTCAGTTTCAGAATACTTAGTCTCAGAAAGTAAACTTTTCCTTTCTTAGATATGTGTTTTAGAGTTTTTTTCATACTTCTTTAGAGTAGTCATAAAGCAAGTACATGAATAGGAAATTACCTTCCTTCTTTCACCTACAATAAACTTACCTCTAAATTCATCATTAAATCATGGGAGGTGTTGGAAAACTGTCACAAAATGAAAGAAGATTAAAACCACAGTCATAAGAGTACAAACTTCCCTGAATTTTGGTGATTTGTCAGTGAAATGCCTCTCTAACACTGAAAAGATCATTGCTTTCTTCAGAGTGATGTGAGACCAGGCCTGGAGAGAAAGGAGAAAGCAGGGGAAGGAGAGCAGTGAAATGTATGAGCAGAGAGAGAAGATAAAGTTAAAAAAAACCCAAACAAACACACCAGGGCTAAATAATGGCACAAAAGTGTTTTAATAACACCAAAGTATTTTGCTTCCTTTTACTCAGACTTTTTTTCCTCCTTTTTATTTAAAATAATTCAGATAAGATATTTCTGAGCAGTCAAAAGTGCAAAGGTTAATGAAGTATCTCATTAATCTTTCATAATTGTAGCATGCCCTTGTGACCCTTGGATCCATAGTATACCAGCAGTATTCAGATTATGATTCAGAAGAGCCAACAATGAGATCAAAATCCTGTAAATAAAACCACACCATGCCTCAGAATACTAGGTGTAGAGTGCCATACCTTCCCATGGTTGGGAGGGTAGCTGGCTTCTGGGAATATGCTATACCAGCTGTTAGGCTGTATGGCTCAACACAGAGAAGGCAAGCGCTTTATCTCTTCCCTTTCTGCTTTATTTGCCATTGTGCTTGTGATTCAGTAGTGGTGAAACACTTGGTAGACCACAAGTACAGAGGGGGAGGATGAGGTTCAGGACAGCCAGGGTGGGCTGCCATGCAAATATCTGAACCAGCATCAGACTCTCTCACCTAAAGTGTGTCCTTTGGAACAAAATGAGAGTAACTGCAGATTGCTAGAAAGAGACAGAGGGAGCCAGGTGGCTTTTGGAATAGAGAATGCACTCATTAGCAAGCTGAAGGCAGAAATTGCTGAAAAGGCAGCAAAGCCCGTCTTCTTTCCTTGTTAAGAAATGCCAGCCTGCAGATGTTCCTCAGGCACGTGGGGACACTGGCACTGGCACCACCCTGTGACAACTAGTGGGAAGGCTTCCAGGCCAGCCAGGTGCTCTGGGAAAAGAGAACTATAGCCTGTGGGGTGTGACCTGTTGGTGGTCACAGTTTTGCTGTCTAAGTGATATTCTGTCTAGTTTTCCTTTTTTTTTTTTTTTTTTTTCCTTTTATCTGTCTCACTACTGGAACAAAACAGTTCATTCAGACCACTTCAGATGTCTGATAGGTGATACAGATCCTGCTATCCTTCTTGAAAGATTAATCCAATCTACAATCTTATCATTCTACCCACAGGCTTATGTATGTTTTCACTCTGAAGGGTGTAAAATTGGCTTGCTATCTCTGTCTGATAGAGCAGTACAAGCAAATAATAGCAGGTCACTCCTTCTGTTTATTTGTATCACACTGCTGGGTACAGATTATGACATCCATTGTTGGGTGCCATCCAAACATAGCGTGAGAAATAGCACCTTTCCTTGCAGTTCGTCAAAAACTGATCAGGGAAGGAGGATTTCATAGAAAAAGGCTGAAGCATGGAGTAGGGATGTTTACAAATACAGTGCAGCTCTGAGGATACTCAAGTCTGGAAGATACTCAGCCTGTCAGTTAGGGGTTTAAGTAGCCTAAATAGAGCACTGTGTGAATAGCAGCCCTCTTCTTGGTGCCTAACTAGCTCGGGAACATTTCCACAGCACTGCAAGTTATCGGGTAAGCATAGCTAAAGTTGGTTTAAAAAGCTCATAAAGGAATTCTGTAGCATACCTGGGACTTAATCTTGAGTCTCATGTCTCTCGGCTCTGCACAGACCACTGGTTGTCTCATTTAGCTCTTCACTCCCTCCCTGCATCCCTCCCTGCCTCCCACAACTCATATTTAGAAAGCAGTGAAGAATAACAATTTGTGTCTAGCAGAGCCTGGACCCTCCCTCAGAGACACCTCTGGTGCGAGAGAGTTCTTGGTCTGTGCCTAGTGAAGATAAAGCAGCCAAGGGTGACTAACAGAATGTAAACTACAACTCCTAATATCATGCAAGCAACTGAGACAACCTAATGTGAATATTTAGATCTGATTCACATATATAAAAAATACCTAATGACATAAAGCAAAGCTTGATTTTAAGCTAAAAGTAAAACTCCATGAATTAATATTTAAAATGTATAGTACTTCAGGAAAAAAAAGGTGACAGCCCTTATTATTAAATGGAACTCCAGCTTCAGAAAAGACCTCCTGGCTAGATATGAAATTACTTGCCTGTAGTGTTTCATTTATATTGATAGTAAAGCCTTTGGTATGGAGAATGTTGTTTCTTTATTCACAGGTGTAAATGGGATTGCAGGCTGCTATATCAGATCCCCAGTCACTACACTGACAGAACATCCAACAGCAAATTCCCCACCAATGCAACCACCCAAAAGCAAACAACTCCACCCCAAAATGCATACAACCTGCCAAACCTAAGCCATCCTGGCGATAATTAGAAAACATGGAAATTGGATGTCACTGTTGATCAACTTCCAAGCCCACTCTCGTGAGCCGGTATTACCTTACTTGCTTGATAAGATAGAGAAGAAAGGAGAGAAAGGAGGGAGAGGGAGAGGGAGAGGGAGAAAGAGGAGATTTATGCCATGTTACACCCAGCATTCTACATGACAAGGTCCCACCCAGGTCTGAGGGCTCCACCCCAGAGAGCAGCTCTGTGCAGGGCAGGTCCCAGGCCCACCCAGGGGACAGGGGCAGAGGCAGACACACCTACAGCAGGTCCCAGGCAGAGGTAGGACACATTCCCTGGGCCCTTGGCAGGATGTGGTGGGGCTTGGGGCCCCAGGAGAGGCCAGTCCCAGCCACTGAGCCCTGTGAGCACCCCCAGGACCCTGTCAGGACACGACTTCAGTGCTCATGTGCTCTTCTTCAGACACTGGTGGTTCTCTTCTTCAGACACTGGACACTTAGGAGACCACCTCCCCTCCTCAGGAAGCTGTAGGGAGCAGTGAGGTCATGCCTCAACTTTCTCCTCTCCAAACCAGACAAGCCCAGTGCCCTCAGCTTCTCCTCAGAGAACATTCCTGCCAGACCCTTCCCCAGCTTTGGTGCCCTTCTCTGGATGCATTCAAGTACCTTCATATCCTTCTTAAACTAAACTGCATGCAGTATTCAAGGCTGGACCAATGCTAAATACAGCAGGATAATTGCCTCTTTTGACCAGCTGGTGATGCTGTGTTTGATGCACTCTAGGATGGGTTTTGCCCTCCTGGCTGCCAGCATCCTCAGAACCCTTTCTGCAGGGCTGTTCTCCAGCCATTCCTCTCCCAGTTTAGTCTCACATTTAGTGTTACTCCATCCCAGGTGCAGAATCCAGTATTTCATGCCACTGGTAATTATCCAATGCTCCAATCTATCCAGATACCCCTGCAGGGCCTCTTGTCCTCTGAGACAGCCAACAGCATCTCCCAGTTTGGTTTTCTCTGCAGACATACTAACTATGCATTCAGCTCCTGTATCCAGGTCATCAATACAAATATTGATCAGAACTCACCCTAGAATTGCACCCTGAGGATCACTGTGGTCACCGATCAACAGCCAGTTGTAGCCCCATGCACCGTGACCCTTTGAGCTCTGCCCTTCAGCCAGTTCTTCACTCTTTGCACCTGCTCATTTCAGCTGGACAGCTTGTCCAGAAGGATACTGAGAGGGACACTGTCACCTTTCAGTCAAACTGGGTTTTACATACCAGGAATTTACATACCAGGATATGTGCGGGAATTATTGCCTTCGCCCTCTCTGTTCAGCTTGCTCACGTCATAGTCTTGTCTCTGAATTTATTACTTCTCATCTACAGTCTGAAACCAATTGGCTGGGGTACAACTAATTACCACTGGGGATCAAGCACTAACCTCAAGATCCTCTAAATAATAACAGCCATAGAAAGGTTAATAATGGTAATAATAATGTGTTGTTGTGGGGCAAAACATCTTCATCATTTCCTATCATGTTTGCAACATTTACTTGGGGACACTATGAGTCCTGGAAACTTCAGTATAACATATGTACCTGCCACATTTCTGCATGCTCAAAGGCTGGTGAATACATAAAAATGGTCTCTTGCACCAGAGACCAATTGCAAAATCATTTGGGAGTTCAGAAGACTTCCTAATGAAAAACCCACGTAATTCACTGACAGCAATATTTTTAATTATATTGCATCAGAGCTGCAATAGAGCCACATCATTTGATGGTAAGACAAGACATACACGCAGCAGCATATTTAGCCCTCAGGGGTAACAGGCAGTAACCCATTTTATCAGGAAAAGCAGGAGGTGACGCCACATTCAGAAAAAAAATACCTTAATTTATAAGTTAAATAATTTTACACAATCTAAAAAGATAAAAGACAATAGAAAAAGACAGGAGTAAAATAAAAACTGTGTATTCTGCTGTGAACTCAACTTCGATATTTCACAGATTCATTACAAAACATTCAAGTCATATACATTTCTAAAAGATAATAGCTTCTGGATTTGTTAAAAAGCTCTTATTAGTCCAGGTTTATAAAAAAGTTCTTTCAATTTAATAACTTTTGAGACTAATGGAGCTAATTTGACTTTGTCCTAAAATCTTCTAGCTAGTTTAATTCAATATATTCATCATTCATATAAAAGTCTCTGAACAAAAGTCTTTGCCAATAAATGGCTTTCAGAGATTTACAGCCTTAGTATTTAGGAAAACTAGACATTACCAAAAGTTACCCAAATATCTTCCCATGCGTACTGTTGTATAGATGTTTTAAAACTTGCATAGATCTAAAATCGGTTCAAAAAGCTAAATATTCTGGATTTGGGTTACTTTTTATACCAGCTTCGTAATTTTTCTACCTTCAAGAAAATGCACACATGTGCTTTATTTATCAGATAATTAATTCACTGTAGTTCTGTAAGTTGAGCAATGCATCTGGGCTGAATAAATTATTTGAGCATGAATCAAGAAACATGTCTTCTGTCCCTTTTATCTGGAAGCCTTTCAAGTAAGCTGTCATCCTATCACGTAATGAATGAACAAATTCCTTGACATTTAACATCGTCCTGATCATAGTAGTTGCACAATGGAGGGTTAGATGACACAACAAGGATTTATATGGCTTATCATCTAAATAGCTAGATTAGATGCATCTGAGAACAACTTGCTATCCTGTTCCTATTTGTCATTACAACTTCATTTGTTTTATGACAATCTCTTTACACGTACAGCTTGGTGCAAGCACAATCCCCTCATATTCCTTTTCCTTTATGCTCCATTTTGTGTATTTTTTGTTTATTTGAACCCTCTGCAATTTCAGCCAATTGTAAAAAAGCTCTAACTGATCTTGCTCATATTTACTTGCGCGCTGCTGATCTTTCCTTTCAGATTCGGGGTTTGTTTGCTTATTTGTGGAGCATTTTTACCCTGTCTGGGATCATATCATAACTCATGGTCTGACAGATGAGCTGTATCTGACATTTTCCACAAGCAGGATTGGTAAGGTAGCAGCAGAGACCTTGCAAGAACCAGATCGAACAATGACTTGATGTGGTGTTGTGATTTAACCCCAGCCAAGCCCCACATCTGCTACTCACTCTCCCACCAGTGGGATTAGGAAGAGAATTAGAAGGTAAAAGCTAGAAAGCTTGTGGGTTGAGATAAAGACAGTTCAACAGGGAAAGTGAAAGCTAAGTACAGAAGCAGAGCAAAACAAGGAATTAATTCACTGCTTCCCATGGGCAGCAGGTGTTCAGCCATCTCCAGGAGAGCAAGGTCCCATCACACATAATTGTTACTTGGAAAGACAAACAACATCAGTCCAAACATTACCCCTTCCTCCTTCTTCCCCCTACTTTATTTACTGAGCATGATGTCATATTAGTGTGGTCAGTTTGGGTCACCTGTCCTGGCTGTGTCTCCTTGCAGTCTCCCAGGCACCCTGAGCCTCCTGGCACGTGTAGCAGTACGAAAAGAAGAAAAGGCTTTGGGTCTGTGCAAGCCCTGCTCAGCAATAATAAAAAGATCTCTGTATTATCAACTCTGTGTTCAGCACAAATCAGAAACACCATATTAGCCACTGTGAAGAAAATTAGGTCCACCCCAAGCAAAACCAGCACACATGGACCTGACATGATAATTTTTTCTCAGTAGTTCAAACCCAGTGATGTGATTTAATCTATTTCAAGCAACTTTTTTGAGGTGCCAGATGGAAACATAGTAATGAGAGATACTGATCCTAATGATGCTGTATCAGAAGTAATAAAGATCATTGAGGTGACTGACACTGTTCCTTTGAGCTTTGTGTTAAAACACTCTTAGCTCATTCTGTCCAGCTGCACTTTCTGCAAGGCAGAAGAGCATCGCTTTATCTTAACTTTGCTCTTAAAATAGGAACTGGGAACTACATGCTTCTTCAGAATGTAGAAACTGTCAATATAAATTAATTTTATGGTCCTATCTGAGTTTCTGTGGAGAGGTTCAGTGCTTGCAGATGTAATTTTAGCTAGGGAAATAGGATGCCTGGGAAATAGGACACCTGGGAAATAGAATGCTTTTGTGCATGTGGACTTGTCTACCTGTTCATATTTTCTCCCTCATCCCCATGAGGGACTTCTGCCATTGGTGGGTTTCTAGATGATTGGACAGCAAAGCACATTCTCCAGCCCCCCATATTGCAGCCTCACCAGCCTGGGGAAAAATCAAAGTCTGGAAGGAGGAGGCGGACCCAGATTAGAATTCCACTGATGAGCAGACAGCATCACAAACATGATGCTGCCTCAAGGATGGAGCACTCTCCATCCTTGTTGGTTTTCAAGACCCAGCAGGAAGAAGCTCTGAACAAACTGGTTTAATGGCACAGTTAACTCAGTTTGAGTAGGAATTTGGACTAGAGACCTCCTGGGATCCCCTAAAACCTGAGTTGTCCTACGACTTCAACAGTCAGTAGTAGTTGAGAATGCTGATGATACTTCATACCAGCTAGCGGAGGGGAGAGATTTTTAAGAAACTTCAGTGAAAGTCTAACAACATTATTATTATGGTGAAGGTATACAAATGGAGGATGCAAATTCAGAGGAAACCAGACTTCATTAGTCTTGATGTCCTTCCCAAAATGCTTTTATCTTATATTTCCATGGGCAAATTTGCCTTAATATCTTTTAGGGTTTTAAAAACTGGGGTGCATCAACAGTAAAGCTTGCAAATTATGAAGCAAATGAGCTAATTTCCCATTTCTACTTTTATGCAGAGAGTGGCATAAAGCCAGCAATAATCTGGCATTTTATTTGATAAACTTTTTTTCTTAAATATTTCAAAGGAACCTGACTTGCGATTGTACACAATCTGAAATTAGTTCCCTGACAGTCCCTCATGGTATCAGTTTCACTTGGGAAAAACTAATTAAATGTGAGTTCTCTTTGATGCAGGAAATAAATGTGTTATAATCGCTCACCCTACAGGCAGCCCCTGTGCTTAATTATATACACCATATTCATGGCATGACCAAAATCCATCAGTTTTTCCATGGATGAGCAGTAGCAAGCAGGCCACCAAACTGAAACCAAAAGGGAGTTGCTGATAAAGAACTCTTGGGTTCGCATTCCATTTTCAATGATGTTTAGGCACCGATTATCCCCCAAAATATGTAGGAGGAGCAAAGTTAAGAATATGGTCACCAGAGGCAGTTTCTGTACTCAGTGTAGATAGACTCTGCAGCACTTTCTCACTGAGCAGAGAAAAGAACTTGGCCGACATTTTAAATCCCTGATAGTAAACTTCATCTGGGTTTCTTAGATGGTTTTGAGGCAAAGTTAGTAAGGCTGCCTTCCTCTATGTTTCATTTGAAACATGCCACACAGCAAACAGCATGCAGTTCATCTGCTTTAGAAGGACAAAGGGCTGAGTCAACTCCACTGGATTGCTCCCTCACTGCTCCTCCTTAGGATATTGTGTGATAAGCTGATATTTGCTTACTGTGATTCAGCTTGAAACAAACCGTCTTGCAATAGAAACTGCCTCTTGCAATAAAATATATGCATCTGCCATTGAATGTAAGTGATCTATGAGAACAATTTGAAAATTTCAGAGTCACTTCAGGCACAAACATAAATAGCGGATAATGATTTTTTTCGCATTTTTTCCTTATTTGTAAATCCTTGATATGGCCTTTGCTAATGCTGCATCTATCCTTTTTACTACCCACTTGATGTGTGAGTAAACACAGCATTGACTTGAGCAATAAATTACTCCTAATCCCCCATTAAGAAACCAACTAGGCCAATAAAAAATGGATCCAACTACTTCTTCAGTCACAGCCAGTTTTTAACTATTTTCACACACAATAGTCAGATTTAGACTATGTCCATTTCCAGTCAGCCCGCTAGAGCCCTGCTTGGTGGATTATGCCTGTTTTCAATCCAGAAAGCTGGCACAGGGTTTTTTTGGGCTGTAACATCCAAGTGCCTGAACAAATCGCTTTAGCAAAAGGGCAGAGACAACAGCTGAAAGGTCAGCACCTCAGGTTATTAACACAGACAAGGAGAAACGCTGACTTCAGCTTCAAGGATTTGGTTCTGTTAATAACCATTCCAGAGTTACTAGGCAGTACTAAGAATTGCAGTTAGTGGATTTAGAATCCTGTGTTTGTGCAGACAATGATTACCAAAAAAAATGGCTCTTTCATTTAAAGCCACAGAGAAGAGAGAGGGGGAATAGTTCAGTCTTTCCCTCTTCAGGAGAGAGTCAGGTGGGGGAAGGCAAGTCCAGAAAAGGTACAAGGTGCAAATACTGTACAATTATTTTCAAGGTACAATAAATTTCAACCAGCAAGGCTCAGCGTTGTATTTTGCTCATCACCTTCATTGTTTCACTTGTTCTCCTGCCTGTTATTTCAGCCTACCTGCTTGTCTCCTCTCTCCTCCCCTATGCACCACTGGCATATACTGGCTTGGTACTTGCACTTCCCTTTCCTCCATCTGCCCATGCCAGTCAAGCCCCAATGCCTATGACACCCCACCCCATTCACAGCCTCTGGCATTGGTTCCATCTTATTTTCTGCCATCTCTTACTATATCTGTTTTAATTCTGCCTACCCTTGCTGGGCTCACCTCCACACCTCCACCACTGCCTTCCCTCTTTCTGTCCTCTATTCCTGTTCATCATTTCTTCATTGTCTTTTGCAGCCTCATCACCTCACTTGCTGCTTACCCTACAGTCTTATCTGTCTCTGCCTTGCCCTATTTCACCTTATCCCCTTCAGTGCCTCTCCCCTCAACACTGCACCATCTCATTTTACTGCTTCATGTGCTGTTTTCCTGTCCTATTGTTACCCTCCCCTATGGTCCCATAGTTTTGCCCTGCTCTTTGCCACACACCTTCAACACCTCTCTGCTTGCCTCTGCTTCCCCTTTTCCTAACTGCTCTGTTTTCTGCTATGTCTTGCTACTGCAATTCACTGCTTGTTCTGGCCCACCCCATTTGCTACCAGTTTCCTCTCCCCCTCCTCCTCCCCCCAGCAACTGTGTTTGCTCTCTACACACACTATTTTTGTTTACTGTTCCACTTGTTGCTTGCTCTTACTCCCCAAGCAACCAGGACCTTTCTCAGATCACATTGCCAAGCCATTACTTGCTGCCATTTGCCATCCTGCCTGCTATTGCTGCTTCACTTTGTCTCCACCAGTCTGGAGCTGCCTTGTTTGCAGACAGCCCTCACAACTTCTCCCTTTCCCATCTGCTGACCCTGCTTGTTCACTCACTGCCTGTCACCATTCACCTTCATCACCAAACTTCTCCATTAACTTCTTCTGATACCTGGAAAGGCTACCTAAAACAGAGGCTAGACAGAGTTAAAGGATAAAGGTAGGTATTTATTGTTGGACCATGTTTGCTATCTCCTTTCAGGAGTGTATTTGCTGCCCCTTGCGTCTGCTTTACACCTCATACACTCACTGCCCTCAGTGTGCCCTCTCAAGCCTTGATCTGCTGCATACCTTCCTCCTTATCTTGTCGACCCAAATGCTCCCTGCTTTCTCCTTGTTTTCCAGAAGCTGCATCTGCTGTCCATTTACTCTTCTTCCTTGTTCTTTCTCACTTGTTACCCTGCTTGCCCCCCTCCTCTTTCCAGCCTGTCAGACACTGCTGCACAGCCTGTTGCTTTGCTCTTGTCATATCACCAGCACTTTCTGCCTGTGATTGCTACTTCATTTCCTAGCAAGCCTCCTCCTTCTCCTTACGGACAGCTCTCAAAATTCCCCTTGCCTGCAAGCTTGCAGCTGTAATGCAGCCGGTCTTTTACCTCTTCCCATAGCTGTTTCTGCTCCACACTCCTTAGCTGCCTGCATTTGGTGCCTTTCCAGGCAGCAGAATTCCATGGTGGGTTGACCCCGGCCAGCAGCAAAACTCCCACACAGCTTCTTGCTTATTTCTGTCCTAATGGGGTAGAGAAGAGTACAAGAAAAATGAAATCAAGAAAACTCGAGATAAGGGCAGTCTAATGCAGTTAAAGACAGTTTTATAAGCAAGGGAAAAATTTGGGAGAAAAAAACCAATGCAAAAACAATCACCACCTTCCACGTGCTGACCAATGCCCAGCCAACCTCTAAGCAGTAGTTATCTTCGAGGACTCTCTTCCCTCCTTCCTTTTTTTTTTTTT
>VWZU01016071.1:2018465-2049832 GCA_013397095.1 Sterrhoptilus dennistouni
TTTTTTTTTTTTGCTGAGCATGATGCAGTGTTGTATGGATATATCTTCACCCAGTTATGTCAAATATCCTGACTCTGTCTCCTTCCAGTTCTTTCCCACCCCATTGGAGGGTGAGGAATGGAGGAAGGCTAGGTGGGAAACAGATAAAACATTGATGCTGTGCAGACACTGCTCAGCAATAAGAAAAAACATTGGTGTGTTACCAATAGTGGTTAGTCCCAAATCCAAACCATAGTACCATACGGACTGAGAAATATGGAGAAAGGAACTCCTTCCCATCCAGACCCAGTACAATTTCCTACCAAAACAGCTGACTTTAAACTGTGATTTTATATTATTGCTTGTTGTACTGTTGCTGCTCCTTCCTCCCCTTGCATCCTGCCCTGCCCTTTCCCCCATCCTCCTTGCCACCATCACCTCCCCTACCCAGTGCCAGCCCTTTCCACACAGTCACCTGCCCTTCACCATCCACTCCTCAACTGCAGTGCTCCACTGCTGCCCTTTTTACCACCAGTGCTTCTCTCATCTTTGCATTTTACTGCATCTTTTCACTCAGGGGGAGGGATCTTTTATGTACATATTATTCTCCAGGCTTTGAGCCTTCCTTCAGTCTATCCTTCACCAACTTGTTTCCCACCTTTACTCACTGCTTTCCTTTTTGACACCAGGCTGTGTGTGTCCCCATCACTCCCTTTTGCCCTTTCCCTCTTCTTTATATTGATCTGTTTTTCATCTGGCTTCATCTGATCATAAACTTGGTCTGTTACAAGGTTATTCAGCCCATTAACCTTGCTGCCAGGGTTTCTGGCACTCCAGACTTCCAACCCCACTTGCTTCTCACCCTCCTTCTCACCCCACTTCCTAGTCACTCCTCAAGATACTCACCACCTCCTGCACCTCCTTCCTCCTCATCATCACTGCTGCTCTGTTTCTCACCACTGCCCTTATTCTGTACCTCCAAAGGAAAATTCCTGCCAGACCTCAACCTGGTCACTCACAGCTGTGTCACCATCCCCTCCCTCACTGCCAGAGGTCATCACAGCCTGGTTACCACCACCCTCTCAGCCCCTGGCCACTGCTATTTCTGGCCATGGCAGGATCCCTACCTACTCTGCCATCCATTGTGGCACTTCATGCATCATACACAATTTCCAGAGGTACCCATATGATTTATTTTCTCAAATTCTTCATTTTGGGAAACAGAATCTGTGGCTCTTAACAGCTTAGGCTTTATTGCAAGTCAATAAAAACTGAACTACTAAATGCCCCATGCCTGAATTTTCAAAGCTGTTCAAGCATGCACAAGATAGCCTCAGGGAACCAGCTTAATTTTCAACCATATGTGGGACACCTAAGTTGGCTTTTGAAATTTCTCGAGGCTGGTCTTGTAAAATTTGGCCAAATATTCCCTTTGAGGCAGAGGAAAGAAGGGGAGAATATTCTGAGCTTCTAAATAGCTTGCATGCTTTTAAAAAATGTACCACTGGCTTTTTAACCCTAAAATAACTGATTCTCAGACTAAGGAGTTAATTATAGTACAGCACCTTTCAGAGAACCTTTCAAGAGAAACATATCATATAAAGGCTAAGTATTAAGACTGGAGGTGTGAACTTTTTAAAAAGCATTCAGATCATTGCTCTCTCCCACACACACTGTTAAGATGGGCTAAGCTCAAAAGCAATTTTGTACAAAATATATCTAGGGGGTAGATTATAGAGGTTACATTTGAAACATATGGTACCCAAATGCATCTATTATTTATTAATGTATATACAGAAAATAAAAAAAAAATAAATTAGAGGCTGAGACAGAGTGAACTAGAATTGTTTGAATGAGCTACACATCTGAAATGGAATGTTGTGAGGTATTTCTTGTGCAAAGGAACAAGCACTTCCTCTTAAATATATCTACTTGTAGCATTTTGCCTACAAAAGCTTAATATCCACTTTTCCACAAGGTGTATTCCTCCAAGGGAGAAAAAGAGGGACCAGCCATATTGTAAACATCCAGGCTTGGAGCAGTTGAGTAAGCAATACCTTATTTTGAATAGGAATAAGTGGAGGGAGGTTGGGAAAAGGCCAGTGGACTCTTAATGAAACATGTATCCCTATTTTTGTGCCAATCTCGGGACCAGGGAAGGCTTTTCTTGAGAAATGATGCAGGTTCACAACCTGCCTGTCAGATTGAAGGGCTCAGAGAAATATTAATGAGACGAAGTCTGCATAGCTACAAGAATTTCCCACTGAATGGCATCAAGCTATAGCTGCTTTATTAACATCATCTGTGGTGGGCTGAGTTTGCCTGGATGCCAGGCGCCCAAGGAGCCGCTCTCTCACTCCCTCCTCAGGACAGGTGCAACAGAAAATTAAAAAAACCCAAACAACCAACCTCGTAGGTCAGAATAAAGACAGTTTTATAAAGCAAAAGTAAAGGTCATTTGCAGAAGAAAAGGGAAAAAAATACTTAATCTCTATTTCCTATCATCAGGGATGTCCAGCTACTTCCTGGGAAGTAGGGCTTCAGTACAGTTAGTGGTTGCTCTGTGAGACAAACGTAGGAAAAAAATGCCTCTTCCCCATTCTCTTGGCTTTTGTTATGTGGAATATCTTTTGGTTAGTTTTGGTCAGCTGTCCTGCCTACGTCCCCTCCCGAGATATGTCCATCTCTGGCCAAGTGGTGTGAGGGGCAGATCATTGGAGAGACAGTGCTGATGTTGTGTGTACATTGCTCAGCAGCAGCCAGAACACTGGGGAGTTATCAGCTTTCCAGCTACTGGTGCAAAGCACAGCTGTGTGAGAGCTGCTGTGGGGAAACAGAACTCAGATTCAGTCAGATCAGATGGATATATCCTCTCGATGGGACTACACTATAAAAGAACAGTGATACTTAAAGATGAAAAACTCTAGGCTCTTCCTCAGCTGTAGACTACATAACCACAGTGAGGTATTCTTACACAGGTATGAACAGACCCAAATAATTCTCATTTGGCTGTGTTTATTAAAATCTATCTAGCAGACAGCTTTATCTACAGCAAATAGTATAACTCAAGGATGACTGGTTTAGGACTCTACTTAATAGGCAGAGTTGGATTGCCCTTTGGATGTTCTGCTGTATTCTTCAAAAGGTGGTACTTGTACTTCAACTTCTCATCTTTATTTGCTACATTCACATAAGGAAGACTTAATAATAGAATGTGAGAGGGCAAACTCCTCCAGTAATCAGCAAACCAAAAGCAATTGCAGCTCTTCCTCCAGCTAGTTCTACTTAGGGACTGTCATTACCTCTCTCTGTCCTGGCTGCTAAGCTATTACAGAAATATAATGATCTGCAAATGAGGAGGAAAAGTGTGAAAAAGGAGAAAAAATTCCAAAAACCTGTATTTAGCAGAATTTTGCTTTGACTGTTAACACTCCCCTCATAGTTTTGTCAAATTCCAATGCAATGCTCTTGTTTTTTTACGGTACCTGAAAAAGCCCCAAACTAATGAATTGTCTCTCCCATTCTAGATGAAAGAATTGAGCGTACTTTTTTACATTAACCTGATTTTTCTGGGCTATGCAGCTTATTTTTTATCTTAGCTTGATCAGAAATCCTGCATCCAAATAAGCCCCCACAGTTTTAACCTAAAATGGAAAATGACGGTGCTTTTAATATTGACTGTTTCGCCAAATTTAAATATGCCGTAATTAGCATAAATAGAAATAATTTACAGAAGCAGCTGTAAATGAGAGGGTACTTTGCAAACACTGTTTGTGTTTAGCCTTTATATACAGCCTATTAATGAGTAGGGCTCCGGAAGTGTGCACAGAACTGAAAATGGATCAACTGTGTCATAAAAATAATAGGTCATTGCCCCAGGTGGCTGATCTTTGGAAGGATTATGAGGGTGCAACAAAAGCAATCAGAATTACTGAGCCACTAAATTATTATGCAGTTTAAAAAACTCAGCATACATTAGTATATTTTATGTTGTGTTATAAGGGCTTTCTATACAGCTAGAGTACACAGGCATGGTCCCCTCAGTAAGAAGCACATAATTCTGAAGACCAAAATGCTTGCGGGGCAATTAAAAAGAATATTTTTTGATCTAATATTAGCACCATCTTGATTTTTTCCTTTAGATCTGTATTAGCAGAAAAAAATTCAAGAAATGCCACAAATGCTGTATTAAAATAAACAAATCTCTGTTTCTACCTTCTGCTATTAAGTTCTTACTACTTGCACTTAGGACTTTTTTTTAATGGAATAAAAATAAAAACAACCTGATGCTCATCCAGCCATCTGGCATTAAAAAACCCCACTGTAGTTAGAAAGGTCATAGAGACTCTGGGGCTTGAGCACATATTTTGCAGAAAATTAAATATGTAAAAAATTAAAGGCATCTATGTAGCACAAATTCTCCCAAGCTGCATACCAAGATCTAAGATTTCATCTGCTACAAAAAGCATAGACTACTGCCCAACACCACCACTATACTGCTGGATTTAACATGGCTATGGCTCTCAAGGTATTTTTTTCTGTTAAAGTAACAGCCTAGACAAGACTTGGGCTTAAACCCCGACTGATTTATCTTATGTCTGTAAATGTAATAAAACTTTTTTGTGCAGATTTAACTCTCATATATGTAATAACATGTTATTAATGATCATATTTATTAATACAACCAACATGCCATTTCAACCATTTAGACACTGTGTAAAATAACTTTCAAAGGTAGAAAGTACCCTAACAACAATGTAGTAATCCTAAAAAAATGGATTTCAGACGCTTGAGAAGCAGATATAAACCCCTACTAAAAACAATTTAGTAAACTATATATTTATTTAAAAAGTATAACATTTTATCTGTGTGCCTTTATGTGAAATGAAATTTGCGCTCTTCTTATCTTTAGAATCATCTGCCCTCCAGTGTAAGGACATTTTCAGTTTTTAAAGTTCTTTAATGTCCTTTAGGAAAAGATAAATCCCCCAAGTCTCCTTCACTGCTTGCCATGGACTACAAAGTGGACACTTATTATTGATCAATATGAAAGAGATCTAAGCCCCATTTAACATGAGTTTTGAGGGCTTTGGTTCCCTCAGACAGAACCAGTTGTCCTGATCTCCTCCTGTGCAGGCTTTGCTTTATGGGGTTGAGGAAAAGACAAATGTCAGTTGATTAAATTCAGTGATGATGGTGGAATTAAATCTGTTTATATCAGTTGAAAAGGTGTATCTCAGGAGTCTGACCTTTTACAAGAGAAAGCTGATCCTTAAAATACTGCAGATTTGTATTAGAAAAAATAAAAATAAATATTTTAAGAAGTTGTTTGGCTCTTAAAAGGTTTTGCATGTGACATTTTAGTATTCTCTATTCTAAATATAGGTTCCTGGAAAGAACATAATATTTCTTATATGAATAATTGTTCCAGTAATTGGAACTACCAGTAACTCTATGCTTTCAGGAAACACCAATGATCTGCTCAAGCCCATTTCCATTTCATGGCTTCTCTGTTGTTGCACCTCCTCTGGCTTCTGATTTGTGAACTACAGCCTTCACTCCATGGAGTAGAATCTATTACTGAAGGGAGAAAAAAGAAAAAAAAGAAAAAGAAAAAGAAAAAGAAAAAGAAAAAGAAAAAGAAAAACAAAAAGAAAAAGAAAAAGGAAAAGAAAAAGAGTGATTTCTATTAAAAGTGTAAGATGAAACAAAATATTTATTGTTTGCTTGATACTTTCAGGGAAAAAAATCTTCGTTTTGAACTAGATGAGATTCTTTCTTCTGAGATTCTTGCTTTTGCCTCACTTATTTTTCCCAGCGAAGGAAAATGGGAGAGAAGCAATAATTTGCATTTTTACCTTTTACAAATAAACACCTTTTGAGGGAGTTTACCTCTCCCTTATTAGAAATATTAATAATAATAATAATAATAGAAAACTAAATATTTTTACACAGATGGAAAACTTCCATGTTAAAGTTAGTTGTGAAAATCTCAATCTTGACCAAAATGATGAAATATTTTCAAAAAGTTTGTTCAGTTTATGTCAAGGATTGATTAATTCAACTTATAGTATTGCATGTGCTGATAGCTTCTGTTGCACTTCCTCTTTCAATTTGAAACACAAAAACATTTCTTTTTTTCCCCTTATAATGCAGTTTGCTATTTCTGTACAGTTGAAGTACATTTTGATATGTTGTTATGCTTCTCTCTGATTATCCAGAAATAAGACTGATTCTAAAAGAATTCTAATTGTAGCAGTTTATGCCTTTTCCTACTAATCTAATTTCTCCAGCATTTCATACTTTTTGAAGCTAGGACTTTAAATGCAGTGACAGGAATTGTTATAGTATTCTTTTCTTTCTAGAAGGTACAAATCCTTTAGGTTTCCTAATTAAGAAAAGCTGTTGGAATGATAAATTTAGAATTAACAACAAATACAATACCTTAAGGCTAAGCCTCCAATATTCCACCCATTGTAGCACAAGGAAAGTTTGATGACTTGTAGTTAAGTCAGCTATCCAATACTATTGTTTAAAGCCCGAAAATCCAATTACAGTCTTTGTTGGGTGTAATTAGTAACACTTCTTTGGTACGTTTTAACCAGGGCTTTAAAAAGTCCTGTAAAGAATCTATTGTCATCAGTCTTGTAGAGGAATAAGATGGTCACCTCAAAAAAGGGACATAGACGAGGCAGAGATGTTTAATGGTTTCTTTGCCTTTGCCTTCAACACTGATGATGGGCTAAGGAGGTCCCAGTGCCCTGAGCTTGCCCGTGAGAATGAACTTGTGCAGGATCTGCTCCTCTAGCTGAGTCCCTACAACTGTCAGGCCTGATGGGACACATCCAAGAATACTCAAAGAGCTGGCTGATGTCATTGCAAGATCTCCCTCAATGATTTTTGAACAGTTTTGGGAGGGTCCTGGAGAGGTCCCAGTTGGCTGGAAGCTGGTTAATGTCCCAGTTTTCATGGAGGGTAAAAGGATGAGCTTGGAAATATGGACCTGTCAGTCTCACTTTAGTGACTCGTAAAATTATGGAGAAGATTATTCTGGAAGAAATTGAAAAACACCTGAAGAACAATGCAGTCATTGGTCACAGCCAGCATGGCTTCATGGGAAGAAATTCCTGCTTGTCAAATTTTGTTTATGAAAATGTGACCCACCTGGCTTATCAGCCAGAGCCAGTCTATGTAATCTTTTTGGATTTTAATAAAACTTTCAATACTGTCTCTCACAGGATCCTTGTGGACAAAATATCTAGCATGCAGCTGGGTAAATACATTATGCAGTGGTTGAGCAACTGGCTCACAGGTTAGGCACAAAGGGTTACAGTCAATAGGGTCACATCAGTGTGGAGATCTGTCACTAGTGGGGTTCTGACACCTCCATCCTTGGCCCTCTGCTCTTCAGCATCTTCATAAATGACTTGGGTCTCAAAAAACACTAAGTAAGTTTGCAGATGATGCTAAATTGGGAAAAGCTGCTGACTCCCTTGAAGACAGACAGGCCCTAAAGGGAGGCCTGGACAAATCAGAGGACTGGGCAGGCATCAACCATATGAAGTTTAACAAGGTCAAATGTTGGATTCTGCATCTGGGATGGGGCAGCTCCAGAGGTATGGACAGGTTGGGAAATGAGACACTGAAGAGCAGCACCATGAAAAGGGACCTGGGGGTCCTGGTTGATGGCAAATTGAATGTGAGTCATTGTGCCCTGGCAGCCTGGAGGGCCAGCTGTGTCCTGGGGTGCATCAGGCACAGCATTGCCAGCCGGGCAAGGGAGGGGATTGTCCCACTCTGCTCTGCACTGAGGAGGCCTCACCTCAAGTGCTGGGGGTAGTTTTGGGTGCTGCAATAGAAGAAGGATATAAAGCTATTAGAGAGCATCCAAAGGAGGGCAACAAAGATGAAGGGCCTTGAAGGCATCCATAAAAGGAGTGGCTGATGTCACTTGTCTTGTTCAGCCTGGAGAAGAGAACACTGAGGGGAGACCTCATCGCAGCCTACAACTTCCTTGTGAGAATAAGAGACTGTGCAAACATTGATCTCTTCTCTCTGGTGACCAGTGACAAGCCCCAAGACAATGACTCAAGTTGTGTTAGTGGAGGTTTAGTTTAGATATAAGGAAAAAGGTTCTTCCCCCAGAGCGTGGTTGGACACTGAACAGGCTCCCCAGGGAATTGGTCACAATACCAAGCCTGGCACAGTTCAAGAAGAATTTGGCCAATACTCTTGGGCACATGATCTGACTCTTGGGACTGTTCTGTTCAGGGCAAGGAGTTGGGCCCAGTGAGCCTTGTGAGTTCCTTCCAGCTCAGAATGTTTTATGATTATGTCTGTCTTGATTTTATACTTCCTTTTTTGTTCTCTACCAGGCAATGGTCAGGAGAACTGGAGACAATACACAAAGTAAGAAAAGCTGTGTGGAATATAGTCTCATCTCACCTATTAACAGGATTTTGCCCAGTTATCAGCTGAGACTGCCAACATCAACTAAATTTTGAAGTGAAGTACACTTAGGATAGTCTAGTCCAATCTTCTGTCAAATCACAGACTGTAGACACTGGCCTGGTAATTCCTATGACAAACCCACATCACTTCTGTGCACTAGGGTATTATTGTTGCATATTCTAAATAGCACCTCTATAGCTACAGAAAATGACCCAGCAAGAAGAACAGGAAGTTAAACAATATTTACTTTAGCATTTTTCTGTCTCTTATCATCATTGTGTCTCATCCTTTTTGAAACTACTGATAGATTGTGTTCTCAAAAATGCTCTTAAAATTGAGAATTACTATTTATAAAATGGGCAATGGAGTTACAGGGTAGATTAAGTGATTTTTCTGAAGGTCACAGTATTTATGAATAAACCACAAAATGAGCTGAAGTTTTCTGCAATCTGTCTTGACATGCAATGTTACTTCTCAGAAAAAATACAAAGCAGATTTCTTTCTGTGCTCTAAGGTCAGGCAGAATTCACATCATTCAAAATAGCTCAAAACAGTAAAAATAGGCACTCAACATAGTCAAAGTCCTCTCATGAGTTACGATGACAAAACAAGTACCCTGTGAGCAGCATAGACAGACTCCATTCATCATAGATAACAGGTTATCTGGATCTTCCACCCTTATGATGCAGGCTGGCTCATTTTTAGTAACAAACCACACATTAATCTCCGTTCCTTTAGTCAGTGTATATTTTAATATCTCTTAAAGGGAAATCTGACAATAAGAGGTCCAGCTATACATACATTTATATCCATATACAACAACTGATTGGAAACTAGAATCTTCAGTCTTACAATTGAACAATTTTTTTTAATTTTCACCTGGGGCTTCTTGCAGAATTTCTGGATCACTACCCTTTCATGAACTGCAAACTTTTTTGTGAGATGGAGCTTAATATATATATATGTACATACACACACACATATATATATACACATATGTATACACACAATAGCTAAAAAGCATTCTGTTTTTCAGCAGTGAAACACTGCATAATGTAATTGCAGTCTTAGAATAATGTCATAAAAGTTACAATTATGCAAGCAAGTATATATGATTTAGTGTGGGTTCAGGGTTTTCAAAATTTGTCCATTGTAAATATGCATTTTTCTTCCAATGAAACAGTATTGCAATGGCAAACAGTGCCAGTGGTGTTTTAAATCCATCTTGAAGACTTCAGCTGTGAATTTGAAAACAAGCCAATGGATCAGATGCTGTCACTTCCACAGGCTTTTCAAAGGCCTTCCTGTTTCTAAAATTTTAGCAAACATCCTGAAAGTTTTATTAAAACTTAAGTATTTTCAGTCTCTATTTGAGACTGCCTCCTCTAATGTAATTGCATTTTTTTATATAAATGGCAGTTTCACATTTTAAAATATGATTTTATTCATTCTGTATTTGGAGGTGATATGGCACAATAGGTATAGAAATCCTAAAGGACAGATTTAATAGATCTAAGATCCCTTATCACATCCCTTTTTAGTTCTTATTTGACAAATGGCTTTCAGATGAGCTCTACTAAGGAGATAAGCCAGAATCTTTTTATCAGTTCCATTGCCCTTTTCATAAAGGTTCTTCTAGCTAATTTTCTTTACTATGTGCCTTTTTTTCCTCTCAACAGTTTATTAAGCCTTTGCTTTACATTAATAAGCATTCAATATCATTTTGGATTTCAGGTAGTCTGGAGAGCTTCCTTTCTTAATTTCAAGAGCAGTGTTTTTGTTTAGCTTGCTAGGTATATCAAGAAACATTTTTCAAATTATTTCATTGGCCATATCACATAAGGCCAGTCTTTAGTGACTTTTTTTTTCTTAATGAGGGAACATTTTATGTGCTTTTCTCAGTCAGTCTCTGGGACATCTCAGGAAATGCCACGAAATGCTAATGTTATCTTCTTGTAACTTCCACAGATTTTTTCTAACACAATTTATGCTGCTATGCAGTGTGTCATTTCTGACATACCTGCCCATCACATTTGATTTGGGAATTCCCATCAATGCGTTTTTCCCTGCTATATATATCTACTGGGTGTAGGTGCCCAGGTTCTGGCTGGTGGCTGCAGGGGTGTCCATGAAGAGAGAGGATGAGCTTCCCCATGCTAAACACAGCTGGTTCCAGCAGTCCTGGAGCTGAGATTGGTTTGAGGGGAGGGTGCAGGGAGGAAGCAGGGTGTTTTAATTACTTTGTATTTCACAATCCCAAATCTATTTCATATGGCAATAAAATTAAATTTCCACAAGACAAATCTTCCTGACTGAGGAAGTGTGAGTGAGCTAGGTGCTGGTGAGGGGCAACATCTTAGCCAAAGTCCTCCCCACCTCCTCCCGTCCGTGCTGTTGAATATTTCTCCCCAAAAAGAGGGACTGTCATTTTGTCAGAGGCAGCAGCAGACCTGGGAGATGGTTAAAGATGGCTCTAACCCACAGCATGTGCTTGGGAAGTTGCTTTCTACATGAAGTTAACTTGCAACATGATAACTCGCAGAGCCCCTGGGCCATGATTCTGTTCTTCTGCTGCCATGAAGCTTCATGGGATATCTATTTAGGAAGGCTGTTTTTAACCACCACACAGTCCCTTCACTCTCCCTGTTCTCTGACCTTCATACGGGGCAGACTTGGCATCCTATGCTCCATGGTTAACATCTGGCTCTAGGCCCCATACCCCCTTGCTATGGACATACTGATGCCTTAAGTTTTAGCTTTAATGTTTTTCAGATTCTGTGCTGCCTCAGGGTGTAGTTCTGAGCCTCATATTAAGTGCTGGTAAGCTCTCGTCACAGAGTAGGTAGACAAAACAAATCCCTTTTCTGATGAAGACCGAGGACAAAATGAGTACAAGTTTCAGGCCCAAAAGCATAAACAACAGTGGATTGAAAGTGGAAAACAAGAAGGATGATACTTCACAACCCAAAGATTAATTGGACAATTAAACTCCAATATGCAAATGGACCAAAACTTATAAAGCGTAAGACCTTGTGAGTGGTCGTTCATTTTGTGACCATTTTGAGTCCGCCTTGGGTGTAGCCCTGATCAGGCTCTTGTCCTGCTCAAGATGTATCCTAAAGGCCTTTTAATAAATATCTACTTTTTTCTCTAGCTCTGTCCAGACTCGGTTTCAGGTCAGCCTTCCCAAGGCATCAATACTTCCTATCTGTAGTAAACAATCCTTAATAAAACACTGTCCATTCCACTCTGAAGACAGAAATTTCTTACCCTGCAGATATGTCTATATCTCTGCTTTTCAAGAAAAGAAGTCTCTCTCAGACATACACACATGCTCACTTTCACTGGTACGTAGAGAGACAGAGGTATAAGGAAGCTGGTCCTTTCTATTTCTTCTTAAGAAAGTCAATTGTCTCCAGTTTTCAACTCAGCTAAAAAAAAAAAAATCAAGAAAGGTCTGATTGCACTTAACAGTACAGTTTGGAAGTAACTTTGTAAGTGTATTAATTACAGAGTTGGGGTGGCTGAAGGAAGTAGGCTGGGATAGTCTCAGGAAATGTGAACAGCATCCTCTTAAAAATTTACATAAATATTATAAGATTGGAGGCATCACTCTGTTTATCCCTGAAGGCAAAAAGAGAAAATTCATGCCTCCATCCAAACAGAGTTCTTCACTTTTTCTACATTTTTTTTTCATTCATTCTGACTGTGTACACAAAACACAGGAAAAAAGACAGGAACTAATTAAAACAATTTGAACTGCTTGAGCAAGAACCAAGAAACAAACACCCAGAGGGATACCTGAACTGTCAATTAAAGAACAGCTATTCATAACATAACTCTCCTCACAGGTTCTTCCACATATCATATGCCTTTAACCACCTCCCACCCCATCAAACAGCAAGAAAAACATTAATTTTTCTTACCATAAATCCAAGGAATCCTCAGCTTTTTTTTCCATTTCCCAGTAAATATGTATAAAATAACTTTCAATATTTCTCTGTTAAAATATGTAGATTACATCACAGAATCACAGAACCACTAGGTTGGAAGAGACCTTCAAGATCATTGGATCCAACCCATGCCCTGACATCTCAACTAAACCATGGTACTGAGTGCCACATCCAGTCTTTCCTTAAACACATCCAGGGATGGTGACTCCACCACATCCCTGGGCAGACCATTCAAATATTTTATCACTCTTTCTTTAAAAACTTTTTCCTAATATACAACCTATATCCAACCTTGGAGCAGCCTAAGACTGTGTCCTCTCATTCCATCAGTTGCTGCCTGGAGAAAGAAACCAAGCCCCACCCGACTACAGCCACCTTTCAGGGAGTTGTAGAGAGTGATAAGGTCACCTCTGAGTCTCCTTTTCTCCAGGCTAAACAACTCCAGCTCCCTCAGCCATTCCTCATAGGACTTGTATTCCAAGCCCCTCACCAGCCTCATTGCCCTCCTCTGGAAGCACTGAAGCATATCAATGTCCTTCCTAAACTGAGGGGCCAGAGCTGGGCACAGCACTCAAGGTGTGGCCTCGCCAGTGCCCAGTACAGGGGAAGAATGACCTCCCTGCTCCTGCTGGCCACACTCTTCCTGATCCAGGCCAGGATGCCCTTGGCCCTCTTGGCCACCAGGGCACAGCTGGCTCATGTTCAGCTGCTGTCACCAGAACCCCCAGGTCCCTTTCTGCCTGGGCACTGTCCAGCCACACCGTCCCCAGCCTGTAATGTTACAGGGGGTTATTGTGGCCAAAACACAGGACTCAGCACTTGGACTTATTAAACTTCATCCTATTGGACTCTGCCCATCCATCCAACCATTCCAGGTCTCTCTGCAGAGCCCTCCTCTCTTCCCACAGATCAACACATGCTCCTAGCTTTGTGTTGTCTGCAAATTTACTACTGAAAGACTCAATATCCTTATCCATGCCATCAATAAAGATACTGAACAGAGCTGGTCCCAGCACAGACCCCTGAGGGACACCACTGGTGACTGTCCCCAGCTGGATGCAGCACCACTCACCTCCACTCTCTGGGCCCGATCATCCAGCCAGTTCTTAACCCAGCAAAGAGTGCTCCTGTCCAAGCCCTGGGCTGCCAGCTTTTCCAGGAGAGTGCTGTGGAGACAGTGTCAAGGGCCTTGCTTGAAGTCCAAATAGACAACATCCACAGCCTTCCCTGCATCCACCAGGCAGGTCAGCTGGTCATAAAAGGAGACCAGGTTGGTCAAACATGACCTACCCCTCTTAAAGCCATGCTGGCTGGGCCTGATACCCCAGCCATCCTGTAAGTGCTGTGTGATGACACTTGATATAAATTGCTCCATTACCTTACCGGGTACTGAGGTCAGGCTAACTGGCCTGTAACTACCAGGATCCTCCTTCCCATCCTTTTTGTGAATGGGTGTCACATTGGCCAGCCATGATTTTACATGATTTTAACAAAAATAGAAAAATTACCCTTTTTGCCCTTTACCCTAAAACATTATAGACACAGCATAATCCTACATTTAAACATAGTTTTTTAGAAATTCTACATTAAAACATAATTTTTTCCCTTCATCATTCACTGCCTATCTGTGATTTAAAATAAATCTGGAAAAGAAAATTTCAACAAGACTGAGCACGTGAGTGCTCCTTTCCAAACTCTGGCTGCTCTATAAAAGAATTATATTTTGGACACACAGATTAATTGTTATCATTATTTAGATTATCTATGCAGTCCACACATTAAATTACTTAACAAGAATTTTAATTTGTGGGGGTTTTTTTGAGAGGGTTTATTTTTGTAAATGAAAGTTTTAAAAGACTTCAAAGAACAAAGGATATGCAGTTTTCTTTCATTTTGACTTATTTAAGAGAATACAAGTATTCTTTTCCAAGGGGCATCAGAGAACTTCATCATGAGCATTGCTGTGGTCCCAGTTAAAGAGAGCTCATTAAATCATGGCTTTAGAGACCAGATAATAGGAGAGTTTAAATGACTGAAGTTCACAGATTTAGTCTGCCCTGTATGAAAATTCAGCTTTTGCACTCCTTGCAGTTTTTCTGCCCAGAATAAAGTAGATTCATTATTAATCTGAAGGAGCTCCTGGGGCAGTTTCTTTACCACCTTTGCTATCTTGATCAAGAATTTAGATAAAATACACCAAGGACTTCATGACCAAAAGAGTATTCTCTGGGCTATTTGTATGCTATCAAAAATTGTAATTTAAAGATGTATTTCAGCAAAGAAAGCTGCTCTTTTTTAGAGAGGCACTTAAACTACTTGTTCCACTGATATCAAATTGCAGTTTTTCTTTAGTAAATGCTGTTTTATATCAGGCTCACAAACAACAGTCTCAGCTTCAGGCTAATTAGCCACGTGAGCAACCTTGTACCAGTTTTAATAACTCCATAAAAAAACTGACTTTTCATTTGTAAGCACTCTCAAGTTGTTAATTTCAAATACAATTAAGAAATTAACACCCAACCCAACAAAAACATCAAAGTGTATCTTATTTGGCAAATTAGGTTCATACATTCTGGTCTCGAGGAGCACTAAATATCCTTTTGCAGGTTGTGACCATTCAATATTAGGAATTCCTACAGACATGCCTGAAATGCCAACTACTCTGGGAGACACCTGCATTGTCATTCCTAGCAGTGGGCTATGGAGGCAGTGTGCTAATTTTTACTGCAGGTTGTTAGGTATTTATCCAGGTACTATCGTCCTCCTACTTTTTTTTTTTTTTTCCTAATTATGAAAAGCATTATTTCCCTCAATAACAAGGCACAGGCAGAACTTGTTTAGTATGAATCAGTTATTTCTGAAGAGCCTGGAGCTAGCACTCAGTTCTATGACACTACAAACAAGACACATCAAGCAAATAAACTCTATGCCTACATTTTCTTCTCAGTAGGTTACATTAGTGGAAGAAGGTTATTAATACTAGATGAAATAAAAAAGAACAATCATTGAATCTACCCATAAATATACTGCAATAGTTCTCATTTACATTCATCTCCTCCTATTTCAGCAGTGAAAAGTCATCTTACAGTAGGCAGCTCCTGATCACTAGCTTGTATTCTGTCAAGCAGTTTGTAATTAGAGAATAATCTCGTAAGGCCATTCACATGCTTTAGAAGGCTGTGCATCCACAATAAATTCTAGAAGTCAGTCTGGCCCTAGGAAAGCATCTTTGCATGACAGAGGAGAGCTTTGTTTACAGGTCCCACCACTCACCACGTCAAGAATGTTACAGAAGTATAACACCTAAAACTGACCTTGAATTTTAAGAATTTAAATAACTCACAAGAATGTGATGAAAGACTTCTCTAAACACTAGAATGCAAAAGAAAAGACTGAAGAGAAGGCCCAAACCAGTGGAGAGAATCTGCAGAAGAACTTGCTGAGCACAATTTAATAAACACAACAATGAAACTCAGTAATTTTGACAGCTTTCAACAAATATGCAAACAGCCTTTGTAATTAGCCTACAGTCCCAACTACTTGACATCTGAATTTATTAGGATTTCATCAGGACTCCTTTCTAGCTTAGGGCAGATTTCAAAGGAATAAGACATGTATATATGTTGTCCCTGAAATGCATAACTGAGGTGGGAGGTTAGTTATATGTGACATCAGTTGCAGAAAAATAAGCACTTACTAAAGAAATTGCATGAGAACTTTAATGGATCTGAAAAAAGAATAGGCAAGTACTAATACCAATTCAACACTGCCCTATTTTGGACACAGAAGTCAAGTACTGGATCCCCATAGCACTCCTCTATTTTTATTTAATCTCATCAAAAGTTGGTTTTATGAGATGAGAAAGTAGATGCTTATATGGCTGCAGAAATATCTCCAGTCTGTGCCCTGAATGCTGTGACTTTTAAAGTCTTAATTCTCAATTTTTCTCTACAACGAAAACCTCATTTGTTTATTTCAAAGAAAACCCAAGTTCTCAGTGAGCTGATATTTTAATATTGATATTAAATGTCATGACACAGTTTATGTGAGAGTTAGCAACTCTGCAAACTGTAGTGGTGAGTGGAGTGGTGTGTAAGCATGTACATATTAATTGAAGATTTGGGCTGTAGTTCTCAGGTATCCTGGTGTAGAGGAAAAGTTATAGTTCTGTGCTGGTAATTCAGAATTATTAATTTTTATTAATTAATTATTAATTATTATTATTTAGAATTCAGGTAAGCTGTAGCTTGCACTTTAATTGCTTGAAAAAAATCCCAGAAGCATCTCATTTCTGGTCCTCTTGTCAAGAAATTCATGCTGATGTCAAAAGCAGATCTTTTTAGGGTTATAATTTAGCAGAATAACACCAACAGAAGATAGAGAAACATTTAATATCCTTTTATTCTTTATTTATTATTTTCCTAAGGAAAAAAATGCATTTTGAATTCTCAGCATTGGAGTTATATTTCATAGGAGTTTATTGTTATCTGTGTGTAAAATTGTGTAAGTTTCTATTAAAAAATAAACTATATGTAAACATTTCAAGATCAAAAGGTTAAGCTATGTCTTACTGTAGTTTTAACATCACTGTTTTATGTCTCTTGTCACTGATTTCTGAACTGAAAGTTGTCAGAAGCCTTTAAACTCTCCTAATTCCTACTCTGACAACATATTCCCCATGTGAAAAGCTTATATCAAATTGTGGCACAAGCTCTGAGGAGAAAATGTATTTACCATTTACACTAAATATGATTATTAAGAGTCATGACGTAGAACACGTTAATCCTAGTGCCTTCTGGATGTCATGGCTCTCTAGTTCACACAATACCCTATCTCTCATCCCAAAGATCTGACCTTTAAAAAGCTAGTCCCTTGTCATAATTTTCTGTAGAAGGGATGGGTTCTTACAAGGCAGCTTAAGGCCTTTCTGAACCATCCTGCCAAGTTTAGCTTAAAAAAAAATAATTATTTTTTGCACATCTCCTCAAGGAGTTTATGCTTCTTCTGGGCTTCCAATGACTGTGTCATTTAAACTGAAAAATGAAGTGAGGTCCAGCATAGCTTTTCTTACTGAGAAAAAACAGCAGATTCCAGTCTTTCAGTGGTTTGTGTCAGCAGAAGGATATTGAGGAGTAAATTTTTAAAGGACTAGATCTTGAAACAAATCACCAATCTTGAAATTTTCTGAAGAAGGTTCTGCAGCCAGGTCACCCATTTATTTTTTTTGACCCTTAACAGTAAACACTATCTCTCCATGTTGATTGGGAATCCACAGGAACCAGCAGGTAGAGAAGAGAAAGGAGAGTTACAACTCTCAGTAGCAAGTAGGCTACAACTCTCAGTAGCAAGAGACACAAGACACCTGGACCTTTGGGTGATGGTTGAAAAGGATAATGAATAAAATCTGAGGAGATTACACTCAATTCCTCCTCTCATTAGGGCTGCTGGGGAAATCGCATGGGTCTCTGGATTTCCAGCAGGCAAGATGCAGGGCTGCCAGCTGTTCGGATAGTGCAGAAAAATGGTCAAGGCTGATCACTTTGGACATCAGCATTGAGTCTGGCAGCTCTCACTGAGAAGGCTGTTGGGATTTTTTCTGGAGAGACTAACACAGGCATCCTTGTAGGAAGAACCAAGTCACCTTAGCTAATATATTGCCTCATGCAAAGTAAACGTGGCCTTGATACTCCTTGTCAAAGAGCTAGCAAAAAGGGTCTTACCTATTCATGCAGTCTCACTCCAATCATTACAACCACATGTAGGCACGTGTGCACACAAAAATACATGTGTATGCACATGCATTCACTGTGTTTTCCAAGACCTTAGCTCTTGCTGGGTCACAAAGATATAACTTATTGTTAACAGATATTTAAAACCCACTGAAGGGGAAAAGACATCTAAGAAATCAGAGTGAAAAAACTCTCTTACAGATTTTACTCTATTATGAACAAGGTTTAAGATTTAAATGAAACATATTTCATGCCCTTAGAGATCATTCTGGAGATGAAACCCTTTGAATCCATGTTATTGAAACACAAGCTTGCTTTCCCTCCAGGAACTATGAATTGCTGTGTCTGTTCAAGTCTAATTGAGCCAAATGGTAGACATATGCCCCCAAAGTGAAATTTTTCCCACTATACAAAATTACCACAGGTTTGT
The DNA here is from genome assembly GCA_013397095.1 of Sterrhoptilus dennistouni. Taxonomy (NCBI): domain Eukaryota; kingdom Metazoa; phylum Chordata; class Aves; order Passeriformes; family Zosteropidae; genus Sterrhoptilus; species Sterrhoptilus dennistouni. The sequence goes on from VWZU01016071.1 coordinate 2,037,008, forward strand.
TCTTTTTTCTTGAAATTTAATAAATGATGTTAGTATTTGGCAGCAGCTAGCAAAGCAAAGCAAAATGAAAATTCCAACTGACCAACCAAAAAAAAACACCCCAGAAACAAAACAGAAACTAAAATACTCAGGAACAAACAACCCTCCCCCCAAACCCCAGTCTCACTATCAAGATACTAAGACTTTTTAAAATCAAGCTATTTTAAAACTCAACTAAGGGTTAAACTATTTTACCTCTCCACATCTTTTTATAAACATATAAAATTATAGAACAGAAATGAAACCTAGAGTTTATGAAACCTAAGCACTTGGCATAGAAAAATTTTATTAACTGTAAAGATACCACCTCAGTCCCAAAGTTTACACTCAATTTCTTTTTTATTTATTTCTATTTTTTTAAAATAAGATTTGATCAGTAGACTTTTGGGTTTTGTTCATTGCACTAGTGCTGAAGGAAAGTAGATAGAAGAATATACCACATATCTACATAAAGAATAATCAGATTTAAGGGCTAGGTTGTACATTTAAGCATCTAAGGATGGGAAATACAAATGTACACAGTGCCTTTGCAGTCCTAATGCAGTCACTTGGATCCATATACATTTACACTAGGCTATCTTAGTCTAGAGGAAGCTTAGAGGATGGGTGTTAGAAATAGTGGAAAAAAAAAAGACTGTTCCTTATATAGGGCTGTTGCCCTCAGAATTCCTGGAAGTGGATTGACCTGGACATTGCATGCCTACACACATTTTATCTGTAATATTCATGAGTGCATTTCAAGCCCAGCACAGGTGGCTGTGGTGTTCAGAGGCTGCCAGAACAAAAGCCAGGCCAATACGTTTTACCTACAAACTTCTCAAAGCCTCAGCACATTCTGTTTCTGTAGCTGTATCTGTATCATGTGCTGAACACTTATGCCAGCAGTGGGTTCAATAACAGGTTATATTTGTATCCTCTGGCTCTGCCCTATCCCTTACACCAGAGAGATGTTGGGGCAGGAAGGTGCTTGCAAGGGAAACCCAGTTAGCCTTGTCATGTCCTAGCCAGACCCCTCTGCTGGATGACATCAGCATCCTCAGGTTTTGGGGAGCAAGAGCTCTAGCAACATATTTCCACTTTCTTGTTCTAATGCTGCTATAATTTCAGAATTTCTCATCAAGGAGAGAGATGAGCTAGATACCAGATGAGAAGATGCTTCCCCAATTCTCAAATCTAACTCCACCCAGTTAATGCAAGGATCATGCAATTTAATCAATTTCAATATGTTATCTAGCCCATTTTATAAGTGGTGAGATTTCATTCTTATTCTTCTCTGTACCTATATTGTGAGAAGGAACTTAACTAGAGGAAATGTAATGTGGTAATGACAATATCCTGTGGCTAGAGGAAGCTGACGTGGTAGACTACACTGGTATGAAAGATGAAAGTAAAGGAGAATGATATAACAATCATATATTATCCATCATGTACTTGCAGAAGACCTGCTCTCTTCCTTTTGTTGGTTTTTGATTGTTGCTTAGTGTCCTAGGAACATGCATTTCCAATTTCACTAGGGCACAACAGGTTGCCAAGAGAGGTTCTAGATGCCCCATCCCTGAAGCATTCAAGGTCAGTTTGGACTGAGCTTTGAGAAATCTGAGGTGGTTGAAGGAGTCCCACGACAGGGAGATGACCTGAACTGGATGGCCTGAACTAGATGACCTTAGAGTAAATGACCTTTAAAGGTCCTTTCCAATACAAACCATTCTATGATCCTATGAAAATAAGGGAATTCAATATATTTTTTCATTTGAAGAACTTGCACATTTTTCACAAACACAGAAAAGAAATAATTGATCAATATTTCGATTACACTGATGCCAAGCAGCAACACTCACAATATTAAGGATGTATTCTTAAGTGGAACAAAATAAAGCCTTTTCGCACGAGTCCTGCAGCATTGCTAACAACCAGATGTATATCTGTCAATTAAAATCTTTAGTGACATACCCCACAGACTTCTATCAAAGTACATGCTACAACTGCTTAAAGAAAACTTTCCCCTTACAAGATGTGGAAGGACTTTGAAAGAAAAGCTAATACAGCAGAGAACACTTTTTATACAAATAATAGGTGTAAACTTAAAAAAAAAAAATAAATTTAATAGACTTTTCCAGAAAAAAGGGTCTTTCCATTTTGGCCATTTACAGACAAACAATCTGTATATAACAAACATCTGTGCATCTGCAGAGAGATTGTATGGGAAGGAACAAAATCAGGATATCACATTTTTAGTTCAATATGCAAACATCGAAATAGTTTGGTCTACCATTTCCAGAAGAATTTCCCATTTTCATCTGGAGACAAAATAGAATCTTATTGGCTACTTAACCTCAGTGTTTAAGATTAAATATAATAATGAATGTCACCATTGGGAACACTATTTCCCCAGCAATGTGTGCTTGAAAATGGGACGCATAAACAAAACCACACACAGAACTAGCCAGAAGAAGCAATCAAATGCAGAGAAAATATATTTTGTGTTAGCCAATATACATGCACTGGAAATCTCAGGAGACAGAGAAGTACAACTAAGACCAGTGAAAATGCTCAAGTTAAATTAAAAGGTGCAGAAGCAGCTCAGACTGCAAGCCATGACAGGCTCAAAAATGCAGTATGAAAGAATCAAGACAGCAGGAGATTTTGCTTGGCTTCAGGCACTGAAAGGAAACACAGATAGATTAATTCTTTCCTTCATAAAGAACCAAGGAAAAAAGCATGTCCCAGATGAAAAAAAACCACCCCACACCAGGAAAGGAATGCTTAGATGGGCCCAGAAAAGAAATAAAGAAGTTGACAGAAGAATTATATATACAGGTAAATAAAGCTGACAGCTCCTAGCAAGCAATCATTGAATTACAGAATGGTTTGTGTTGGAAGGGGCATTAAAGATCAGCTAGTTCCAACGCCCCTCCGTGGACAGAGACACCTTCCATGAGCCCGTGTTGCACAAGGGCCATCCAACCTAGCTTTGAACACTGCCAGGGACAGACGCAGAAACAGAAGTCCACAACTTCTCTGGGTAACCAGTTCCTTGAGTGAAGAATTTCTTCCTACTATCTGATCAAAATCAAATTTTAGTTTAAAGCAATTAGCCCTTGACCCATCACTATAGGCCTTGGTAATAAGTCCCTCTGTTTCTGATGACATCAGTTGTCCTTCCTTTGTGTTACAACCTGCCCTTTAAGGGGAGGATAACTAAAGTTAATAGGCCCCTTGGGGCAGATTAGAGTGAAATGACACTGAATGATGGATGTTCTTAAAGATATATATAGGTAAGATTTATTTTAGAGCACTTTGGTTGCAATGGAAAGGAGGCATGTAGCCATTTTGGTTATTATTATCTATAGTAATATATAGCAGTATAAAAGCATAAAAAAAACACTTTAGAAAATGTATAAGGAAAAGAAAGAGAAAAAAGGATAAGAGTAGAAAGATATCACCACTTGTGGATCCAGCAACAAGATCTGATTGTTGCAATTTTACTGTCTGGTCAAGGTGATGGTCACACTCTTGCTCCATGGGGGGATGAGGGAAAGCCATGAAACACAAAGTTCAATGGGTTAATACACATTTAGGTTTAGGTGGAATGCCCAAGCACCTCCCCTGTGGATGGGGTTTTGCACAGTCTTTTGCAGCACTGTGGATCTGTTGCAACACCGTGGATCACATGCAGTCCTTTGGTGGAAGGCCTCAGAAATGAGTCTGGGGGCACTTTGGGCATCTTTGATGATTTATGACCTGCCTCTCACATCAGCACACTGAGCCAGTTATGTTCCATCAGAAAGAATGGATACCCTCAGGCCAATGTGTGAATGTGAATGTTGTATGCAAATGTGACCTTCCTGGGGTGGGGGAGAGTTTTACAGCTAAGCCAATTGTGTAAGAAAGGACATTGGCATGATAAAAAGCACCATGCCACGTTGAAGGATCTGCTTTTTGTTGGACTTCTCCCTAATCTGGCTCAAAACCCAGCTTGTAAGCTCCAGTGCTAGGCATGCATGTCCTCTGCACCTGGGTTGTGACCCTGCACATCAGCAAAGCACCTGCTGCTTTTTCAAATGTCTGTCTGTTTGAGTCATTAACATCCCAACCTCACACTTCATCCTCCAATGTTGCAGCCCCATCCTAGAAGGCCAACACTTTTGTCGAGCTTGACTTGCCCTTAGTGAAGCCATGTTGGCTGTCATAAATAATTTCTTTGCTTTCAATATGTCTTAGCATATATTCCAGGAGAATCTGCTCCATGACCTTGTAAGTCACAGAGGAGAAAGTGGCTGGCCTGTAGTTCACTTGGTCTTTCTTTTTTTCTCTTTCTAAAGTGGAGGTTATGTTTCCCATTTTCCAGTCAATAGGAACTTCACCAGACTGTCACAACTTCTCAAATAGGACGGATAGTAGTTTAGTTACTTAATCTGCCAGTTCCCTCAGGACCCACAGATGCATCTCATCAGGTCCTACAGTTTTGCACCTCAGATATTTTGAAAGGTTTTCTGAGGTTCCTTAGATCTCAAATCTGATCTTCTTCTGCATTAGGTGCAAAAAAGGGGCAAAAAAGTAATTGAGTACTAAGTACATAAGCTACTCCTTATCCTGGGTTACCAGATTTCTTGTTGCATTCCAGAGAGGCCTCTCATTTCCCTAGTCTTCTTTTCATCACCAACACACACCTAGAAGTTTTTTCTTTTTGCCCTTGACCTCCTTGGGTAGTTTAAATTCTATCGAATCTTTAACTTTCCTAAGACAATCCCTGGCTGTTTGGACACTCTCTCTGTATTCCCCCCAGGCTACTTGTCCTGGCTTCCACCCTCTGTAAGTTTCCTTTCTACATTTGAGCTTGTTCAGGAGCTCCTTGTTCATCCAAGCAGAACTCCTGACATTTTTACCTGACTTCCTTTTTTTTTCCTTGGGATGGATTGCTCCTGAGATCTGAGGAGGTGATCCTTGGATATCAACCAGCTTCCTTTGGCTCTTCTTCCCTACAGTGCTCTATTCCATGTTACTTTACCAAGAAAATCCCTGACAAGGCCAAGCCTGTGCTTCTGAAGGCCAGGCCAGAGAGCTTGCTGTGTGCCCTCCTTGCTGCCCTGAGCACCTCAAATTCCATCATTTCACAATCACTGCAGACAAGGCTGCCTTGGAGGACTACGTTCCCCACCAGCCCCTTGTTGTTAAGAATAAAGTCCAGCAGAGTACACTTTCTTGTTGTCTCCTCTCTCCCTTAGAGAAAGAAGTTATAATCATCACCTTTCAAGGATCTCCTGGATTGCTTATGCCCTGCTGTGTTGCCCCTACAACAGATCTTGGGGCGGTTGAAGTCCCCCGTGAGGAGCAGGGCTTGTGAATGTGTCTGCTCCTCTCTGTCCATGGAGGGGCTCATCCACTCCGTATTCCTTGTTGGGACTCTCCTGTCCCTGCCTTCCCTTTAATTCTGACAGATAAACTCTCAGTCAGTTCCTCATCCAGCCACTGGCAGAGATCCAGCTGGGCACTTACACAGAGGGCACAACCTCTTCTCATCTCCCCAGCCAAATATGGCAGAAATGCACACACAAACTTGGATTCATTCCAAACATGGAAAGAGCAACCTTACAAAATTAGCAGAAATACATGGGAGAGATGATTTTGTAGAGAAGTAGTCTGTACAATGCAGTCTTTCTCTGTATAATACAAAATAATTATATATCCATTTAAGACAAGAAGGAAGCAGCACATTTGGCACGAAATTAGAAATGTACTTGCACTTGTTTCAATGAAAAAAAAAAATCCTAGCTGACCCCACATTATAAAGGAAGCTGAACTATCAAATCTCATTTTCAGAATATTTTCTTCCTACTTTCTTGGATAGAGCAGCTGAGCTCAAAATATGTTACCAAGTGATGCAATGCTGGCTCACCTTATTGTCCAAGGAACAATGTCCAAGGCTGTTAGATGACGTAAGTCTTGTTCTGTTGCTGTGAAAAGGAAATTTCTAGAGATGTTCTCAAGAGGCTGAAGCTGCCTCTAATTGGAGTAGGAGATTAATAAGAGACTGCTATTATATAAAGTAAGTGTTCAGGACACCAACACACATTTCAATGATCATTAGAGTGAGAAGAAAAAAATAGAAAGAAATAATTAAAGTTACTCTCAAAAAATCCCAGCTTTAGCTTTCCTTCCCTATGCAGTGGGCATCTAATTAATATCATCTTATCTCTGTAACCACCCCACTCCTCTCTTTTCAACACCAGTTCCCAGTAGCTTCATATCTCTGCCCTACTAACCTTATGCACCACACTTACCTCCACCACAATCTTGTAGGTTGAGCTCACACCTCCTCTGTATCTCCTCCTCCTTAGGGCTACGGGGTGGAAAGCATGGGAGAGGTGATATCTTAACCCACAATGCCAAAAACTGCTTCCACCTCACCTCCCCATCCCCACCAGGGCCACACTTTGTCACACAAGACTGGATAGTTTGAACCAGTGTGATCAGAAAGGCAAATGTTATCAAATAGGCCAGGGTGTAAGGAATGCTGATCATATCTGGAGAAATCTGGTGCCCTGATGAAAAAGCTTTTTGGCTCATGCTCAAAAAGTCTTTTTAAGAGGCTTTCGATGTGGCTAAAAGTGGGTTGTTTTTTATGGAAATAGAGAGAAAATTTGCAGGTAATGATTCACCACCTCAAGTACTGGCACTAAAACATGGGGTTTGGTGGATTGAGAGAAAGAAAGGACACTGCTGGTGGTTCTTAAACATATTTTCAGATTTATTCTTTCAAGTGAACTAAACATATTTCCCCCTAATCATCATCCTATAAATAACTGTGCCATGTTGGTCTGAAGCTTTCACAAAAAAAATTGCTGGATATGAACAGCCAGAGCTGCATGCACAGCATAGAAAACTCTATCCTGAGGACTTTAGAGTTGATAAAATCCTCCAAACACCAAAAGCAAGGTTATGGGAGACAAATCAGGTTGTTCTAAGGGTTATTTAAGTCTAGACTGTGCCACCCACAGCCACACAGATTATACAGGACACCCACAACATGCTCTCTCAGAGTCTGACTTATGTTTTCTATTCTGTTATTCTCTGAAACAGAATTAAAATTCAGTCAGGCTGAAAGGAGCTTTTTACTCTGTGTATGAGAGGAAATAACAATAACTGTGCAATTCATAAAAACCTTCTAGCATGGATATACACATGCATGCCTCCACTGATAAATCCAAAGCAGAGGTAAACACAGAGGAGGCATTAAGTTGTCTTTTCCTGGAGGGAGAGAAATCTGCATGACAAGTTTATTGAAGCATTTTACAGAAATCCAGGATACTGTTCAACATACACAACAAGTTCTTATTAAAGGCTGCAGTTCACCATAAACAGCAATTTTGGATGACAACGTTGTGCGTTCATCATCAAATGTTGTTGTTTGCAAACAGCAATAGGATTCCATCTGCCGTTATTTTTTGCAATTATATAAATAAGAATATTTAAGCAGATAGACATTTTATATATAAAAATGTATCAGCTTGAGTAATGTAAGCCATAAAATAAAGTTAAGATGAAATAGAAATTTTCAGAAATTTCCAGAAAATATAGCATTTTCAAGTGAAATTTAAGGCAAAGGAGTAAATTATGTTTTGAATAAAGTAAATTCTGATGACAAATTTAGCATACTAGTCGCTTTCTAATAAAGAAAGGAAAAATGTTCTGTGGAAAACTGAACATTTGCATCTGTTGATGCAAAATATGGAAGTATCTGCTTTCCAAAGGCTTTGCCAAAAAACAGAGCATCCAAACCCATAGTAGATTTGAATAAGCTGTCACTGCACTACAGAGGAGTTTCAGTTCAACTGTTTCAGTATACTCACCCTCTTCTATAGAATATGTTCTCGGCCCTGAGACACTGGAAAGAGGAGAGAGGGAAATACTCCATGGGAAATTATCTGGGGAAGATGACCCACAATAGAAGAAGAGGACACAGATTACCAGTGCAACTCCTTTAAAGTATCCTTGTGATATTTCAGGATCAGCATTATTTCCTCTCTTTGCTCAAGCTGGTATTTTCTATGAGAAAACCCCTTCACAATTTCCCAGTCTCTGTGACTTTTTGAGAAAAAAAGCCATTTTCTGACCTGCTGCTTTGCTTACTCTCTAATGATAAGGCTTGACAATAAAAATAGTGTAGCACTTCAGGCCAGGATCAGTGGACATCAAGTGTTGTTCATGGTTTACTTTTCTGAAAAGATCAGTCAATAGATCATTAGCACGTACATATTGGCAATAAAGGTTTCAGTTGACACAGAGAAGTAAGTTTCTCTGTCTTAATTTTCTGCTGAGGAGTATTGGGTGCTTAATGCTGTCTGAGTGATGATTCAGCATTTTGAGTGGTGCTGTGAAAATAATTTGGAGATAGTCAGTCCTTTCATAGCTTCTATTTCTCAAGAAGCTATAGCACAGATTCCTCAGCTTTACCCCATATTCTCTCCCATGAACAGAATACAAAATTATAATTAAGACAAAGCACAGTCTGCTTGTACAAAACAGGTTCACCTAGTCCCAAAAGCACAACTTTATGCAAAGGCCTTGTGAAAAAAAAGTGCTTTCAAGTCAGTGAATACACGTGCTCTGTGATTCTGTGCTCCGGGGTCTGCCTTACAGCAGCGGTTCATCCTCTAAGCCGTGAGAGTGATCACAAAGTTTCTTGCCATGATAGCACGTGTTTGCCAATTAACTGCATCTAGCTGTTTCAGTAGAAATGCACTGCCAAAATGTTCAGAAGACCTCTTGATTAGCTTAAGGCCATATTTCTTGCTTCAGAGAGGACTGCAATTTTCACTACAATTAATAAAATATCAGCTTCCATACACAAAAAAAGTAAGGACTCCTGGTTGTATATGTTACTCTATTAGTTCCTAAGCCATGTTCATATTCAGACTTTCATATCTTCTTCAGGTGACAGGGGTATTCAAACACCAAGATTAGTTCTTACCTTACTGGAAGAGTATCCCATCAACTAAGTAATAGAGTGTATTTATAGTGCAGCAGTAGCCGTGAAACTCGCCCTCTGCTGCATTCTGTGTTGTCAGAAAAGTCATAGTGTGGCTTCCCCCTGAGAAAGAACTACAGCTGGAACTGAGGTTATTACTAAGGACTCTCCTATTCCCCCACTGATAGTACAGGGCAAGAAATACTGCAGAATTAAGGTCCTGAGACAAGTTGCTCCCCTAATAACAGAAGGATTGCTGCTGCCTTCAAAGTTTAAATCTGCCTCTCTCTTTACATAAAATTCTGTTTCCCTACCTTATCAGAAGTATCAACTGGCATATTCCACTTTTTATTTTTAATTTTAGATGAGAGCTGGAGGGAATAAGAATTGAGCAAGTCAACTCCTCTACAGTCTTACAGTTCCCAAAAATATAAAAAAGAAGTTCCAGACAGAAGACTTACTGTTAATTTAATTGCATTTTCTTAATTCCTTTGCCTAAGTAGTATTTTTCGCTAAAATATATTCTAAAATACTTGACTAAATCTGACTTTAAAGGGTTTAAAGCAGTTTTTAAAGGTTAAACCAGTACTATAAGCATTACTAGGGAGTGGTTCCCAAAGCCAGTAAGGTTTTTAACTGGAACTGTTCCTCAGGGTTTGATTTTTATATAGTCAAGATATTATTCTTTCTTTTGATAGGTAAAGATGCTGCCATCAAGACACTGCTTTTCTTAGCAGAGAAGTCACAATACTAAGCTTGGGACAGTGTATTATAAGTCGCAATCAATTTCCTTTTATCAAAGAGCAGAAAAGAATAACTTCCAAAACTTCTTTTCAGTTCTAGCATGGTAACACAGAATGGAAATTCTTTTAAAAGACCTTTCATCCGATTTCTAGTTACATATCAAGTAATTAGATGGAAATGAAGTGCATTTCTTTTGATGGAGCTTAAAAATTCCATATTCAGAATTATATTTCAATATAATTTTATCTAGAACAGACCAATAAATAACAAAGAACATTCTTGTTTTGTGAGCCAGGTTATTTTCCTTCACAGGTGCACTGGTATCCCAGGAACTTCTTTCCAATATACCAGTTTATTTTTTTTTTTTTCACCCAGTCAAAATCATTGACTGACGTTACAATTTGTCCTGATTTCTCCCCCCCATCAATGGATGCTGCCATAATGGTACATGCTGTGCTTACAACAATGAGCACTGTAGTACACCAAAAAACAGAGGAAAACACAGGCTCAGTCAAAACCATCATTTTACTCAAAGAGACGCATGATGACATATCCAGTTCCATACAATAAACATGATTAGAAAATCAAATTTAGAGATACCTCAATGGCAGGTATATGTGGAGGACTTGAGGTCTAGCAACAGGAACACAACTTCTTCAAAAGAATATTTGTAATCTTAGGGAAGCAAAAAATTTGCTCATGATCATACTAGCTCCTAGTTCTAGAGAAATTAACTGTGAACAATGAAATCGGAAAAATAGGTAAAATGTATAATTTTTTTACAAAAAAACTGTATTTAATTTTAATTCTCATATTTTTCTTAAGCCTTCAGGTGTCTGTTTTTCCTGAAAAAAAAAGTTCCTTATCAGCTTTTCTTCATTTAGGAAAAAAAGGAGAAAATTGAACACACACTAAAAATCTGCAAGAAACAATTTTTCTGAAGTTATAGTGTGCTTGCAGCTAGATTACCACACAAAGACTAGGTCAGTTGATTAGATCATGGTGCTAATGATGCCAAGGTTGATCCAATCCCTGTATGGGCCATTCACTACAGAGTTGGACTTGATCCTTGTGGGTCCCTTCCAAATCAGAATACTCTAATTCTGTGAAACCTACATCCGAAAGAGTCCTGAAGCTAACACAAGGAGAGAAAAGAAGCATCTCTTAAATCCTCTCTTGCCCCACTACCTGTTTTCCTTTTGTATGCTGCTGTAATATCACAGTACCTCATCGTGAGCTGTTCAGTGTTCTTGTTCCTTCCTGCAAAGTGTTCCTGCTGTATCCATCACCTGGGTCATTCTGCATGCTAAATCACACTGTCTTCTACTTCCAAGTCTGTACTCAGCAGATATTTTACTCTGACATGGAAACTATCATCAGTGGCCCATTTTTGGGATCAAGGAGATGAAGACTAAAGACTACAGATTAAAGCTGTACTGCCCTTGACAATATAAATCAATTATGTGAGGCAATATATTGCATTTGTTCACCCATATGTTAGTGTGCAATATTTCCAGTAGTCAGTAAACTCATGTTTTTAATGTGGTTCCTAGAGTTTAGCATAAAAACAGCAAACCAGCAAAGGCACAAATCCTTAAAATACTTTTCTACTTTTCCCCCAATAATCTCAGTGGAAAAGCATTTGTAAGCCAAAGCCTCCAGCTCTTTCTTTCACTTTCTGAAAGCTTGAGATTTTGGCTGCTAGCTTTGGGATTAAAGAACTGATTAGAAGTTTTTACCACTAAAAATATCAATATGTCTTATCATCCAGAATTTCCCCACTGAAGTACTGAGCAAGTTTGTCAAAATTCATTCCTTCACTGTTCTTTGCAAGGTGCAAAGTTACAGTTCCAGACCAATTCTACCCAGCGAGGCCAAAAAAGGGCTTAATTGATAAAAGCACTCATCAAAGACTCATTAATAATTATGTCCTTTCTGAGGGAAAAAAGAAAAGTCAGTTTTTGTTGCTACAGCAATTGCATCTTGCATGACTTGTGGGCAAAGTTTGCCTAGGTTTTTACTCATAGCTATCACAATATGATTGAAATTGCAGCGTAGGTATAACCTATGTGCTGCCTCTTCCCTGTTTGTCTAACCTGTGTCTTGTTTCTTAATTTCTTTGGTTTTTTGGCTCATTACATGATAACACATTAATTCTTTGTTCCTTATTTACTTTAACTTTCAGAGGGTGACACAAGTTACACCAGATCCCACAGAGACATTTCCCCACACCATGCCCTCCCTACTCCAGCTGAGGTGTGCTATCGTGATGCTTGAACAAAACATTCTAGCTCCATTTTGAGGCACTCGAAATGGAGCAAGAAGTAGAACAAAGTTGTCTGAAAGGATCATTTCCTTTTCATAAGGAGCCTGAGAAGAGTGCAAAGTCAACAGGGAATAGGAACAAGAGTAGTAGTAGCAATTGGAGTGGGCATAGGAAAGTGAACAAAAGGTAGAGAGGAGAGACTTTCAGCTGAATCTTCTATGGGGAAGGGACTGTCTTCTTTTATAACATGTTTGCACAGCACTTGCGATGGAGGTGATCAATCTGATGCTCTGCAGGTGCTATTAAGTATGCAGTGTACATCCCTCACTGCCAGTTCGTGGGTGATGAGGTCTTGCTTCAATGCCCTTCCACAGCTTTGGCGGTTCAGATTGAGATGTTCTTTTTCTTCAGTGTTGACAAAGTTCAAACAGAAAAAGACAAGAAAAACACAGCCAGAGAGGGAACATGGAAAATGTACTAAGATCTTAAGTGGCACATTTAGCACAAGATGTTGTTTATTGTGGCTATTTGACTGAGGGGTGAAGAGAATCTAAAACTAATCTGTTCTGTAGGTTTTTGTTAAGTTATTAGTTTAGATGCTATGATTTTGATGACACAGTTATACGAGTGGAGGTAATTTTCAGGTTGGAATGAATATGCCAACGAGTACAATGGCATCTGAGTGAAGCCACTAATTCCTAATAATGTGTGCTTATTCCTGCTCATTTGAGCTGCTATTAATGCTAAACCATAAAGATTATCTCCCCATCAAAAAAACACAAACAAAACTAGGGGAAAAGAAAGGAAG
>VWZU01016071.1:2049988-2147052 GCA_013397095.1 Sterrhoptilus dennistouni
AAGAAAGAAAGAAAGAAAGAAAGAAAGAAAGAAAGAAAGAAAGGCATTGATATGACATGATGATAGGCCTATCTAGAAAAGAAAGGTACCTGTTAATTAGGCAGGCATAGTTGGGATATGGTAGGATGTCACTGATTCCTGACAGAGAGGAGAAGAGGGGCGCAAAAGACTTCAAAATATGATAAGCTCATTTTCTTCCGCACATTTAATGTCTGAATAATTTCTAGCTTGGAGATGGATGTCAGACAAATGCCCCTGAAGTCCAGGGAGAAACCATGTTGGGTTTCTGACTTCTGCAAATTTGATGTCCTTGCTGTAAGGTACTGTCCAGCTTCCCTGGGACGTATGTATTTGCTGTTCACCTAAGGATCAGAAAAGTTATTCTTTCCACTGAGAGTTTAATGGGTTTATTTTCTTCAGATCAGATTGAACAAATGTAACTGACAGAGCCACGGAGAGCATGCGCATCTGTATAGAACCTATTTGTTCTACTCTTTCTTCCTTCTCTAACATCATTCATTCTTTTTGAGCAACAGCATAAAATGCAAAAAAAGATTTTTTCCAAATTGTATTTTTTCAATTGAAAAAAAAATTAAAAGGATTGCTGTTGCAGTGAGAAATATGTGGTCTTATTTACAACTGAGACTTGTTTTTCTCTACACAATGGAAAAAATCAACCTTTAATTCAATGTGCTGCTCATGTTTTTATGAAATCTGCTGCCAGAAACAATCCAAGGAGTCTTAAACAAGTTGCTTTTAAGGCATGTTACTACAGAGAGCAGGAAGATAGGAGCAAAGATATTTTCACTTTTTTCTAGGCTATCACTGCCCTATATCAGATTTTATTTATTTTACCCCATATTTTGCATTTGTTTTCTATTTCTGTAAATAAACCATCTTTAAAATAGAAGCCTGTGTTTGAAATTTTTTATTCTATCTACCCTCATCTCTATTTTCTTATTTTCTGGCTGAATCCCACAGCAATTAAATAATTTTATTCACAAGTCAGAAGTAAATTGCTAACGCAAAATTAATATGGTTTTTGGACTTAAGGTTTAGGAGTGTCAAAGCAGAAGCCGTGGTGAAGAACAAACTAATGAGGAAAATCAAAATTACCACAAATGAACCAAAAAAACCCAGGGAAATTGATTTAACCATAGTCATTGTTAACGACTTGAACAGTACCTTCTTGAACTCATGCTTTCCAGCTAACAACCTGACACCAACAGACTTCAATAACATCAATATTTTACCTTTTTCTACTCATCACCTGCAGAGCTAAAGAAACCAAGAGGTACCACAAAATGAGCTTTCAATCCAAGGCATTAAAATCCAAACCCACAAGTACAGGGTGATAAGAGATCCTTTCAGGTTAACCCCTAGACATATAATATTGCTTTCTTTGGGGTTTAGAGCAGCTCAGGCTTTCTGAGGCCCCCATTAGGTTGCATAAGTGAAGGATTTATGTCCATGTCATTCATTTGAAAACCACTTAGGGGCATCAAAAGATGTAGGATTAAGAGAGGTGTTTCAACATGGGGTTTATATGCAAAATGGTGAAAAAGACACAGTACAATGAATATATACATAATAATACCTACTTAAACAAAAAACATCCAAACTTGAAAAAAGTATACATCATGGCAGGAAGAAAGTAGGAGAAAAGAGGAAAAAATATAAGGAAGACTAATGCCCTTAGACACTCAATATAGAAAAGATATTGTCCTCATATACATTCTTATTTATCTTCACCCTCCTGCAGTTGGTGTATTACCTCTTTACACACAGCAGTTTCTTTCTGTCATGGAGGCAATTCATTCCTATCCTGTCAGGCTCACTTTTTCTTTCCTAGTGTCTCAAGGCACTAGTTGCTGTCAAAGCAGTAACAAAAAGAACCCAAGAGGTTTTTTTTGCTGACACCTCCCGAAGTGTAGAATCATCACATCAGATATATATTTGGGGTTAGGAAGACCAGCTTCTGTTATATGACCTCATCCAGCCAGAGCTTTCTCTAAATCCTTGTCAAAAAAATGTTTATGATGCCCAGCCTGCCAGGAGAAACACTGTTTGTTCTCTCAAGCCCAGCTAACTTGTTTTCGATTATCTCCTTATTAAAAAAAGAGATTGTGCTTCATAAAGCAGTCCTAGATGTTGCAGAATTACTGCTTGAAACATAGAAATTGGAACAACTCATTTTTATTTCAAAATTGGTATCCTATGCCTTATGAGTCATTATAATGATTCCCTGTTGCCTTCTGTACAGTGCTTAAACAAGTTAGGCATTTTCAAAGCTCTTAACTACAGTCACAGTGGAATTAAAAACACTTCTGCAGAAAAACACAAAACACAGCAAAAGAAGACCCTTAGATAGTCTGTACTAACCTCTCTTCTAACAAATTTTGGAGCCACTGGGTTCTGGAATGATGCAGAACTGTAGCAGCATTTCTTGCTGAATAATCTTGCATTATTAGATTGGTCCACTTATCTCTTTCCTTTTTAAAACACATTTACACCTTTATTATTAAGGCACACAATTCAAGGTTGCAATCCTGACAAAAATTGTGTGGGTGAACCATTCCACGGAACAATGGAGACAGTAAGTCCTGATTTCTAAGATTTGAGGTATTCCCACAATTAAACAAACAAACAAACACCCCTAAACCACTACACTTTGTTTCCATCTACTCTTTCTCAGCTGTGCATTGCTTTATCTGCAGTGTTTTTTCCTTGCACCAATACTGACTCTCCATACATGGGGAAAGCAGTATTGGATACAAAAGGTATTTTTCCCCTGCTTCAAATAAAAGCGAATTTAAATCTAGTGAGCTCAAGATTATGTCAGGTGTATTTGAGGTTTTTTTTTAAAACCAAAATAAGTAAAAAAGGTAAATTCAACACATTACTCTCATGAGTAGATATTCATAAGTGAGTATCTGCAGTGAAATTTGCTTTTGAAAACAGAACACCAGGGACCAACTCATACCACCATAACTGAAATCAGGCTGATTTTGATTTTATATTAACCCCAACTGCACATATACACTTTGTAATTTGCAAATACAATTCATTCCACCTGTAGAATAAATCAATCTGAAAATACATATATACATAAATAATACTTGTTTAATATTACCAGTGAGAAATCTCAACAACTCAGGAGACTTAAAAACTCTGACTCAAGGCAAATTCCAGCAGTTTCAATATTTCAAATTTACTCAGTTTCATTCAACAACTTTTTAATAGCATTTGGTATTGTGTGCCTCTATCTCTCACTAGATGTATGTGTTTATATGTACAGAGAAATATAAACAAATGAACATTTTTTTAAATACTTAGATTGTAAAACAAGCATTATTTGTGTAAGAAAGCTACCCAGAATTAAAAGACAAATACTCCACAGTCCATGAATTACCTCATTAAAGCTAGTTAACAACATTTTGGGGACATAAATGAATGTAGGTTTATTTTGTTTGCTATATACTGCCCAGAACAGCTGCAAACATGTGCCTTTTTATGGGAGTTCAGGAATCCATGTGGTTCAAACACCTGGCGTTTGCTTTTCACAGTTGGTACTGTTGGGGCCATACTTCCCGCCTCATCCCCCATTTCAAGTTGCCAAGAGGATGGTTGAAGAATGAGAAACCATGGAACCATGTATTTTCTAAAGGAATATGAAAGATTGACCTCAGGTATTCCATCACACAGTAGGGTTTTATCACACTTTACCTATTAGCCAGCTTTCCTCGTTCAAGTCTGCTTTATTATGATCTAGTCAGAGTTGAAAATTTAACAATAAATAGCCTATATGCAATTGTTTTATTGTGCCAGTATTAATGAATGTTTTCATAATTGATATCGAAAAATAAAAATATTTTCCAGCAAGCTGTTTGTATATATAGAGAAAGAATTCTGCACTTTGAAAAGAGGACTGCTTTAAGGAATTGAATACTTATGTGACAATTCCTCTCTTCTCTATCCATATCCGCAGGAAAAGCAATGATTACAACCAGGTTTATTTGAATCTGTGTGCCAGCTAAAGAGCTGCAGAGGAAGAACTGTGCAGCTACCAGATGTATTCATGTGCCACAGAAGTTCAGCAGTCCATGGCACAGCTGCTTGCAGAGGAGAGGCCAGAGAACTCACTGCAAATACACCGCAAGCTATGTGACCAGACTGAAGCAGAACACAAAACTTCCTCAGTTTGTTCAATGCAGGGCTATTTCTCCAGCCTTCTCTGTCTTTCATACAATCCCCTTCTTGCAAAATCTCTGTGCCACAAGTGTATCTGCTTCTGAGACAAGGCAATGCAAAGATTTCAGGCTGAGTTTCTTTGCAGACATCACATCTACTGCTGATCTGCTGCCTATACTACATGTCTGATTCTCCTCTGCTTTTCACCTTCACTAGCCCTCAATTGAAACATGAGTTAGTTGTACTTCTGGGATTACAAACTGCACTCCAGATGTTGTACTCCTTTCTTTTCCAAGGGCATCCATTTGTTATCCATAATATTTTTCACTCAATAAATAATTTAGATGGAATTATTGAATGGCTTTTCAAAACACTACTCTGAATATCACTCAATGGCATTACTAACACAAAGTCTTACAGAACTAAACCATTTCCATTCTGAAGATTAAATTTGATTTGTCAGCTGTGCATTGCAAAAATGAGCCACTTTTAAGAAAGTCAGGTTAGTAAGTCCCAATTTGACTTGAATCTGAAACCAGTTCAAGGAAAAGGAATTCAAAGGACATTGCCACAACCTGCAAGTCATGTTTTTCTGGCAGTGCTTAAAGTTTCATATTAGTACCCTCATAGAACACTCTTAGGAATTTTAAGAAAGGTTGAATTATTCAAAAAAATCTCTTGAAGATAACTACAAATAGATTAGACAATTAGGCATTTAACATCAAACACAAATTTTTGCTTATTGTGGCTGTTTCATCCATTATCTCATCCAGACAGGAAAGGTTGCAATAAATAGCCTTCTCGACAATGTATCCCTGATACCTTTATTCTTTCCTATTGTATTGGGTTTGCATGGCAAGGTTTTGGTAGGAGGAGGTTACAGGGGTATTTTTTGTAAGAAGCTGCCAAAAGCTTTCCCCTGTGTCCAGTAGATCCAGTGCCAGATGGTTCCAAGAGGGAGCTGCCACTGACCATCAGCAACTGTGGCAGCATTTCTAGCTAAAATATTTAGGAAGGGGAAAAAATTACTGTGCAAGAGCACTTGCAGCCAGAGAAGAGAGGAATGAGAATAGGTGAGGGAGACAGTGCTGTGGACAGCAAGGTCAGTGAGGAAAGAGGGGCAGAAAGTGCTCCATGTGCCCAAGCATAGATTGTTCTGCAGCCTGTGGTGAAGATCATGAACAGCCAGGCAGCTCATGGAGGTCTACAATAGAGCAGACATCCCCCTACTCCATAGAGGACCCCCAGTGGAGAAGATGAAGGAGGCTGTGATCCCATGGAAAGCCTATGCTAGAGCAGGCTTGCTGGAAGGTCATGTGAAACTGTGGGGGACCCACGCTAAAGAAGTCCTAAGGAACTGCACCATGTGGAAGGCACTCACACTGGAGAAATTTGCAAGAGCTGGAGCCTGTGGGAAGGACTCCCATTGGAGAAGTTTGTGGAGAACAGTCTCCTGTGAGAGGGAGCCCACACTGGAGCCAGGGAAGACTGTGAGGAGAGGGGAGCAACACAGACCACAACCTCCCATTCTTGTCCCCCTGAGCTGCTTAGGAAAGTGACTAAGTAGAGAAATTTGGAGTGAAGATGAAAAGAGGAGGAAGGGAGAGGTGGGGGAAAGGTATTTTACCATTCTTTTTTGTTTTCTCATTACACTACTATGATTTGACTGGAAATAAATTAATTTCATCAAGTCTGTTTTGCCTATGGCAGCAATTGCTTAGTGATCTATCCCTGTCCTTATCTTGAGCCAAGAGATTTTTGTCTTATTTTCTCTTCCCTGGGGAGCTGAAATGGGAGAGTGATAGAGGGGTTTGGTGGGCAGCTGGGACCCAGCCAATGTCAGACACACCATGCTCAGAAGATCCTCATACCTGTAGTCTATTTGCTAAAATGGACTTGTTCAGTGATGAGGCTTCCCAGATCGACATTAACGTTCTCCAAATTAATTTGATTGTGATGACTATTCTGGACTCTTGGATTCACCCAGTTAGCCCAGAAGCCACACCTGCTCATGGAAAATATGAGAAGTAATTCCCACAAAAACAAAGCAAAATAGAAGAAAGAAAATGGGCTTTCACTTTCCTGCTATTCAAACTATCCTGCTGTACAACATCTGAAACCCTCTGTGTTTCCGTGTCCTAGTCTTTCTGGGCACAAAGGAAAATTTAGAATCATTAGTAAGAAGAGAGGTGCTGACTCAGGACTTGAAGTCCTGCCAACAACTACCTAAATTAAACATCTTCAATAATCAGGTAGAAGTGCTTCAAGCTATTTTTACTTTACCTTTTGTTACTCCATCTCATTAGTCAACACATTCTTGTGTGTTTTTTTTGAAGTTTCACTTCCACAAAGTTGCTTTCAATAAACTGTCATTGGGTTCAAAACATGACTTACTACACAATCCAATCTTCAGCTTGGGTTAAGGCTTTGGAAAAGCTCTTTTGCTAACTGTGACAGGAGCAGACATTTTACCTGTATCATGTTGCTTCCCTTGGGAAAGAATTAAAACTTGATACTGTGAGAAAATTAAAAACAATAGATTGCAATTTAATGACTGTATTGTTTTATCTTTATCTACCTTAATAGCATTATAATAAATTAGATGAATGTAACAAATTAGGTGAATTAACACTTTTTATTTGAAAAATCTATGGATGTATATGAAACTGGTTTACTGTGCCAAATCCTGACATGGGTCATGAACTCTGAAGGTGTGTGTAACACCAGGCAAGAGTCCTGCAGGCTACTTGGCTCTGCTTCCAAAAGAATACCCAAATCCTCACACTGGGGAACTTTTCTATAAGGGAACACGTTTCCCACTGGTACTTATTAGTGTCAGTTGCCAAAAGGTTTGATAGAGAACATAGGTTTTCTGCTCATCCCTCAAGTAGCAGAGCTCAGGAGCGTGGTGCTTTTACGTAGGGAGAAAACAACAGAGCTCTGGCCTGAAAAGCAGACATCTGCAACTGCCAGTAGGGCATTGTGGTCTCAGTTAACTGATTAAAAAGAAAAATAGCACTGATGGAAACCCCCCAAGCTCTTTCTTCATTGTAATGCAACACATTTTGCAGGTGCATCTAAACAGTTTAGTAACATCAAATTTTGAGTAACTCCATTAGAGTTTAGGGGCTGCAGTGCTTTGGGCTCACTAGACACCTGTTTGTGAGCCATGCAGTCTGTTCCCTGCACCACAGAGGTCTAGGTGTAGGGCAGCTGTAGTCAGCAAGCACATAAAGGGCTGGCACCCTAGTGGATACACCTTCTATACCTTGCTTTCCTTAGGGAAATTGGTGGCCAAGTGGTGGGATTGCAGTTGGTGCCACAGGGTTCATGGCTCTGATGCAAATTCAAGTGTGTGTACAGTCATTGTAGGCTGAAATAAGTATAACTAAGGCTCAGACACATCTACAAATATGTTATTCATAGGACAGCCTGGTATTATATTCACCTTGAAACAGTCCATTCTAAAAACAGAATTAAGCCTATTTACAGAATAAAATTGGACAGACACAAATAAACAGAGGTATCAACAGAAAACTTACAAGGCCTTTATCCTGCTGTGTTGTTCTCTTACATGAAAGTTTTTTCAGATACCACAGTCTGCCTTTTAGGATTTTATAGTTTATTTCCAGGAAAGCAATATGCTTGTTTTCATTATCAATTGGCGAAGCAGTTTGGGCTGAGTGTGTCTTTTTACTGTTGACTTTGTATTTCTAATCTGGCATTAAAAAAAAAAAAAGTTGTTATTTATATTAAAAGATAGTGTAGTTCCCTAATAGTGAGGCTGTTGGAAGAGGACTAATGGAGCTTTTCATGTTTAACAAAATAGCCATCCAGCTCTGCTTTAATGGAAGGGGAATTACATAGGACTTCTGTCTTAGCAGCTTCAAAACTCTTTCTTATTGTAAGTGCAAGAAAAATTCATTATTTGAGTATTATCTCATGAACAAAAAATTTTGTCCAGTTAGCTGTGAAGGTGTGGAATAAAAACTGGAGTAAACCCTCCAAAGAACAGTTTCATAAAGGTCTTATAAAGGAAGCCACCCTTTATCCAACTGTCTTGATCAAATTGTCTCTCCCTAATTTTTCTTGTGTTCCCTCAGCTGTGCTGCAGCAAGCATGAAATTGATTAAAACCATAGATTAAAGAGGGTTCCAAATGAAGTATAAATTTTCAAAAATTGTATTGCATATGCTCAGCAGGCACCAAGGGAAGGGGGAGGGGAAAAAGTCAGCAATTTGTATAAGCAAAAGGCACATAAGAAAATCATCACGCTGGAATAATTGCAAACTAACAGCAGGCTAGAGTAAAACATCCATATTGCCAGAGCTAATTTATTTCTTTTAACATTACCTTTATAATTCTTGACCAAGAAGGAATTTTTTCACCTTTTTTTTTTTTTTAAGCATGATAAATATGCATTAAAATCAGTTGGGTTAGAATTGGTTTTATTTTTTTTTTTAGAGATAGATTTTCACTCCCTGAATCTTCAACTGTGTCTGCAATGCATTTCTTTAGAGAAAGAGAGATATTACAAGAGAAAGAGAGAGATTACAAAAAAGCTCTTGCCATCTTCCATTATTAAGCCTAAAAAAAAGAAAAGAAAAAGAAAAAGGCAAAATAAAAACCATTGGAGAAAGCTGTTCCCTGAGTTGATGGAAGAAGTGACAAGGTTTGGAAAACCTAACGTATACTTAACAGATATTGTCATGCACTGAGGGGGATAAGAAGCAATTTGGGGAAAGAAGGAATCAACACGAATAGTCTCATGGGGAATCAGACAGACAGATTACTAATAATCAGGTTTAAAATGCCCACAGATTAAGTTAAGGGTGAAAATATTTCTGAAGAATGCTGATAGGTAGGATCTTGTGAAAGACAGGTCATCAGGAAAAATGACCTTAGGTGAACTGGCTTGGCTTTTAGGACAATCTCTCCACAGCATAAAGAGTGGTCCATCTGATGTTCAGGAAAAGTAGCAAGCGTAGGAGGAGACTGGCTTTATCAAACAGGGACTGAGCTCCAGCACAAGATAACCATATACAGGAGTTGGAATTAAGGCAGGAAGCAAAGAAATGTAGAGGAACTTCCTGGCCATGCTGGAGTAGTATTAGGAAAGCCAAAGCTCAGCTGCAATTGAAATCAATGAAGAACAAAGGCAACAAGAAGCCCTTCTACCTCTATATTAATGGCAGAATAAACACAGAAGACAGGGACCTCTTGCTCAATGGGCAGGTGGTTTTGTGACAGCAGATAGATTTAAAGTGAAGTGTTCAGTTGTATCAGTCCACAACTGAATCTCCCAGGACTCTTCCTAGAGAGAGTGTTCAAGATATATTTTCACAATAGTGAAAATGGATCAAGTCTGGAATCTGTTTCAGAAATTCTTGATCCATATGTGCTTCCCAATTCCAGAGAGATAAACTGAGGCAAGAGCTGACTGCAAAGACAGCCTAGTCCGGAAGCCCATGTGCCTTGTGAACAGAAGCTGAAGAAGTGAGGCTTTTCTGGGAAAACCTTATAGCAGCCCCCTCCTGCCTGCAGGGGAATTAAGATGGGAGACCCAAGATCTTTACAGTGGTGTACTGTGGGGCACCAGGATACAGTGATCCTGAATTGAAACAGAGGAGGTTTTATCTACATAAAAGGGAAAAAAAATATTTATCACTGAAATGTTGCTGAAGGTTGACACATGCTGCACAGTCTTCCTTGGAGGTTTTCAAGATCTAGCTGTACCAAAGGCCTGACAAAGCCAGTCTGAAATCAGCACTGATCATGGTTTAGAGTAGGAAGCTGGATAGGATGACATCTCAGGGCCCCTGCCAAGCTGAATTTTGTTGCTTTTAAGACTTAGTCCTAAACACAGATAAAATGTGAAGAAATGTGCACCGTATCACTGAACTTACAACTTGTGTGTACTGGCTAATGTAAGTTGTAGATAATTGATTTTATATGGTTATTTAGGCCCATAAATACATGATTTGATATTCAGAAGTAAGTTGATTTGAAGTTCTGGGCATTGCCTAATATTAGTAACCAGAATTATGCATTTTACCATCAGTACAGCACATTTATATAATATTTTATTATACTTATATGGAATACTTTATGTATCTTTCTATATTTACATAAGACTTAACTCAAAGGTTTACTGTGAAATAAGTAACTGATCATCCTAATAGTAGTGTAAAAGTGGTAAAGACTAAAACACTGAACAAATAGAACTGATTTTTACCTTCTAAGATTTCATCAAGTATACTAGCACTGGAATTTCACAAGATGCCCAAGGCTTTAGGAGCTCAGAGCCACATTTTAAGCCCTTGGGTTTGAAGACATTGATCCAAATTTATTGACATACCCAGGCAGATCACAGCGTCTCTTTTCCAACCACATAATGTAACTAACTGTGTGAATAAATACTGTAAAAATGCTATCCTGGAGATTCAGGCCCATGAGAGTGCATCTTCATTTTTAAGAATCAAATACAAAAATGAACTCTTTGACAACTGAAAAACAAGAATGTTTAGACAAACATTGGAAGAAAACAAATATCAACACATCAACACTGGCATTGAGTTTACTGAGGTTTGAACTTTTTAAACTCTCACTGAAATTATAATTTGTTAACTATGACTAAACCATATTACAAATCCAGGAACACGTTTGCCAAGCAGAATTGCACACTGGCAAAAAATCTTTATAAAGGCAAACAAATACAGCAATAGAGTATGAATTAAAGACAATTTGAATACTTGCAGTTACGAACAGTTTAAAGGCAGTGGGCTTTATTATGGCTGTAACTACAAGGAAGATCAAGGAGACAAGGATATATGTTTAGATGGAGCAGCATGAGGGAACCAAAGCAGACAGAAGGGAAGAAGGACCGGTTTATGTTAAGCATAAACAATATGTAGGGCCCTATTTCTACTTTTACTGATGCCCCTTGCAAGAGATAAAGTGTTATCTAATAACTTTCTATCCTACAGAAACGAAGGACTGAGACAAGTCACTAATGTTAGTGTTAGACCTTGACCTTAGTTTCGATGTACAAAGGTGATCTCCAGCTTTGGGATTCAGTTTGCCCCAGAAATTCAGTCCCACAGGCAGAGGTGGAAGAAGGTTGTTTCATGAAAGCTACCTTAATGCAGATTTCTGTAGTGAGCAGAGAACATTAAATTGCAAGTGGGAAGGTATGCATGTCTGAGTATCATTCCATATCCCTTTTTTTTTTTTAGGAGCAATTTGTCTCCTGTAGATTTAAGCATTTCCAGCCCTGCATCACACATTTTCCACAAGTTGAAGAACACTACCTGCTGCTCAGAATTACAAATAATTTCATGAAAGAATGCAAGTTCTCAACATCCATATTTGCATTGATCTTCAAGACAATCAAGCATTTTTCAAAAATACCTTATTTTAAAAAAAGTAAAAAAGAGAGAAACATTAATTTCACTGAGCTTAAAAATCTGAATATTCCAAAACTATAAGTACATTTTACTACATATGCATTTTTTTAAACTGTAAGACTATAAACTAGAAAGCACTATGCATAATATTGTAAAAACTACCAGGAGTTTAGGAGCCTAAGGCTAATTCACTGTGCTATAAATTTATTGTAAATTAGTATGTGAACTCACAGTGCACCAAATTGCCATGTAGATAGACATAGCAAACATTAAGAAAAATAACTTGTAAGGTAGACAGTTCCCATTTTTTACTATTTTTCTTGAATAAAGCCTTCTGTATTGGAATGCCTTGGTATATGTATGGGAGAGAAATAAACCAGGTCTTCTCAGACTATGCTGAAAAGAAAACAGATTGTGAAGGAGGATGCTGGAATTCAGAAAAAAGGGATTATGAGGAAAACATGGGAGAGAAAGTACAAATTAGACTCAGCACAAGAAGCAGAAGGATGTGAAGGTACAGAGAAATAAAAAAGATAAATAACACTAATAGTCAGAGAAGAATAAGTACAACAGCAAACACAAAAATCTATGCTGGAGTGCAAAGGAAAATTCAGATAAAGCATGTCTGCAAATTTCCAAATACAAACCAGTAAATCCAGCTTGCCCAGCTATTAAGCTGTGTGTTTTCAAGGTGTGTATGCAGCTTCCTATATTTCATTAAGATGAGCTGACCTACATGTATTTTTATGGATCCCACTATAGACACAGGAGCCCAGACCACATTTCCTCAGATGCAATAAGGTCCTTTCTCAAGGAGCCATGCAGGTCTCTTGGAACTTTGGCATATGAGACAGGGCAGAGAGCATGTCCCAGCTGCAGTTCAAATGAGACCACTGCAGTGCAGCCCACCACAGGTTATCATCACATTGCCCTTAGTACAAATATGCAGCTTCAACCTGACTCACTGGCATGTTCAAAATAAAGCTTTTCATGACTCTGAAAGGTTGTGCTTGAATTATCATCCCAACACAGGAATAAAAATAAATATCTGAAAAATTCCCCTGGGACAGACATTCATTCCCCATTAGCTGCTAGGGACCAAACCACTACCCAACCTGAATGCAAACATACTCTCACACCCACTGATTGTTTATTCCCCAATTCTGATAACACTTACTCTCTTTTCACCTCCCTGGATTTTTTTCTTTTCTTGGACTCCTCAGTCTGACACATATCCTTGTCATCTTTTCTGTTTCTCACCCTGTTTTATTTAATCCTCCTCTTTTAATTCCTTCATATCCTGTTGATTCTCCTTGTCTCTTGGGCCCTGGGTGAGCAGCCTCTTCAAGGCACAGAAGCCCACAGTTATTTCACTTGTGGGCTGATGGTGCCAGCCTCGGCATAAACAGATGGTTTCGGAAAATATGTATTTGCAACTCCTGAACTGGATTTATTACACCACACAAAGAATAAGTGTGTCAAGTATTTTGCCAGGGGTTACTGCCTGTCTAAGCCCTTATATAGGTTCTAGGATTTATATAGTTTTAAAAACTTCACTTCTCTAGTATACAAATAGTACCTTTTCTTCATCAAACTAGTAGAAACAAATTCAACACTGTTGGTGGTACTTGAGTATACAAATATACACACACACAATCCCCTAAATCTAGAAGTACAGCTGTAAAAGTAAGGGAGGTATATATTTAGAAGGCTTTATTGATCCCATCTGCTTGGTGAACACACAGCACCTGCCAATAACTGAACTCCTAAAATGTTGCCCCAACATAAAACTTTGAGGGCAGGCTCTTCTGTCATCATTTTTAACAGGACATCTTTTTTAGATTCCTCAGTGCTCAGTGTATTTCAATTGCTTTTCCACATGCAGCTGAGAGAGAACAATTCTGTGCCATGAGGGGAATAAATGGATGCAAGATCTCAGTGACTGGAAAGTTCTGTCCAAATTTTTCCTTTGCTAAGGGAGCTCCTGGGCTAAAAAGCTGCCATTACTTACACACAGACTGTATAGTGCTGCTAGCTAAACTAGTTGAAAATCAGTGAAGGGGATCTGAATTTAAACAAATTGAAGAATCTAATTTGTGAAGAATACATATGCACTTAGTAATGACTTCAAGTGCTAAAAAAAAATAAAAAAATTGACTGGAGTTAAAAAATGCAGTTCTGTGTTTCTTTGCTGCCTCCTTTTTTTTTTTTTTTTTTTTTTTTTTTTTTTTTTTTTTTTTTTCCCTGTATAAATTTGAGGCAGAAGACAAATCCTGATATCCTGGAAGGAAAACAGCCTCCAGTTGTCTAGTTGGCTAAGAAGTTTCATGCCAGTAAGCAAAAAAACATCCAGGTGGCCTTTCACTGTGTTACTCTGGTCTCATAGGAGAGCAGTGCATTCATCTCAGTGACACCTTCAGTTGCAAGTAAGCACCAGACCAAACCTTCCTGTGCTTGTGTCCAGACCAGCAGATGGCCAGGCTGGATGTGGCCATTTTCAGACCAGTGCTAAGAGGGTGTATTTGTTTCACTACATACCAGGCTCTTGCAGAGAGAACACCCTGCTAGTCTTGGTGGTCTCTGCGTCAAGACTCATGGTGCAGGGCTTTTTTGTTATCAAGTTAATCAGAATAACACTACGCTGAAGAGTAGCACCTCTGGAATAAGACTTGATAGGACTTTATAATCTCCTTAATGATAAGCCTTCCATCTCAGGTAGTTAGGTCCTTGTTTAGTCATCTTCATTCACTCTTGTGCCTTTCTTCAGACAAGGTATGTGCTTTAACTTCATGATGAGAATAAACCATCAATCAGGCAGCTGTGGAAAAGGCAACCATCACCAGAAACAGGTCCTAGAACTCTGGAAAATGCATTAGAAAGACTTTATGGAATATATAGTTTGGGTCAGCTGCATTGGAGAGGGTGAGAGGAAACAAAAATATCTACTAGAGATACAGATATTCAACTTTGTCAAAGGGAATGAGGAATGTCTAAGCCAGAGCTACTTGAAAGCAGAAGCTGGTACTGGCAAGAGAACAAATGGCTTTAAGCTAAGTTTTATTTGTGAATTAAATCTCTAACAATGTGAGCAGTGAGGCTCTTGTACAGCATCTAACCAGTGGAGTATGTACAGGCAAGAGTAAAACCAACTGTGTAAAATGGAGTTTCACATAAGAAGGAAAAGAATTTATCTTATGCCAGTCAGAAACTTCGCTGTGGCTGCTTTTCTAAGTTTTCCAAAGTTCAGTTGGTCTTCTCTGCTGCCAAATTCTCTCATTGACGACCTCCTTCCACCACTATCCAGCAAGCCCCTCTTTATATCCCTCCCCCCTTCAATCCAACCCTGCTGACTTCAGCTCAGCTGCATTGGTGAGCTGGCATCTGCTCTCAGTGCTCTCTTTTGACTAGAGAGCTGTTCAATCTCCCCAAACTTTGACATTTACTGATGATAAAAGGAGCACCAGTCCAGGCTTTTGGCAAAACTCTCTGTTCCAGAATAAACTTCCTTTATTCATGGTATGCTGCAGTGTTTGAGGAAATCCCATAAATATGCTGACTTACTCCATTATAAAAAACATCTTTCTGAACAAATGTCTGCAATTTGTTTAAATAACTGAATCCTGGATGCTAAATTTCTTGAATTTCTGGTTCATTTATCTGTTAATTTCCCTCCCTACACGCAAAACTGACAAAATTATTTTTGTCTTTACCCTCATTTTTTTCCCTTTCCCATTTTTCTTCTACAACACTTTCCCGTGAAACAAATATTTCTCATCTGCTCTCTTTTTCCTCTCTCTCTCTTCCACTTGTTCCAGGTTTTAAGATGCCTCTTAACTGCTTCCACCCCTTGATTTCCCTGTTTAATATCTCAATTGTTCTGGTTTACATATATCACTCCCCACATCACACAGTGAGTATGATTAAATAACTAATTTTTAGTTCCTGCCTACTGTCTCTCCTGTGACTTTGCTTATCTCACAATTACTTTGTATGACCTTGTTCATTTTTATGAAATACACACTTTATAATCCCTTCCCCAATTCCAGGTTAGGGTCTCTGAATTCTACTTTCTGTTTCTTGAACTTCACTGACACAGTCTTTGGCAAGGACTTCCATCAAACCTAAGACACAAGAGTATAATCTTTCTTATTCCATACTTTATCATACTTTAACACCAACTGTTTCTTTTCTTGAAGTTTTTGTTGGGTTTTTAAAATATTGTCTTCTACATTAGCAAGAATAATAATTAACCTCTAATAGAACATTTTCTTTGTAAAATGAACTAAAATTCACTTGAATTTCCTTAAACAACTATTTGTTTACAACAAATAGTTAAACAATAGTTTACAATAATAGTTGAACAAGAGGACCCTGTCTCCTTTGCCAGCTACACAACTAATACTCGAGTGTGCTCCTGTAGAGCATACCTACATCCTGGAGAGAATATTGGTCTAAAAGGAAAAATAAAATAGGGCTGATCTTTGCTGATCTTTCAAAGAACCAAGGGATTGATTCATAATATTTTTGCCTATTTATGAATTCTCCAAGCAATATGAAGAATCCTCTTATCCATACTTCATTAAAAGTATTCTCAAATTGCCTCAGTAAATAATCTTGGTCTTGTAAATACTTCCAGCCTTCTCTATTAAAACCAAGTGCTGCAGTACAAGATGCAACCTTCTAAATTAACTTGTAGAACTAACACAACTTTTAGAGCACAATGTGCAGCTGGTTGCAATGCACATTTTCTGTGATATAAAATGTCTTAAGATTTCAAACAGGTTTAATTCACGTAACCCACCAAATACAAACCATTACATGCGGATTCTTAGTTCCAATATGCAGTTATTAATATTTCTATGAATACACAAGGATTTAAAATGAACGCTGAGATTTTCATGAACATGTGCACAAATCAATCTGGTTTGAACAAACTATATAAAAATACTCATTGGCTGTTTAAACCCACTACTTGGGCAAAAAAAAACCCTTTATTTTTTTTTTTTTTTGTATTATAGAACTCCAGATGTCAAGTGATTAGGAAAAATTGCATTTTCTGTAATATAAAACAATACAATATGCTGGTAGAGCACTTAGCACAGTGGGGTTATCATCTCTTGTGGTCTGTGAGCACTGCCCTAGGAAACATGATTAACAAATTGGAGATCAACTGCAGTACTCGTGTTACTACTTTTTGTTTAGTAGGCCATGGATTGAAATAGGAGGAAGATGCACATTTATCACTGGTATATGACAACACACTATTGGCTTGAACTAAAAGAGAGGTAGAAGTATCATATTTAAACTCCTTTATATTTGTGACAATTTTAAAATTGAATCAAGAGCAACCTTACTACAATTTTGATGGAAACAGTTTTGCAGCAATTTTCTTCACTTGTAGAATTATAAACATTTCTTCCCATTCTGGAAAAACAAACAAAAAAAATCCATATTACCAAAATTTTGATCAAGTTCTGTATCAAATTTTACCACAAATTTTCACAGAGTTATTTAGATTGAAAGGAACTTTCAAGTGCCATCTAATCTCACTTTATGCTCAAAGTAAGACTGAAGTCAGAATCAAGTGAGGCTACCAGGATCTTGACCAGTCAGGCTCTTAGGAGTTCTGAAGCCTCTCCAGATGACTTGTTCCAGTGTTTGACCACTGCCACAGTGAAAGTTTTGCTTTATAACCCATTATCTTCCTTCCAACAGTTTGCAACAGCCAACCATTGTCCCTTCAGAATCTTGGGCACCTCAGAGAAGACCCTGTTTTCCATCTTCACTAGCAAGACTCCTAGAGGTAACAGAAGTTCCCCTCAAATGCCTTCTCCAGGACAAACAGTCCCAGGGCCTTCAGTCTCCTTCTCAGTATGTCACATCATCCAGCCCCTTCACCATCCTGGCAGATGTCCACTGGACTGGCTCAACTTTGTTAGTCTCTACTAGTGGGAAGAGGCAAAACCTGGCATAGCACTTTCAAGACTTTCAACACAGGTGCTGGAGAGCAGGGAACAATCCCTTCCCTCAATCCAGCAGTTACAACCTGGCCAACACAGCCTCCTACATGATCAACTTTGACTGCTACCATGCAGAAAATTCTCCAGATTAATCCACACTTGCACTATTGTACATGTAGACTTATTCCCTCCCAGTCAGGTGGTTTTACTAGACTTGCAAGTTTTCTGCCAATCCACTCTCCTACCCTTTTGAGGTCCCCTTAGGTGGCAGGCTTCTGCAAGTGTCATGAGAATACATTTAGCCCTGCTATCCATTAATAATTTGAGACATTTTTGTATTTAGCATTATTATGCCGCATTATAACTTTGTACAGAAGTCAGAACAAAACTATTTTTCCATACCTAAGAAACCTGGTTTTGTTATTAATCATCTTGACAAAGCTATTAAGGATGTTTCTAATATTACCAAAAATCAGCGTTCTTTGACAAAATTGTTCTGACAGAAAAACATCATCTCTTCTTTGGATTAACACTTACACATAATAGTCTAAGTCCTATTTTTAGCAAGATTTGGAATTTTAGATGACTGCTTGTCAGGAAGGTGATACATTGGAGAGAAATGAAGATGGTGAAGAGCCTTGAGGGGAGGGTGTATGAGGAGTGGCTGAGGTCACTTGATCTGTTCAGCCTGGGGAAGGGGAGACTGAGGGGAGACCCCACCGCAGTCTACAACCTCCTAGTGAGGGGAGAAGCAAGGGCAGGCACGGATCTCTGCTCTCTGGCCACCAGTGACAGGACTTGAGGCCTGAAGTTTTCTCAGGGTGGGGTTAGGTTGAATATTAGAAAAAGATTCTTCCCCCAGAGGTTGGTTAGACACTGGAAATCTCCCCAGGGAAGTGGTCACAGCTCCAAGCCTGACAGAGTTCAGGAAGCATTTGGACAACGCTCTCAGGCCCATGGTGTGACTCTTGGGGCTGTCCTGTCCTGGGCCAAGATTTGGACTTGGTGATCCTTGCAGGTCCCTCCCAGCTCAGCATATTCTGTGATTCTGTATCAGAAGGACAAACCTGAAGAAATTTCAAAAGAATCTCTGATTGAGGGGCTAGTGCTTATGTTTCCTGTGTAAGAATTGCAGATTTTTCTTCCCCACTCTGCCACTAGGAACAGTGTTACAGATCCTCTAAAACTACTGAAATACGAAAGAGCAAAACAAGCTTTAAAGTATCATCCTAAAGAGGACAAGCCCATCTACAAAATGCATAATAATCTGTTCCATGTTTGTCAAGGTTTTGAAAATTATTTTCTTTCATAACTTTATTCTATGAAAGAACACAGAAGATAAGCCTGATTTTTATAGGCTTATTAAGTTTAAGCAACCATCTTCCATTTTATATGGAAACTGCAAATGAATGAGAGACTTCAGATTTTCTGCTTTTAAAGCATTCATAATACAGGTATGACCTAGATGAAATAAGCTTTCCCTGGTGGTAAATTCAGTGGGATTTAACATGTGCTGATCTCAGAATACCATTACTTCCTCATAAAAGAACTCCAGCTAAACATGTGGTGAAGCAGCTAAGCTGGGGCCTATACTGATTCTCATAACTGTTGAAGGAATTGTGGTATTAAATGTAAATTGATTTCTCTATTCAATTTGACAGATACAGAGAGTAACTGGTATTATCTATTTTTTCAAGCTTCCATACTCTCCAACAGAGTGCTACTCATTCCCTCTAAAGTCCTTCATATGTTACAAAGGCAGGAAAGGGCCCCCAGAAGATCATCTGTTTATATCAGCCTTGTAGAGAACAGAGCTTTTTGATGAGAAAGGTGGGAAATGCATCAGCACTTTATTATAGCAGGGGTTATGATAAAGAACTTTCATTCAAGTAGCAATCTATAAAATGCCTGACGAATTCAATAGTTACTAACTTCTGTTGCCGGGGTAAATGGTGGCAAGTTTCTTTCTGGTTAAAGGTGTAAAATAAGGAAACCAAACACCCAAATTGCCAGGCAATGCTCAACTAAAATAAAGGACTTTTCACATATATTTTCACTTGACAGATCATAAAAGAGAAAATTGGTCCACTAAAAAGTGATAGTAGAGAATTGGCAACAAGGATGAAGATGGCAGATTTGTTAAACAGTTATTTTGCTCCAAACTTTCCAGAGGACAAATGAGACAGTGCTTTTTTTTTTTTTTTCTTTTCTTCACAGGACATACTCCACAGGACTGGAATACAGGAAACCTACAACTGCTATTGAACAAAAAAAGCCTCAAAGTATATTATGGAAAACAAATTACAGCCTGGTTAGCATAGTTAAAGAAAAAGGGGGATAGGTGAAGAAATGATATAAAGGACATTTAATGAAGGCTTTCATGTGAATAATTTGATTCTCAATATCCATTGTGGACCCTTAGGAGTCCTGCTTAAAGTAACTCACTTTCATTCTTAAGAGATAATATTGCTGCAGCAGGAGTAAGGGAACTGCAGTGTTTCATACACTTAAATTTTCAAAGAGTAATAAGATTCCACACTGAAGATAATTGAATAAGGCAGAGAGTTATGGTACATGAGTTAAAATAATAGCTTTAGGATAGAAAATTAGCTCAAAAATAGGAAACAGTGAAGAGGTAATAAGAGGTGTGAAGGAAAAGGGTTTGCTGGTGAGGTACCTCAGAGGTCAGGTAGCTTTTAACTAATGCATGCAAACAAGTTAGATAAGAGGAAATTTCATCTTTTCTGTGCATGCTGCCATTGTTTTATCCACAGGGACTGGACAAGAACAGAATATACAATGGAGACCCAGGATATACAGAGAAGAGGTGAAGGTTGGTCTTGGTTTGTTGACAAAATAAAAATAGTAAACGCCACACAACCTTGATTATACAAAGGTATACAAGGATATCATGTGGCTTCAGACAGCTGGGAGTGCAGCTAATGGGAGAGCTGAGACAGCCTGCTTGCAAGCCTCCAATTAACAGAAGCAAGTCAAGTACTCTGGTAGTTATTCAAGTTGAGGTTTATTATAACTATGCTACAAGATAACACCCCATCAGTAGATGGACAAGAGCAGTCATAAATTCAGGTCAATATCATGGTCCTCAAAACCTTTGAGGTGCTGAGAGAGAAGGGAGAGAAAAGATAATAAGCTGCAGATGGAAACCCTAGAAGCTCATGTGCTTACAGCAGAGATGAGGTTGGAGCAAGGCTGGGTTATTACCCAGCCTCCTCCAACTTTATAATATTGGTCTTCAAAAGACTCCTGACAGCATTTTTCTGAGCAGAACATTCTTTACTTTCCTGTAGAAGCTAATTCAGGCACAGAAGCCTTGGAAAAACACGGGGAGAAAAGCCCAGCAACCTAACAAAGCCCATGTCAAAATCTATAGGCAGTATGGTGGGAGGTGGGAAGTATGATTAGGGAGGAGATGCTGCTGCTCTCTTTTATGGCTTTCACTGGAACCTTCTGGTGTGACAGGAGCTGCAGATTGAATGTTTGAGGCTAAAGTCCTGCAGGAATAATTAGTGCCTAAATTTCTGTTGACTTACTGGTCAACAATACCACCTACATTGACATATCTTGGGCAGCTTGAATTCTTCTCCAAAAACAGAAGTTCAGGATGAATTCATTCCCCTTATGTAGGCAAAGTGTCTTTGAAGCAACATCAGTTTAATCAGCGAGAAGATGGAGCAGGCTGCACAGACTCAGATAGCTGTAATTCATACTGATTGAAGAATGGAGAGGCATTCAGCCCAGAAAAATGCTGGATTCCTTCCTGTCATGGTTTAAGAATGTTATCCCCAATTTAGTGTTCCCATTGAAACACTCTAACACGTGCTGATCATTTGCTCCCTGCTTCCTCTTCTTCTTCCCCATTCAGTGAGCTGGAGAGGAGAACTAGAAGCACAAAAGGATCATGGGTTGAGATAAAATCAGTTTACTGGAAACAGCAATGAAATAAGAAAACAAACAGCAACAGCAACAATATTAATAAAAGAGTGTACAAGATAGGCAAATTATGGACACATGAATGCTCACCGTGTGGAAAAGCGGGAATACGTGAATCACAGCCATGCTGCCCTGACCAAGAAGAGACCCCTTCCCCTGTCCCTGGAAAATGATGTAAGGTGTTATAGGGTAACCTCCAGGTTCTAGTCATGCCCCCTCAGCAAAATTTTACCCACAGCAAAAATTACCCCGTCCTAACTGGAACCAGGACACTTCTGCATTAACTTGTTAATTTAAAGAAGAAGCCTGAGTATTTCTTTAGGCAAAGTACAGACAAATCTGAACTCCTCTTATGCCCTTTTTTCAGAATCTTAAAACCAGGAAGAAGCATTTCAGCAATGCAGATTTGACACTTGTGGAAGGTCAAGGATTCCAACCTGCATCAAAAACTGTAGAAGCAAGGGAAAACACTTCAGCATGTATATAGTGCTGACCAAGCTGTGTAAGCAGGTACTTTACAGCTGGAATTTTCACAAGGTTGTTACAGAAGAGAGATGACATACAATGATTTATTAGAGAAGCATTCATGCCTTCAGTTTCCTCCCTCACCAATGAGGATATTTAAAATCCATTTAGTTTGCTAACTAGTGTTAGATCTGAAGTGTCTTTACACTTCAATTCAGAATTACTCAGCCTACATATTAAAGTACTTATCCAACAAACGGACATTCCACTGGCTTCCATGGAAGGTTGGTCTGGGTGAGGACAATGACTTTCAGCAAAATACAGGTCTTTGTATAAACTAGCTAAAAAGACTTTATTCATTGTCATACTTCCGTAGATTTATGTAATTGGCTTCATAATAGTGTTTTATATTAAATAAATAAATAAATTCAATTTCCAAGTGTGGGAAATAATAATCTTTTCTCTTATTTAGCAGTGCTGAAAGGCCACAGAGGACTTTTTCTGAGAAGAGCCATAAGAATATCATCTGCATTCTTAGTCTGTTCTTCAAGACAAACAGTGACCTACCTCCTAGATTTTGATAATTTTTGATGACTTCGATAAAGGTTTCCTTGGTTTAATAACGGCAAGTAGCATTTCCTATTTTCAAGCACTGTGGATTCAAACTAATGTTCAACCTAATTAAAAATGTTGTTTTATCCTCAGAACCTGCTCTAATCAATTGTCAGAAGAGGAGTTTGAAATAATTACTGTACTTAGGCAAATTTTTGAAAGGAGTGATATGTCAAAATGACAGAAAAAAGCAACAGTTTCATAGCACCATGGGATTAAGAAAGTTAAACAAAAATATTTTAGCATGACTATTCTATCATAGTTTCTTATGTTGGAAATAGCTGAATGGATAGAGAAAATGTCTTCTCCAAAATAGAGAGTAATTGCAGATATGAATTAGAACACTTTCTGCTCAAGTCATGTGTCATTGATTTCCTCCAAAATAAACGAGGATATTTGGATATTTTTTCCTGAGGTTTGCAGACAGTTTCAAACAAGAAGAAGTGGCAGTAAATCATTGGCACTAGTATCTTCTGCTGCTGAATATTCTTATTAATGGAACATGTATGAATCAAAGAAACATGGCTGTGTAATAAGCTCATGGCCATGAGACATACTTGGAGGCAAGTTTGAATTGTAGATATTTTCCATGGAAATTTTAAGATTTGTATAAATGAAATATGAACAGCTGAGCATGTGTGTTTACAAGTACTTGAAGTAAGAGCATGACAAAGGTTAAAAAATAGTCTGTTTGGAGAAAGAGAATCCAGTTCCTGAGATACTGCCCTCAGGAGTAAGACTGATGATTGTTACCTGACATGAAGACCAGAAGATCTGTACTCTGGTAAGGCCACAGCAGAGTTGTGTCATCAGCAGGAGATCCTGCATCACAATGTCAGGAGGACAGCAACAAGGCTGCAGGGCCTCTTATGCCATTCCTTTTCCTGGTGAACCCTTGTGAACAGATATTCCTACTAGACAGAGGGAAAACATTCCTACTAGACAAGGGAAAAACCAGAGAAGGTTACTCCTCATTGTCCAAAATTCCTGAACGTGCAAGCAGACGAGATCCTAAAACAGAAGATCATCCTTAAACAACTGCTGCCTCCTAAAAAACAGGAAATCTTGGTTCAAATATCAAGAACCAAAACATCTTGGTTGTGTATCAAGAGCCACAACAGTAAGTTTTGACTGAACAGTTGGCATCCCTTGTCCTCTCTGAACATTAATTATCTTGACTATAACATTTACATCATGCATTTTGTATTTCATGTACAGCAATGTGAATCAACGAAATCTGAGAAAATGAATGTGCAAAATCCACTCACTCACAGATTTTGTGGGCCAGTATTATATTTTGCCTCAGAGAAAGTTTCTGAAAAAACTTCTTTACCGAGTCTAGTTACACCTGGGAACAGGTTTACCTGATAAGTGGAATCTCCTTCACTGAAAATGTTAATGACTGTACAACCTTGCACAATACCTGTAGATATGTGCTCCAGTCTTGAAATACCTGGAAATAGTTAAAAAAAGGAAATATGGATGGAGTTTGAGATGGGAGTTTTTGCAAAGCATCAAATAATGTTGAAGAACATGCTTTTGTCCTGGAA
The DNA here is from genome assembly GCA_013397095.1 of Sterrhoptilus dennistouni. Taxonomy (NCBI): domain Eukaryota; kingdom Metazoa; phylum Chordata; class Aves; order Passeriformes; family Zosteropidae; genus Sterrhoptilus; species Sterrhoptilus dennistouni. The sequence goes on from VWZU01016071.1 coordinate 2,074,127, forward strand.
AATGCAGTTCTATTGAAATAACAAGTTNTTTTTTTTGTGTTTTTTAGGTGTTTTTTTTTTTTTTTTTTTTTTTTTTAGTTTAGGCCTTCTGAATCAGATTCATATGAGAATGTTCTGATCTCAGGTCACAGACCCATAACCAGTGGACTCACAAAACTGGCCACGGGAAAAGTCCTTACAGACCTAACTCTGCTCTAAAAGACTCCTATGAATTTCAATATATCTTATGCAATGTCTTTGCTGAGCATGGCAAGAATGAAAACAAAAAAGACAAGAGAACTGATAGCAAAGCTTTCCCATGAATATGCTCATCTGATCAGTGGTGTCACAAAAGTTAAAGACACTGCAAGGGTGGAATTCCCCTCTGTGCTAAATGGAAGTAGCCAGAGGAAGTAGTAGAGTCATCAATGTAAAGGTACAATGATTCAGATACAGACAACCAAGGTTTCCCGGGCCTATTGCTATTCTCAGAAATGAACTTGTTACTGTTTATTTTCCCTTCACCATGCTTTCCTATTACTGCCTAAAAATATGTACTTCTAGAACACAACCAATTGAAAGAGTCCTAGGGATAAGAAGTCTAGGTACAAAGCTTGCAAATGCCAATTTTCCACATGAATCATATTTAAAGATGACTTCAGAAAAGATTGCACACTTCTCAAAAGCAATAACTATCACCCCATGCTATGTTTTGTAAACAGCACGAGTGACATTATATATAATTATGCCTGTCAGGAAATTCTAGGCAAACCCACTCTACCAGAGCCTTTCAGATAGAAGTTTCAGCAGCCTCACTGCAATGTGCATTGGCCAAAGCTCCTAAAGATTTGAGTTCTAATTACATAAGAGAACAATGGGCATAAATCTCATTTTCTCCAGTGCACCCAAGCAAGGGGACTAGAACTGCCTACCAGATATGAAGAGATTAACCACTATGTCATGTTCATCACCTCTCTAGTAAAAAGCTGTTATATTGTGATGGATGACTATTCAAGAGCCATGCCAAAGGCTGTTTGTAATCAAGAACCTGGCCAAAAAAAAAAAAACAACCACCAAACAGTTTTACACAGAGCTGTGCTGCTCCATGATCAAGTTGAATAACTGAGGGGAAAAAAAAAACATTAGACAGACTGTTAAATTACTTCTATGAAGCTCCTTCTGCTCTGTACCCACATAAGGCGTGAGGCAACCTCTCATGCAACTTTTAGGTCCCTAATCTTGGTGAAGGGGGCTTTGAGTGTAGCAGCAGCCAGGTATATATATGGCACTGTACGTGGTGCAAAGTTCTAGCAGGTATGTGATGACTTTCATGCACTCACAGGTCACACTGCCATTGCAGGTATCAAAACCATGCAGCGCAGCTGTATTACCCACACCACAGTAAGGCTGCCGTTTGCATCTACTTCCAGAAATAATCTGGCCACTAGTGCAGGCAGTTTTGCCTCCTGTTCCTTTGAGCATTAAAGATTAGTTTGCAAAGGAACATAAAAAGAGGCATGGGCAAGTTCAGATGAAGTGTGTTCAAATCTGTGAATAAATCTGTCAACACAGCACAGTGCTGCACTCTGTAGAGATACCTGCACTAACTCTGAAGCAGTGTCATGCTATTGTAGCCCTACTCTTATGGAGAAATACTTCCAGCTTGCAATGCTGTCCAAGACATAACTAGAAAGCACTTTAACACTATCCCAGGTTTGTCTTCAATCATTCTTAGCTCACTCTTGCAGTGCAGAAGACTAATCTTGTTACCCTGCAGAATCTGGGCTTTAAAATAAGATGCTACAATGAAATAAGAAATCGAAACAGGTCAAAACTGCAATACTTCAACATGACTAAAGCATATTGCAAACACTTCACAGAGAAAATACGGCAAACTACATCAGCTATAACTATCAAAACAGAACAGGACTCTATCACTTTTTTTGGTCCTCAATTAGAAATCACCTATTTTACACATTCAAAAATGTATTTACTAGAACACTAGAGTTAGGTTTCAAATTTTCATGTTAAAAGGAACCTGTCATTTAAGCTAGTCTGTACTTGTCCTTCATCTATAAATATCTCCTTGAACACAGAAAAATTATGTGCAATCCTTTCTGCTGTTCGTTCACACCATTCAAAGGAAAATCTGCATGAGGGCATATAAATCCAGTTCATCAGATTTTTTTTGCTCAGAAATAGTACCAGCAGGGGCTTCAATATTTGAGACTAAGCAATTAAGCAAGACAATCTAGAATGGAGGATCTGCCATAACATTCTTTATATCTAATTGTTTCTCCAATAACTGTTCTTACACACTAATTGCCAATCTCTAACTATTTTATTTTAGTGTCATCTTACAGCAATATAACATCTGACCTCCTCTATTTCCATTACAAATTTATAAGAACAATGCATAAATAAGAATAAATAGGTCCAAAATACCTTCCTTTTACTGTTTTACAATGGTCTGGGCTTAAATCTAGCTAGTTAGATATTGAAGTTACTCAGGCTGTCTTTGGGTGCCAAGAACAGCAGGTCTGGCTTCTGAAACTTATTTTCAAAGACTTTCACCTACATACATATGGACTCTGTACTTAATGAGTGGTAATGCTCACTATTTGTCTTTTAACTATTTCTTCTTGGAACAGTGCAAAATACCTGATCAGTGTCATGACTGTAGAATACCTTTATTGTTTATTTGCCATTTCTCAGGTTTGACTACAGAATAGGTTTCATTACATGGCAATTCAAACTAATGTTATTGAATACTTATGAAGATTACAGTGACATTTCTAGAGAGCTGATCCAATGTTATTTGTTTTCTCTTCAACTGAGATGCTACCATTTCTGGGTACTGGTAGGCCCAGAAATAAAGCACTGAATGGGATATAGCTGAGAAAAGGATGAGTCAGAGGCATTTCTCCAATCCCATCTGCCATGCCTAGAACCTGTGGTAGAGCCTCATACTCCACAGGGCTCCAACATGTTTCATAATTCCGTCAGACATGAGAAGTTTCATAGTACTTTTTAACAGAAGCAAGCCCTTCATGTACTCCTGGAAAGTTTGCAAGTCCTGCATGGCTTCATGCTGAATAGATGAACTGCACATAGACTCCTGCAGGAGTTACTGCACATAAGCCACACTGTGTTTTTCACTCTTATTAGGAACCACAGGAGATTTGTGGCCCTAATATTTTCATACTGAGAGCACTGGACCTCTCAAAAATCTCATTCAAAATAAAGATTAGGTTAAGCTGAGGTTTATAACATAATATTGTTTAACAGTTACAAGTATGCCTCTTTCAAAATCTCCTGACCATTAAGGTAAGACAGAAAACCTAAAGCTACTTTGTAGCAGCTGCAGCAAATTAGGAAGGTAAAACAAATACCTATGCAAGTCATGATTGACCACGCTGCAATGCACTGTTCAGTGTCAGTTCCTCTCTTCTAGAGCAAAACAACTCCAAAAAACAAACAGAAGAGCCAGTTAGAAGCTGTTCCAGGAACTGAGTGTTCCCTTCTTTCTAGAACCTGACCTAATCACAGTTGAAAGAAGTTGCTTCTTGTTTACTGATCCCAAAAATGTCTATTTCCTCCATCAGCCTATGTAGTAAAGTAAAATGATGTTTTATACTCTGAGTGAGCTAAAGGAAAGTATTGAGGCTGCAAGCCTAAAGAGTCATCTTTGTTTCAAGCAGCCACAGATGTGCAGATGAAATTTCAGTTAGACAGGTTTTTTATAAACATCCTAATCTCTAGCTAGATTAAGCCATTATTTTAAAAACAAAGAGAAAATATGTTAATGAGGAAACAAAAAGCCAGAGGAAACAAGGTAACCTATTGGGGGTTAACTCCAGTAGGCAGCTAAACAGCACACCATTCTAACTTCATTCCCTTCCTCACGCCCAGTGGGACAACAGAAGGAAATGAAGAGTAAGAGAAAACATATGGGTCAAGATAAGAATGATTTAATGAGCAAAGGAGATATGAAAGAACAGAGGAACAACAGAAGAGTCAATAGTACTCACTCACCTCCTCCCATGGAGGGACTAATTCTCACTCAGACCATGAACAAAATTCCCTAACCTATCCTCTTCTCAATTTTACTGCTGAGCATGACGTGACACAGTATGATGAAGGTTTTTCGTCAGTTTTGGACACCTGCCTGGTTGCCTGCCCCCCCAGCCTCTACAAGCCCACTCCCAATCTGTTCACTGGGCAGGATGAAAACAGGGCAGAGTAAGAAGAAGAGAAGGCCTTGATGCTGTTCAAACACTGTTCAGCAACACTTAAAACTGTGTTATCAATGCCACAGGAGAAGACAGCAGCTAAAAAAGCTATAATTTACTGCCCTGACTCTCACTTCTTTAACTTTCTCCCCACTAGCAAAGGACAAGGTTTTGTGCTTGTTGGTTTGGATTTTTTTTTTTTTTTCACATTTCTACTCTCCCTTTTAGGAACTGAAAAATCTTCCGCCAAAGTGCTTTAATCAGTGGAAAAAGCCATGTACATGTCTCAGCATGGAACCTGCCATACCCTGAAACTTCCATTTTATGTAAAGACATTTTGTACAAAAGCATCAAAGAGATCAATGCATGAAAGTATAAGACCATTGTTGGATCTTGAAGCCAGTTCTGATGGCAACCAACCATGTGATGATAATGGATTTGAGAATCACTGACTCTTAATCAACCCTTTTAACTGTGCTCTGCTATGGCCCACATGTACAAATTTGTGCTTTTGCTGCATAGTCTGATGCTCAGGTAAGAATGAGTGAAATTTTATGATGTATGATGTTTTATAGGCTGCAAATTTTTATCATCCAATATTTATTTGATTTACTTTTGAGAAAAATTATTCTAGGTGCTTTAAGCCAATTTTATCCTCCTCCAAATACCCACATAATATCTGCTGTATTTCACAGGATACACATACACAGCTGTTATTTCCAGTGTTCCAAGGTTCCATTATATCAAGCCTGTTTCTCTGAACAGTCCCAAACTTTGCCTACTCTTTCTCATTTTGCTCATTTTCCTCAGCATAGTCTTTCAAGGAGATAGCATCTGAAATCAGTCATCTATGCCTCATATGAGCAGAGGAGGGGAAGACACTGCAGGAAACTTTTGGTCAGTCTTGAGCCCAGATGAAAAGCTCCCTCTAACCCAAGGACAGTAGAGGCTATCAAGATCCTGCAGACTGAGGAAAAAACTTTAACCTGCTTTCAGAGTCAAAGTAGGCAAGAGTTGTCTCAACAGATCCTAATCTTGCTTCTTGCTTTAAAGCCTGTCTTTCTCCAATCAGCCATGCATCAGTGGCAGAAATATGCCACGTCACTTGGCAATAGGAAACTATTGATTGATTGCTGTACAAACTGTGCTGATTTACATGATTTAACCATAGAGACTAAAGGTAATTTATTTTAGGTGGCTGCGAGGACATCAGTTCCTTACAGCATGCTCTGAAGTTTGCTTTACCTGTCTTAAAAAGAGATTGAAATAATTTCATTTACATAGTTATTTTAAAATTGGGTCTCGGTTAGTTAAATCTCTCATTCTGACAAATTGCCAAGTGATTTCTAAAAATAGGTCATTTTGAAGACATACTATTCTTTCAGTCCACTCCCTACAATGGCTTTTTCTAAACCAGAGATTCATATTTGCTACATTATCATAAGAAATAAAAAAAGGTCATTAAGCAAAATCACTTTCTTTAAGGAACATCTTTAAAAATGTATGAAATGTACTTTACTGTCATTGGCTTTCAATTAAAACTGACTAAAGTCTACAAAAGCTCTGTTTACAAATGTGACAAATTCAAGTGAGAAGGGCAAGTGAGATTAACCAAAATTCATAATAATTCAAACTGGATGCTGCCTTGCTTAATATTTTCCTGCTGTGCTCTTTTTGAACTTTTCATTATGCTTAATAGGATTTGTTTGGGATTTAGGATTAAAGGATTTATGGGCATTCTTACAGAGATCACCTGAATTTAGTGGTAGACCTAAGACATAAAACTAATCTCTGGAAGTGCATCAGGTTATGCCACATTTTGGAATATTGTCTCATGGAGCTTGTTTTCCAGTTGTACTCAAACCTAAGCATTCAAACCTAGAAACTGGAAACTGGAGTCCTTCAAAAGATTCAATGAAATTTGGTCATACATATTGTCATAATTTTGCCCTAAAAAATCCACTACACCAATAAAAGACAGTCTAATCTTGTCAAAGTTGGAGACATTAAATGACAAAGAGCTGAGTGCCAGGTGAGATGTGATAAATGGCAGCAAGGTAGCAGGTCTCTGCAGCTGACAGTCTGCCTGTCCATGGAAAGCAACTCCAAGGAAGAGAGAGGACAGTGACTGTGCCTAGAAAGACCCTGCTTTCAGGCATCTTGAGCTGTCTCTGTTCTTTTAACGAGTCTGGAGTCAGAAAAAATTTATTAGCTTTTAATAGGTCCCCTGGAAACAGGTGTAAGGACAGATGAGCACCAAGACAGGCAGAATTGCATCTGCCTGTCTCACCTCAGACACAGGGAATTGGATGAAGCAGAATTACCAAAACCCTCAAGGAGAAGATAAGTAAAATAGAAATATGGAATGTATTGAGTGCCAGCTGCAGTGAAAGGTGCTGCTATTGGGATCAGTCTGTAAGCATGACAGTACTCTTCAACATCATGTGCCCAGTGCTGTTCTCCAGAGTCATCAGTGTCCAGTGATGGAATATTGCAAGACATCTCACATGTATGAGCTTAACAACTGTAATGCTGCTGACAATAGAGCAGCATTCTGACTGCACAAATTGCCACAGTCATCATTACACTCATCATAGTCTTATATTTAATGACAATGGAGTTCCTGCATATTGCGTGGGAGTTCATCAAATAATTTACCTTGTACTTACATGGAATACTTTTCCCTCTCTGCGATGTAGGCAAAGAAAGTCAGAGAAAGGACCCTGAACTGCTTTACTTACAGTCACAAGCAGTGCTGAAATTTCCCTTGTTGGTCTATTAAGTGGAGGCTGCCGGGGCTCCTCACATTGTCAGAGGGCAAAAGAGGGAAGTGCAAAGTTATCACCAAGTGGGCTCTGCATGGGGGAGCAAATACTGCAGCAGCTGGAAATTCAACAACACCTGAACTCCCAGAGGAGAATACTTCTAGAAAACTTATCCCCATCTCACCTTTACTCATGCTAGAGAGAAATCTAGGACAGCAATACAGCATCACAGACTGTTTATCCAGACACACTTGCAGGGGGCAGGTGTGATGAGCTAGTTGGGAAATACACCTGCAGAAAACCACGCACAACTCCAAGCTGCCATTTTTTCCCCTGCATAATCTGGGGATTAGATCAATAAGCATAAAATAAGCATAAAATAAGCATAAAACTTTTCACTACAATCTGAGTCACATTGCTCACACTTGTCTCCCACCTTCCCAGAGTTACAGCAGCTGAAAGGAGGGGCAGCTTTTAAACCATGGTGAGATGACTTTGACTATCAGCACACCGTGCATTTTCTGAAAGACTGGCTCTGCTATTGCACTCCTGTTTATTGAGATTATATGGCACTATTTAATTTTAAGAGCAACTGCAAGTTTCTTGTTTTCTTCCAGTGCTTTTTCATACTTTAAGCCTTTATATGAACCTTAGGATGAAAGCATTTTCTTTTTAAAAGAGCCAGGCTTTGTACCACATGGTCTCCAAGGCTAATACAAAAGTTATCTCCCCTACCCTTATGTGCATTTACTATTAGGTGACAGGCCTCCCTGCCTGAAGCTCTGCAATATTCTCCTATACAATGTGTTCTGTGAAGCATAGAAGGTGGCCAGGAGGTATTGAAGGGCAAAACTGCAGCTTTTGTCCTTGGAAACCCAGCACAGCTGTATGGGCACTAATTGCAACTTCCATCTTCAGACTAGTACAGCTTTCTCTGCTTCAGTATGAAGAGGTATATCTGTGGCATACAGGAACTGCTAGCCACTGCCTGTGGTGGGCTGACCACACTAGCAAAGCTACATACATGCAAATTAACACCTCAATAAAAGCCCAGACACAATACCTGCAATGTAACTCCAGAATACATGCAGAAGACCCCGGCAGTAAGCTAGAGCAGTGGAAAATAGACTCAGCTGTATGTACACTTACAGCGCAGCTGTAAGGAGTGAATTCCTCAGTCTGATTTACACAGAAGCCACGGGGCCCATGGGCAGGTATAGGTTGTGGTCCCATGTGGAGCCTGGTAAGGGCAACTAAGGGTTATTAGAGCTTCCAGGGGCTGTCAACAGATTCGTTGATGTTTGTTCTTTCTGAAGAACTTGGCAATAAACACCAGAAAGAGATTAAACACAAAAAAGGTTGCCTTGAGAAAGCAATAGCAATGCTCTTAGGGACTTGCTCCCTACAGGCAGGTCCTTTCTGCAGGCCTCATTTCCATCCACTCATAGCTTTCTGAGTTTCTGCAAACGCTGTGTAAAACCACTTGGCTCAAAGCTCCTCTGAGATGACACTGCTTACTCCCCTTTCCAAGCTTTTCTGTGCTTTCCTTTCTGTCCTCTTCCAAGCTCTTTGCTCCTTATTTCACTCTACCCCAGTGACCCTTCAGCTCCAATAGATAATTTTTATTATGATTTGCTCCTTGGGTACACAGATTTGTCACCTTTCCTCTACCTCTTTCTCTGACTCTGTAAGAAACTTTACCTGTAAACACTTTCCACATGCATTTCCGTGAATGTCCTTCTGAGTCACCTTGTTGGGCTTTTTCTGATTTGCTTTATGCAGGGATTCTGATCTTTGGTCTCCACAAAATCTTTAATCATCTTTTTTGTCTTTTCTCTGTGTCATTCAGGAAACCTGGGCTCGCATGTCATTTCTAATAGTTCTGTCCCAGCTGTGTCTATCTAGACTGAGACTCCCTAGGCTTTGGCTAAATGCTATGTTTGCAGAAAAAGAAATGTTCCCAGGCCTTATTTCCCTGCGGGAGAATGGCATAGCCTGTAGTCCATCACACACAGCAGGCACAGTGACAGGGTGCCTGCCCCCTACTTACTGTTTTACTGTTTACAGTTTCGCTGCCAAAGGTTAATGAACACATTGTTCCAGGTCTAGAAAATACATGACTCCTTCAGCAGTTTCAGCCCTTTCTCCCTTAAGCAATTTCCACAGGAATTCTGAAACCAGTATCCTCTTGACAGGTGCTATCCTCTTTTATTTTCCTCCATCTAAATCTTGGACCATGATACTCCAACATTATTTCAGACTGTATGGCAAGGCTTTCTTCACTATGCTATAATCTTCAAAGTCCTCTAAAAAGTGTTGTAATCAACTCTTAGAGATTTTCTCTGCAGTAGATAGTTGGAAATTTTCCTTTCCATGCTCCTTAGCTGTGCACATCAGCCAAAACTTTTTGCTAGCATTTAAAAAAAAAGGTATTGATAAATTATTTTCTTTAATATTTTGGAATATAAATTGCAATATGCATCTCAGTATTGAAGACTCTTCCAAGAACACTTCTTAATAGGATTTCGATCAATATTTTAGGGATGCACGCCAAAGTCTAACATATGAAGACACCAAGCTGCTGAGTTCAGCTTAGTCCACTCAAGAGTCTGGTATGACTGGGTACATACAAAATAGATTATTAGGAACCTAAATAGCTACTTTTATAAATATGTGACTGCTTGTGATGTTAGCTTAATGTAAGAGGTTACTGCCTTCTTCAGCTGGAAATTGTTTCCTTAACAGAAAATAGCTGATGGTTACTACGGTCTTCTATTCTGCAGACTAACCAAGTTCACTAGAAAACTTTTCAGGGTTTATTGCACATTGTAATAGAAAAAAAAGCTGTTGTTGTGCCTCAGCTGGAAGGAAGTAACTTCCATTAGGTGTGTAATAAATTGTATATATACTTCTGTCTGAGAGGTCAGGGAAATGGACAGTCATATGATTAGTTAAATAAAGTTGTGTGGATTGTTTGCTTTTGGAATGGGAAACTTAAATTCCACTGCTCTTGAATGCTAAGCACCAAAGTGTTTTTCTTTTGGATCTGACTCTTGCTCATGGTCCAAATTTCAGAATCTCATTGATGAAAGGAGGCAGGTTTGAAAGATGTAAGAATTTAAGTCATCATTGTGTTATGTTATACAGAAAGAATCAGTTGCAGAAGGTATTAATGTGACTTACATACTGTTAAAGTTGCTAAGCCCGGACAGAGAAGGACACTATGTATGTTTTAATTATTTTTACAGGGATTGGTTTCCTTCATAAACATGTATGCCTTGTATATACTAAAATGTAAGTCACTTCATTTCATGAGTCATCTTCACCTTCATCCCTCCAAAAACTTCTCATTTAGAGACACATTCAGTGCCAAAGAACTGAGCTGACTTGCTTCAATACTCTCTGAGAGTGCTGAATCAATCTGAAGGCCTATCTAATGATCACATGTAAGGAGTTGCAAGTAAACTCACCCACGTGTTTTAGACAATTAGAAGCCAGGAAATATAGATAGACAGCAGTGAGTGGGAGGTAATAGATGCCAAGCTGGTTTGCTCAGCCTCAGCAGCACACTGCCCATAACCGTAGTACTCCCAAGTAAATGTTTTGAGCACAGGCTGAACTTATGCCCATATGGAATACATTGGAACAGCACATAGAAATACCACAAATGTGATTGTACAATAGAAATATCAGAACTTGTTCAAGACAGCAGAATAATATGAACGCTCCAATTTATTGCCATAGACACAAATCTTAGAGGCAAATCAACTTTTATTACATCAAAGGAATAGAGATATACTGAAAACTTTCTGTAAAGGAAAAGGGGGACAGCTAAGGCCACCCATTCCTGAAGACTAGCCCAGAGCCAATAGATAATATTTCTAAACTGATAGTAGTACTCAAAAAATGTGTTCAATAGTTACATCTGCCTCTCAGAGGTCTGCAGGTTCTTTTGTAGAACCACTGACATGTCTTCCACGATAGGGTGCTGCCATTTACAAGTTATCCCGTGTCCTTTGCATCTGTGACTGTCCCATATTCAAACAGCAAGTGCTGCTTTGAACTTGTCTGCTCAAGACACAACCCAGTGTGATCCAAATGATGGATCTCAAATCCTTCAGATCTCCAGTCTCTCCTCTGGACTTGCTGTGTAGTTGCATTGCTGTTCACTATTTTCAGTCAGATACATACAGCATGAATTGTGAGTATCCCTCTCTTTGGATGTCTCTCCACCTCCTATTCAGGCACACCTCTCCAATCCTGTCTGTGTTGTCTTTGTGACTGGAGTGCATGGATTCGGGGGCTCTTTTTCTGTTTGGGACTACACTACTGTTGTCCAGAAGCAGAGCTGATGTCTCACAAAGCCAGGGCTGTTCATGGGCCTGCTGTCAATCATGCCTCACCTGCAGAGGTGAGGGCATTATCTCAGCCAGAGCTCTCTCACTGCCCATGGAAGCAAAGCCATAATTCAAACCTGACAGGATGGGTGGACATGCAACACATGGGAGTAAAACAACCCCCTGTACACAAAGGGGACATGTAGGTTAAGCAACAGAAATAACCCAAACATAATTAAAACTGTGTAGTTTGGAGGCTGAACCATGTCCTCCCTGAATGGTTCCATGAACATCATTTCTGGTCATCCATTTTGATTCATTTTATTCTCTCCTCCTGCCAGCAAAATGCTGCCAGTTGCAGCATCAAATCTGATAATCTTAAGTGATGCTTTCCAAAAAAGTTGTTCACCTTTTTTCATGACTGGTTGTTGTGTCTTCCTTTACTTTTTCAGGGAACTGCCAAAGTTGGCTGGAGAGCTCTGCATGCCTAAGGCAGGAAACACAAGGGTCATTCCTTCATTAGAGTAGTGCCTGATTCTAGAGCCCTTGGTTGTGGAAATAGTCTAAGGCAAGCAACAGATGGAATCAGCCAGCACTTCAAAGGGGTGAGGGCCATAGGCCATTGGGGACTGTGGAGAGGAATCACTGCTGTAATTTTCCTGAGGTTTTCATGAGTGGTACAGGGACAGCAAACGTCCTTCAAGTAGCAGAGTTAGAGCTCTTTGCTTGGCTCAAGCTGACTGAGCTGGATCACAAAGCTTGTTACAGACAGCCCACGTATCACAGCTATTGTTCAGGCATGTTTTCTTGGAATCCTCCTTTCAAACTTAACTATTAAGTGACTAGTTTATCTGCATAGCTGTGTCATACAGGTCTATATTTTGAAACTCTGACAGTCGTCACATTGTTGATAATAAGACTCACTTAACAAATGCAGAATTCATTAAACACTCAGAAAAAACGATTTGTGTGGTAGGGAGAGACAAAAAGGGATATTAATTTCACAGAAATATTTTAAAATCCTAGTTATAGCTCCTTGAACCTCTTTCTCTTCATATTTAAACTTTATAGCATAGTGCAAGGTACAGAGTTTCTTTTCATATTCCAAGTTTACAGCTGAACAAATACATATTAATATAGAAGCTGTAATGTATTCTGAGTTAAGCTGTCATAAAATCTAGGGCTTCTCACATCATCACTTTTGAAGGTCAGTGCCACAGAGAAGAAGAAGCATCTGTACTGGATCACCATGAACGTTTGTAATACATTGCAATAAATACTGCAATATATTTCATTTTTATACGTTTTTGATGAAGAGGCAAAAGTGCATCTTCCACAGTAGCTTTTCAAAAATTGCTCATCTGTTTGGAACGGCTGTAAAAGAGATTGAAGCTAAACATTATTCATAGATACATTACAGCTCCTCACTGAGACCAGAGCTGAAATAAGAAGAGTTTTCCAATGATATTTCATTTGGAGTATTGATTTTTCTGAGCTTGTCCCACAAAGCTATTGCATGAGTGTTCCAGGCAAGTATAAGAAGATGTAGATTATCATAGCTGGCTTTCTTTCTTAAGTTTGTTTTTCTTCTCCCAGCTGGGTTGTAAACATTTTGCTCATTTTGGGATTTAATTCTCCTAGAACGCCCAACAAAGTGGGTGAAGACTGCTACTTTGCAGAAATTTTTCGAAGGTAAGGCTATAATTTGCTTTTCAGAGAGTGCCTGAATCAACTCAGAAGAGGTATGTTTTGCCCCTGACTTTTGCCCAATAATGAAAAGTAACAAGTTTTTTGCTATTAAATACTTGCCAACAAATTAAGTTGTTGGATGCAAAACCCTGGAAAAGTCTAATCCATATGTTATAAACATGGCAATAGACTACTCCATCTGGGAAAATTTAGTCTGTCAAGAAATCTGACCGTGATTTTTTATTTGCAGAAGATTCTCTAGAACTTAAGTTACAGAACTTACTTTAGAGTTGCCTGAGGACTGGACTGTCTCTGAAACTCTCTTATGGTCTGGTCAAATGATCTCATTAGGTCACCACAAGGCGCAGTGACAAAGGAGCAAGGGGACTGCATTTACTTCTTAAGACAGTTTGACCTTGAGGAGCTGAAGTCAGTCTGACTCCTGGCAATGCAGAGAGCTCCTGGAGTAATGGAATGTCCTGCTTTTAATGTGTGTTCCCATGTGCCTGGGAGCTGCTGGTAAAAAGACAACTGCAGGTTTTCAGCAGTTTCTAAAATGAAAAAGTCCATGGAAAGAAGAAGAAGTTGTCTGTGACTTCAAGTTAGGGCTCTGTCTGCAGGGCAGAGCATGGGCATCTCCTACATGCTCCACCTTGGAGCAGCTTGCTGTACAGGGGACAAGGGCATTCCTAGCTGGCTTGTGCCACCTCACTCTCTCTGCTGCCTTACCAGGGCTTTACACAGTTGCCATTTTCAGCTTTGCCTGAGGATTGCATTCCTTGAGGGCATTCATCCCCTCCTGATACAGGCCATCAGCGTATAAAGTTTCAACCAGGTAGCAAATAGGCTTTATGGGAGACCTCTCCCTCATAGCAGCTCCAAGCCTGATACAAAAATGTAATTGTCCCTTTTCTTTTTGGATGATAGACCAGAGTCAGTTGAGTCCCTAAAAGAAGCACTGTTTTTCCATTCCATAATGACTTATTTATTTCACTATACATTGGATTCTGCAAGAGCAGCCTATTAACTAGAGAATATCAACACATTGCCCATGTTCCAGAAGAAACTGCATTAACAATAACAAAGTATTTACGATTTTATGAACTCACAATCCCGTGTGATCCTTTATTAAAATGTGGCAGGTTGAACAGTGGATATTATATTTGGATCAGCCTTAGATGAATAAAATGAAAATGTCAGAAAGGCTGGGTTTTTATAGTTCTGTGAAGTACTGAAGTGGTTTCTCAAACACTTCACATTATGATGTGGAAACTATGCACACACCAATCAAGCAAGCAAGCTACCCAACAACCAAACAAAAATTTCTAATAAAACTTGAAAGTTCTACCTCATTGAGCTCCCCATTTCAGGGTTTTCCAAACTCAAAGAATCTTATACCATGAAGTAAAGGTAGTAACCAAGATCTGCAAGTATCTCAAATTTGGGGTGCCTATATCACTATCAGAACTCTTGGATGGGATTAAAAAAAAAATCCCTTGGAAAAATGCTTTTGTGAAAAAAATATTGTGGAAACACGGTGTGTTTAGTTAACTACTTTGACACAAACTGATTGATGCAGGATGTATTTGCTTACCAAAACAGCATGAAAAAGGTGGCAAAATTGCCAACTGACTCCAAACTTACATTTTGCAGCTAGCATATTATTTGTAATAATTACTACAAAAGTTTTTGGGCCTTGCTCATTTCATACCTGAGCCCACTACTTTAAAGGTATGTAACCACCAAATTAATATCTTGCCTCTGCGGCTTTTCACAAGAACTCTGAAAACATAGGCTTGAGCCCATGTAAAAAATGAAAAATCATTTGAATAGATTAAAACATCAAAAGTTTTGCATTCCATTGATTATTTTCAATTTTAGGAAAAAAAAAAAATCCAGACAGGAAAATAAAAAAGTAAAAAAAAAATTCCAACTGTGAGATAGCTACTCTAACTGAAGGAACTCCTAAATTACCATTTAGTTATGAGAACCTATGAGGAGCAATTTTTTTTTTTTTTTTCTTTGTTACATTTTTGCTTGAAACTGCATAGAAAGAGTAGGCATAAGTAAAGACAATAAGCAGGTAAATATTGAGCAGATTTATTTGAAAGTTTGTATCTTCTCCCACTGATGGCAGCAATAAAGCTTTCAGCAGTGTAAAACTCTCAAGAAACATTCCCTGAAACTATGGCCAAATGGGTCTATTTTTCACTCAAAGTGTGTACCTTGTGGGGGCTGTAAACTGCCACAGGGTCACATTTAACAGGGGAACCAAGCTAAATAAAATAAGAACCAAGCAGGTAACTTAGTCTCCAACCTTCCCCACCTCCCCACCCTAATATTCATCTTAGTGATTTGAAAACCGAGTTGGTTTTGCTTTATAAATAAATAAATCACTTGCTTTGACACTTGGAGAATTTAGCTGGAGGCAAAATGAGGTCTTTTGAATACTGTTTGTTCTTGCACTGTTTGTGTCAGAAGCCCAGAATCTAGGAATAATGGAGTTTATGAGAGACATTTTCTTCTGACATCTGTAAGGAAAAAATAGATAGAGCATGTATCAAGTTCAATAAACCAAAGAAAATATCCAAACCCATGCAAATGGTAGAGGTAAACTGGGAGCTTTTAATCTGTTTATGTCTCTTGACATGTTCTTATTGCTGTTGCACAGCTTCTGGATGGAGTTGCCACTCATGCCACTAAGACAGATTTGTTTTCTATTTAGTTTTTTCTGTGCAGTGACCACAGATGACTAATGACTCTTGAATTACATTTATTAATGCTTTGCACTTGTTTCTGTTGCCGTGTGCATTCAGACAGAGGAAGCAGAATACCCTCAGATTTTGTGTTTGGTTTTTTCCTCCTTTCACCATGACAGCCTAGGATTTAAAAAAAAATAAATAAAGAAGTTTTTTCCCAGATGAAGAAAAAGACTTCTGAAGTACCTTAAAAAATATATTCAATACATCATTTATCCAGTTTTACTGAATATATTTTCAAAGCATATGGTGCAAAATTAATGTTACATTTCAATGCAAGATTTAAGAAAACATAGAACTCTGGAGTCAGAATTTCAACATGTCTGCATACCTGTTAGATCCATAATTTTTTAATTAAGATGACCTGCTTCAAAGCGGCAAATTCTAGTGCTGGACTTTATTCTGAAAAGCCTTTGACTGGCCAACACTTCAGTTTTCTTACAGCTAAAAATCATTATCCAAAATGATCAAAAATAATCAAACCCTTGTTCTTTTTCAAGAAAATAAATGATCCTGTCCTTCCATATTGCTCAAAAAATAAACAAAAAACCCCAAACAAAATATCAAAAAACTGCAAAACATAGAAAACTCATGGACCTTTACTTCCTATTAATGAAGATTGTTGTGATAATATCATGTGCTCCTTATCGAAATATGTTTATTGTAATGATTACATGGCACCAGCAGGAATATCAACACAGCCTGAATGCTGATGTTTCTGCAATGGTTGTTAGTTTAGGAGCCATTAAAATGCACTAGGAGAAGTTCAGCCATTTCTTTGCCTTTCCTACTCAATATTTTAATTTCATTTTCACATTATCCTGAAGATTTTTCTTAGAGGGAGCTCTCAACAAAGGCTATAATTACCTTTCAGGAGAATTCAAGAACCGCTGACAGGTCCAAAAGAATAATTGTTTCAGCAATGTGGATGGAGAAGAGAAAGAAGGCAAATCATGCCAGGTATAGATGATATTTTTCTTTGAGAAAAGAAATTTTCTACTGGCTTCCTGTAGACAACTGAAGTATGTTAGATCCAATTTGCCTGAATTACAGTAAAGCATTCAGGGGAACTCCTGGAGTAAAGAAATTGGGAATTGGGAAACCATTTGTAATATGGGTTAGGAGCTTAAGGGGAATGACAGTTAGTAAGGAACTTTCACAGTAGAGGGAAGCTGTTAGGAGAATATTTCAGGTTTTGGAAAAAATCTTTGGTCAACTTAGCTTTAATAACTTTTATGCAAAAGAATATTTCTAATTCTATACTGAAATGTGCATAGGTTGCGGACCTCAAAGACATCACCAGAAAATATAAAGGGATGGAGGGAGAGTTTTGGAAAAATAAGAGACACCAATGTGATGTGATCATTAAAGAAACAGTTAATATTTGTCAGAAAAAGCCATTTTAGCAAAGATGGATGGAATTAATACTTCCTTACAAAACCCTGTTAAGAGTTTATCTAGAATTGAAAACACAACTCTAATCACAAAGTTTCAAGAGAGATGAATTCAATGTGGCTGATAGGATGGCAAGGAGAATAAAGAAACCATGCTGCAGAGTCAGAACAGAAGTGTCTGCCTGGATGAGGGAACAAAAATCTGCACTAAAAGAGAATACACTTTGAGTTTCAGAGTGTTGAAAGTTTGGGCTATTCACTGTTTCTGTTTCAGATGGATGTACATTGCCTTTCTTCCCCCAGTGTGGAGGAACTTACCCTCTGAAAGTGCATCTTAAAAATAATCAAAAACAAAAATCATCAGCTCCTCCCTATGATTTTGTGAAGCACAAACCAGAACATCTTTCTGCCTGGTAAATACTTTCAGTCAAGCTGGTCTGCAAAGCCCATTTTACTGAGTCCATTTGTGTTCACAGTGCAGAACCACCTCATACAGACTTACAATAAGCAGCATGCATTAGAAAAATACTCATAAATAAATATTTCATATGCTCATTAATCAATGTTTTTCCTTCCTTTTCAAATCCAAGCAAATGTCATTTCATTGCAACTTGCTATCCAACCCTTTGTGACATATATTCTCATTAAATGATTCCTTATTACAGCACTAATTCCTTGAAGTCTTCATCTATTTAATTCCTAACCTTGGAAAGAGGAAGGTTTCTTTTTAATGAGCACCATAGCTTTCTGATTCTTTAAATTTCTTAGTTATCTGTACTGAAATTTATTTTTGCACTGTTATAGTAATCCAACACTCTGTCAGCATATATCTAATAAAAAATTTAACTTAATTTACTGCAAAATTCGCCCAGTAATATATCCAAAAATCAGAACCAAACATTTTTCATCTCTCACTTTTATAAGGATTGTATATTTAAAGGTGTGTTTATTCATATACTTGTTTAAATATTACAGTATAGAGAAAACAGGGCTATTTTCTTTAAAGAAATACTTTCTTCGTCCCCTGTCCCCAACTTTTTTCTTCCATTGCATATGTACACTTTTTCCTCCTCATTTCTTGCCTTTAATCCATGAGGTTGTAGACACGTTGCACAAAGAGTCAGGAGCAGTCTTCCTCGTGTTTCATGTACCCACTGTGCATTGAAAAAAAATCCTTTTGTGTCTGCAAGAGCCAGGCTTCTGAAGCTGTCTCACAGGTACAAAATTACAATGATACATGGCAAACGTTCCCAGAAATTAATTACAGATTGAAGGAATGGAGGAGAGAAAAGTAGAAGTCATAAAATCTACGGAATGCTTTCTAAAGAATCAATGGAATAAATACACCTGCTTGTGAGACAACTCAATGCATCATCTTGCCTTCTGAAAATATGCAAAACCATTTTCATTCCCCAGTCTTGAATTTCCATAATGAGTTAACAAGGAGTTCTGCTAAATGACATCCTATTACACAAGCTAAAGACCTAAACAAGATTTGTTTTTAAGTGATTCACTATCCATCATCTTACTATTCAAAATTCAGCTTTAGAAATTAGCATAGGTAACATCTCTCAAAAAGGAAAATTCTCAATTCCTGTCTTGCTCCTCTCATTACTGCTTCTAACATGGTTTGCAGTCTGTCACCCAAATGTAACATATACAGGCACACACAAGGGCTAGGAATAACTGGCTGCTGAATTATCTGCTCCTTTTGCTCAGTCTAGTCACTCACAACATCTATTCCCAAAATGTAGGGGAGATCAAATGTCCTCAGGTGGGCTTAGTTTTAGATCATCTGGGTCTATAACCCATAGCAGCCCATTTTAACCAACTGCAGGATTACATTGAGCGCTGTACTAATCTGCTAAACAAAGGATTCTCTTATTTCTGTGGGAAAACCAGCAGAACCTAGTGGAGACCTTAGAAAATACATCTTAATTTATTATGTTACAGAATCATGCAACATTTCTAAAGAAAGAAAGAAAGGAGGTTGTAGCAGAAGGTACTGAATTAGTTCTTACATGACTTCAAGTTATTACATGCTTTTTGTATGACCACAATAAGTGATTTACCTCTCTCTTCCCTTTCTGTAAAACAGGAATAAAACACGATTTCTTATTCACTTTTTGTCTCTCTTCCCTGGAGTGTGAGCTAGTAGGATATGAAATGCACCCTGTGAGTATACAGGGAGCTGTGCACAGCATGACTTTTCTGAACTGTGCCATCTGAACAAAATACTTGGTAACATTCAATGAACTCTGAAATTTTCAGAGTACCCTTGCTACTTTGAAAAGGCTCCTGTTACATTCTAATTTCTAAACAATAGCATGATCCCTCTCATTCTAACACTTGAAACTACTCCTGGAGAAGATGTGAAAGATCAAAGCTTATGAAAAAGCGTATCTCCAGGCCTACATACACTTAGAATCAATGTTTGGGTTAAAAAGGACCTTAAAGATCTTCTAGTTCCAACCTCCCTGTCCTGGCAAGGTGACTCTCCAGTGACACCTACTATGTCAACCTCTTTCCTGACCTGTGTTTCATAACCTCCCTTTAAACTTTTCTAGCCACAATCTTCCCAGCACCCTTTAACAGGGTGCTTATTCCATTGTTTCATTTTCCGTAGGCTCAGCCATGAATGCCATTGAAAACATGGTACTTGGCTATGTGGCTGCAGATTGCCTCAAATATCAGTATTCCTTCCATCTTCTCAAGGGACGTGTTCAAAGCTGCAATCAAGAATTATTCTGAACTAACTGCTTTTTCTTGATGCTCATATAGAAGAGATTCTTGAACAATCGTCTACTGCAAGAAGTCCTTTTGTATCCTTCCTTTGGTATTCTGAAGGAACCTCAAGAACTCTTCTCATCTTCAGCTCTCCAACTACTGCAGTACTGTGGCTTCTTTCACAAAATTCTCTGCAGCTGCCTCTGTTTCTACACTTATATTTTCAGAATTTACCTTCTACTCCTTCAGTTTCTTCCTGAAGAGGAATTGTCTCCAGTCCCTCCTGCATATAGGTTGTCCCAGAGACGCATAGGCTGCCTGATAGTTTCCATTCCCCAAGTACACTTTCTGTTTAATTTTTGTCTTTTTCTAACTTACTTCTAAGTTAAAAGAAGAAGTTATACAATCAAAATGTCTAGCTCTAAGTTTTCTGTCAAATCCTATTTCAGTTGGTGACAGATCAAATTTAAAGGATGTTGCCCTGTAATTCAGAAATGCCAAATTGGAATCTGATTTTTTTTCAGCTTTTTAAAGCATTCTCCTGTCATTTTCTACACTATTGAGCTTGGACATCCTGGACTTGAAATAAAATACTATTATCTTATTCTTCAGAAAACCATTTAATCTCATAAACACCGAATATGATCTTTTAATTATTGTAACAATATTTAATATGTCCAATTTAGTAAGCACTAAAATTCAACATCCAAAAGCCCTGATATTCTACTGATGCTACTTCTAGATAGAAAAAAATGTTCAGAAGCTTGTTACTCTTATTTCATCAAAAGAACCTTTTGATACAACTTGGCTTGCTTTTTTTTTAACCTTCTTTCATACACATACATACTGGGAATTATTTTCTTGCTCTCTTCAAACATTCCCTATTTTAGCACAACCAACTTTGCTCTAAAGCTTTGGTTTCTGCTAGCACACAAGGTTGTGCACCAGGGTTTATAAGTTATAGAGGTTTCACTACTATTTAAGCTGATTTAAGCTGATGTTCCAATTCTCATATATAATTCTTTGAATAAATTTCGCACAGAGACCTCTTTTTACTTGTTGTCCAAAACTGCATCATTAGCTGAATTTTAGATGCATTCATTCATCCTCTATTGACTTTTCTAGAAGATGATTTTGCTTCTTCCAAATATAGTTTGTCTAAACACCAGATATTGATAAAAATCTGAATTTTTTTTCATCCTGATTCTTTTGAGGAAATGCCAATTAATTATTTAGATTTTCTTTGAGTGTTTGATCTCATTCATTTCTGTATGTTCATAAGAGTTTTAAGACTTACTTATCCAGCGCATTGGCATTTCGTGTTCTCTCTCCTCAAAACACGGGGCCTGTCTTGATTGCCTTCCTCAGCCTACCAATCTGCATTTGTTTTTTCTGTACTAAAGAATTTCTTTCTGAGAATCCTTTTCTCATTTTGCAACTCCTGATTTCTGTTATAACTTGATCTCAAATTGGAAATTGCTCAAGATATCTGGCCTTGAATGTTTGGTACCTGTTTCAAATGTATTGGTATACATCAAAAGCTTTTTGGTTTTTCTTGGTTTCCTGTGTCCGATATCTTCAGAAATTTCTCTTTTTTTCTTTCATAGGATGGTATTTGCTCTATCTCTCCTCATAACACTTCAGTACTTTCTCGCTCCTGTTATCCTACTCCAGCCATCCACTGTCTTAAAGGGCAGCTTCTATTGCTCTGGGCCACCTGATATATTACAGTCAGAACAGAATAATCTGACACTTGGGACCATACACTAAGTGCCAGATTTCTTTCAATGTTAATAAACCACAGTTACATAAAATTTCAAACTGGATTTTAACAGACATTTACAGTTCAGTCTGTAAACTGCCCTTTTATCATTTTACCTTTAAACCCCATAAATAAAATACTTCATAAAAGAGAAAAGGTAGTTATTTGTGAAAAAGCTATTATTTATTGTAATGTGTAATCAAGGGTATTATATTTAAAAATTGTTAAATACTTGTCCTGAAATTTTGAAATTTTAAATACTTCTTAAATACATGGAGATCTCTATAATCTCATATATATTTAAATGTCTGTGTTTTCACAGTTCTATTAAATACTAGCTAAATTGAGATAAAAGGATTTAGCTTCCACTTATGAACAGGATTAGAAATCACAATCAAAAGAAGAAAATCACAGAATGAAAAAAATGAAAACTGATAGGACTGAAGCAAAGATTGCAAAACCAAGAGTGCATTTTCTGGAACACAATCTCTAGAAACTTTCTCTCATATTTTCAAACTATTTCAATTTAAAACTTTTGCCGTCAGCTGCCTGCAGCCTGAACTTGAATGACTAGAGAATAACATAGGTCAGATTGTCAGTTGTGTATTTCATTCATGTAAAATTTTGAGTAAATACCAAGTTGCTATACTCAGCTGGAGTCCCTGTTTGCAAGAACAAAATGACAGTTTTTTAAAGGATTTTAGCAGGAGAATAAAATGTCATAGTCTTCAAATTACTTGTTCCCTTCCTGGTTGAGAGGTGTCTCTTCTTTGCATCTCCTATTCTTTTAAATTTCTGCACTGAATAGAATCTGGATCGCAGTCTGTGAGTCGTGTCAGGTCTTTCGTCTTTCTGTTCAAGGTGAATCAAGCTTCATCCAAATCGCTTACTGAAAAAATCTAGACTTGTCTATTAATCTGCTTCAAATACATGGCCTGGAAATAGCTCTGAGGAAAGTGATCTACTAATGGTATTGATCCTCATTTGGCCTGTTATATCATGAGTATTTTCTCCAGGTAGGTACTGCTTGCTCTACAGGTTTTGTTAGCTCAAAATCCCACATACCAGCATCAGACTTTGGGATTTAGGTCCCACAACATTTGCATTTTGTGGTTCAGATCCATCCCTTGTTCTGACAGAAATGTGTTTGGATTTAAGTCTTTTTCTTATTCTATAAAAATCACCATTGAAACAATAATAAACCTAAATTTTTCCTGTTTCTTGCCCACTTGGAGACCCTTCCAGGGATTGCTCTATTTTACCCAATTTCTCCTTAAAAAACCTCAACCAATTAAAATAATTTGGATTACTTTTTTTTCCCACTCAATTTTTCAAAAGAGTGTGAGCCAAATTTTGTTGTACTTTGGGTCATATTAAGAGTCTGTATTGTAATTTACATGAAGATAAGGCACAGTTTCTTCAATCCAAGTTAGAGGAGCTATTACTGGTGAGAGGCACTATTTAGAGGAAGCAATGGCCTGATCCCTAGACTTTGGATTTTAGTAGTTCTTGAAATCTTCCTTTTTTCTCCATCTACCTTATCAAACATTGATTAAACATTTCACATTTTATATTTTACTTATTTGATAGCTTTTCTAGCTCTTGCTCCTAGAAAGCAGGACACATAAGACTGTCCCTTCTTAGGGCAAAAAGCATGATGACACTTGCTGAAGAGGTTAAAAACCTTGCTTTCTTGCTAGTCTTCCAAGTATCAGTCTGATCAAGGAGCTCAGAGGAGTTGTATTTTCATCCTATGTGAAAATCACGTCATGTGTAGTTTTAAGTAAACTACTAGAAATAGTCAATTAAAAAAAAAAAAGAGGTTTCTTTATTCTGATTGTTGAATGCAAAACTCTTCTTTTTATTTATGGTAATAAAAATATTAATATATAGTATACAGCATTCTCATTATTTCTACCAAATTACTTTTCTCCTCCACCCCATGGGAAAGGGATGATTTTCTATTTTTTTTAAATCACAGCGAAGTTCAGGTTATTGATTGTTGCATACATTTTGACCCTGATGTGTAAGTTTCACACTTTGAAGTGCGAGGGACAGAGCATCTGTCAAACAGAAATCTGTTTCTAACATTTTTTTTATGACTTCACAGTGCAAAAAAGCGATAAACATACTACAGTTTAATTATACACTACTACCATGATGTACATGTAGAAAGAAAATAATAAAGGTGAAACTGATTTTATGTTTTAGAAATTTACCACCAATTAAAAAACCCTAGTAAATTTGTCCATTCTGTTATTTCCCATATAAAGCTTACACTTTACTGTTTTAACAACATGCAGAGAAAACACCTCAGCTTCGAAAAAAACATTTTGTAAAATTATACAACTTGACATTGCCTGCTTAAAATAGACCTTTGTAGACATTTTGTGTATTAATATCTTATATTTTTTGAGGCATAGCATTCCCACTGCAATGTAGCAATAACCTTTGGTTTGCTGTTCATACCTCCTGCTGTAGCAAGCCAGCTTTTTGGGGCCCTGCTTATTTACATAGAAAGCTTATTGGTAGTAGAAGAGCATACAAGCAATAGCGCTGTCTGCAAAAAAGGAGGAATAAAAACTCTGAAGACACTCGTTCAACACATGTACAACATTGAAAGTTGTAATTCAAACATAATTTTAAAAGAGTTCTCATGAAGAGTTATTGTCCTGGTTCTAGCCAGGTTAATTTGTTCATAATAGCCATGGAGGCCATGGCCAGGACCCTGATGTTGTTCTGTAGCACCTCTTATCATTGCCAGAGGCAGGGGAAGGAGGGTCTCTCTTTTCCATGCAGAAGAGACTCCTTCAGGTGGAGAAAACATGGCTGACTGAACAGTCTGGCATTTGTTTATCATCAAATAAACAAATGTTTTTGTGTAATTATTTTCTTCTTATTATACCTTCTGTTATTAATATTTTTGTGGTTACTCTTTGTTTTCTTGTCTCTTGTGCTGTTTACAGTAAATTGTTCTTATCTCAACCTGTGATATTTCCCTTTTGTACCTCCAGCTGGAGGGTGTGGAGGGGAAGGGGCAGGATGGTTTTCAGTGAAAACACGAAATCGTAGAACACTGTCCCTAAATCACAAGAATGGTATAAATCTATACCCAAATATTTTCTTTTACACAAAAGCCAAAGTTTTACTCAGCTCTGACAGAATTCTAGTAACATCAACAGCGTCACCTTTCCCTTACACGGTTCTCAGAAGAAACAGATTATTTTCTCCTAGAAACATATCTAACAACTTTCTCCAAAAGTAGTTGCTACTTAAAATATCTCACACTTATTCCGAAAGTTTAGTCCTAAAAACCAGTGTATGTGCTATATCTTTATGCCCAGTGTCTACCAACATTTAAATACTGCTCTCAACTGTGCCTTGCGTTTCCTACACAGATGTTTTTCCTGTTCTTCCTGGTGACTTTTGATAAAATAAAATTGTCTTTTTTTGAGAAGAGTTGAACTGTGAAGCTCCCTAGCTGGATAAACCCCCAGGGAGAACACTGGCATGCACAGTCATCCAGTTTATTCTGGATGTTTTTTACTTTCCACATAGGTGTGGTCTGGGTGGAAAGGGTAATGAGACAACCCATTTCTTAATGGGTCTTCCACAGAATTCTTAAGGTTGGAAAAGACTTCTATACCCACTGAGTCCCATGCTGATCATCAAGTCCAATTTGCATCCAACCTGCACGTGTATTCACCATGAGCATTCACCAAAGATTTCAAGATCCCACTGCTGGGCTGGATTGCCATGTAGCTGAAAGGTTGTCAACCAATTAAATATAAATATTATGGACGTACTAAGAGGAACTAGCTTGGAAACATCTAGCTCTCGATTTCCCCACCAGCCTCCTCAGATGATGACAACCTTTACCAATATACTCATAGGTACATTGGTACTCATAGGGACTTCAAAGACAAAATATGAAAAATTATTCTCTTCCTCCTTTCACTCCCACGAGCAATTTGTAAAGGAGAACAAAAAATCACACTCTGTGTCTAAAAGCAGCAAAGTCATTTCATAGAAGCAGCTGTCCAGGGAGCCTAGGAACATTCCCAAGAGACCAGTTTTCACAGCATTCTCCTAAATGCAGAAGGAAAAGGAAAAAAAGTAAAAAGAGGAGGTAAATATACAACATGCACTTGAACATTGTTTTATGAAATTCTAGCAAAGGAAGTCAAAGAAAATGCTTTGATTATCAATGAGGATAATGAGTAGGTGGAGATAATGAGAAGCAGAGGCTGCAAGAACCTTAAAGAGCCAAGAGAGGCAGTTCCATTTGTAACATCTGTAACAGAGGCACTTTTCAATATGGGTGCCTGGTCTGACCTTAGACTGTGTCAGGGCAGAGCATTTTTGTCAGTGTTAAATTTTGTTGCACTTCATACGCTTTCCTTAAAACCATAGCTCATGAACAATTTGAGCTAGAAAAAGTCTCTGAAAGGAGATTTGTCTGTCTCTCAGTGTACAGTTATAATATACAGCACATAAACTATTCTCTGATCACATATTTTTGACATATAAGCTACTTATTTGTGCAATAAGATTTATTCCAGCTATTTTAATTGTTTAATTGCTTTGCTCCTTCACCAAGGCAAACATTGTTCCAAATGATATCAGTTTGTTATATTTTATATTAGTCCCAATAGGATACTTTGCATTTCACAGAGCAAATACCCATACCCACACTGTGTCGTACACAGCTGGCTTCTGCCACTTAAGCAAACCAGCTTCATTGACTTCAGTGAAAACAAAAGAATGAAGCCCAATTTACACATATATAAATAAAAATTAGAAGCATATGTATCTACACACTTTAGATAAATACTTATTTTTCAAAACAAAATCCAAATCTAGTTGGACTGTTTCTATTATTTTTTTAAACTATAAAGAAGAGAGAAATCTGATATCACCTACATTTTATAGCACAGTGCAAATGTTTGCTGCAGTATAAAATTGTGTGGTAAGGGACATTAAAATATGACTACTGTCATTCAAATACAAGCACTAAGTTAAAGAGCTATAAATAGGATATTAGGTCCATTACTGCATACATTTTTGATACAGTAATATTTACTGGAATTACTTGCATTGTTAATAAAATGGAAGATATTTTGGTAACGGTGTGCAAAGTGGGAACACGAACAATTTCTTTCTGAATGATGAATTATTCCACATCTTTTACTTTCCAGGATTTCAGATGAGTGGGTAAATAAACAATGTGACAGAGAAAACTTTTTCTGTGGAACTGGAGACTAGGGATTACAGAGGCTCTGAAATAATCATTGCAAAATGAAATCAGGCCCCAGGTTACAGCAGCTGCAGCTGCAGGGCAGGTGGAAAGGACAGAGAGGAAAAAAACACTGAGACAGAAAGAGAAATAAGGAACAACAGAACCCTAACACCTTTTGCAAAAGAAATGGTGAACTTTTAGGTGTGCAGAAAATCCTTCAGTTCAGAGTGTCTCCTGGGAAATGGAAACCTTGATGATAGCACAGCAACCATTAGTGGTTTTGAAAAGTGTATCCAAGATTATAACGAATTTTAAAATTTATGAGAGGTGACATATAGAAACTAAGGGTCAAGCCTGTCTGCCACTTCTGAGCAGGAAAAAGGGGATTCTTAATATAGCATGAGGCTGGCTGAAGCAGATGCTGCTTCTTCTGTAGGAATCTCCTGTGTTTTGACAGCACTTGTGAGCACAACGGCGCATATATATCCTTTACCATGCTCCTTTCAAAAGGAATGGGAGAAACAAACCCAAATGCTAGATCCTAGCCTTTGGGCTTGCCAGCATCACAGGTGGAGCAGAGAGAAAACTTCTATTAATGAAGAAGGCACAAAGTTTCAGCTAGCTGAACTTAAACAATTTTTCACCAGCAACCTGTGGCTATAATACTATGCATGGATCACAAGTTATATTTTCATTTGTCTATCTGCAAAAGATTGATGAGAGTTGTCATCTGTAAGGAAGAAAAATTGTTTGGCTTCTGGATAAGTGTACAGCAAATCTTAAGATTTCCTGAGAAATTTATCATTTTTCTCACTGTTTAAAGTCATATATTCCAAGAAATATATAAAGTCATATAATCCAAAAAATGGGCCACAGAAGATGCTAGAATTTCAAGCTGTAGGGTAAGAAAAAGAAATGGCAACCTGTCTAATGACCCAGACCAACTGAATATTGCATATTTGATTTTTTTTTTGAAGCTAAAAATACACAGTAGTTAAGATATATTTTTAAAAGGTACTAAGACCCACACAGTGCTTAGAAAAGCAACTTTAAGATTGTGTTCAAGCTACAGCTAACATAAATTCTGTAACAAAACAGAGGAACAGTTACCTTATCTTTGCAAAAGACACAAAATTTACTGTCTCTCATCCAGACATGTCAGCACAGACATCTCTCATTCCCCAGCTCCCTGTTTTCACCATCCCTGGGGAACCTACAAACCGAGAGGGCCAAGCCCTGTGGTGTCTCTTCCTTGCAGCGAGGCATGTTGTCACCAACATCTGACAGGCTGCAGGTGATTATCAGAAATCAGAAGGGAAACCTCCAGCACACAAGGAGAGACTGGGTCCCTAAGCTGGAGGGTGAGTAGCACTCAGCAAAGCTGTGCAGGGACAAATGTGTTCTTTTAGTGACACTGTTAAGAAAGGCAGGCAGTGCTATGAACCAACATGTGGAACTGGCTGATGCTCTGGCTCTGCAAGGGGTCTGGGCATCTCACAACTACCTTTCATCCATCCTCAGTGTAAACATCCACCCCTGAATTCCCAGTCACACAGAAATTCTGGAGAGAGTAAACAACAGAAAACAGGAAGCACCTTCAACAGTAAAATTACTTCTTGAAGTGTTTTATATTTATTAATATACACTGATTTTCTGGGGTCCTTACAACTCATCCTACAACATAAAAGCCAAAAGAAGCTTTCCTCTTCCTTCTTGACTTGAACAATATTTCGGTTCTGTGTTTTATTCTCAGTAAACAGCTGCTTAATCCAATCAGTCCTGGCTGATTAACTCCATTTCAGTAGGGCAAAAATTTTTCCTAACTTAAAAATAGCCTTCACCTGAATTTGTATTTTTCACATGCTAAAATGTTTGAACTGGCTGCACTAGAATGAGGCTCTGAAAAGAAATCTGGCCTATATATNCTATCTTTTGTTCTTTTAAGAATCGTCAAATAGCATTTATCAGCAACAGGTATTGCATGATGCTGTGAAATTAGTTTTCATTTGTTGAAATATTAGAAACTGTAACCAACACAGCTATGAGAGAATCTACAATCTTCTACTGCTTCCAAACTAAAATCTTAAACAGACACTGACCTTTGCAGGCCCTGAACAGAAAGCTCAGAGGTTCAGCTTACATGCCACAGAGCAAGCAGCACAGGGTAAAAATGAGCTCTTAACATCTCCTACAAAGGAGAGAACAAATTTCAAGGGTGGAATTTTAGTGCTCTGAGACCAGGTCACTGGTAGGTTTCTTGACCAGAGAATCATAGAATAAATAATAGAATGGTGTGGGTTTTATGGATCCCTTAAAGATTTTCTCGTTCCAACCTCACTGCCATGGGCAGGGACACCTCACACTAGACCAGGCTGATCAGGGCTCCTTTCAGCCTGGCCTTGAACACTGCCAGGGATGCAGCACCCACGACTTCTCTGGGCAACCTGTTCCAGTGTCTCACCATCCTCACAGTAAAGAATTCTTCCTAATATCCAATCTAAATCTACCCTCTCAGTTTCCAGCTATTGTCCCTTGTCCTCTCACTGTATGCCCTTGTAAAACTCTCCGCTTCCAGCTGTCTTGTATCTTTCTTAAAGTACTGCAAGGCTGCCCTAAGGTGTCTTTGGAGCCTTCTCTTCTCCAGGCTGAGCAGCCCCAGCTCTCTCTGCCTGTGCTCAGAGTTGCTGCAGCCCTCTGAGCAGCTTCACAGCCCTACCATTCACCACCCAGCCTGTGTTTGTGCTGCTACAGACCTTCTACTAGACCTTGTTGCACTTCATGAGGTTTGCATGAGCCCTGAAGCCTGTCATGGGCCACAAAAGGTACAACGAAACAACAAAAGGTAGCTGACAAAATGCTGCAAAATACTTTCAATAAAGGTGTTTCAGATTAGTTTTTTTAATGAGAAGTGTAGATGGCAACTCATTCATTTCTTGTCAGAATGAAGCAACTTCTTCAATTGTTGCTAATTGCTTCCAGCAGTAAATGTCTAGTACAATATTGCAAAGCTCAGAAGGTCTGACATTTTAAAGAATTTAAAGGGGATAATTTTCCTACCTAAAATGAAAGGAGCTGTAACATTATAAATATCAGGTGTTTTTTAATTAAAAAAATTAAAACCAACAAACAATAGTCAACAGGGCAAAACATTATACACATTTTTGTATATGTCTAATGAGATTTTTGTTATTACTTCTTATCAAAGAAGAGCAAGTCCTAAAAGATGTGTTCACCCCTTTTTGATACTCACTCAGACAAAGCTGCCATTTAATAATAATGATCTGAAAGGTCCTGTTGCCTTTGAAGTGAATATTTACCTTTCATAGCTCCTTGCTTGCCTCTGATAAATCACAAATCCTGCATTTTTGCCTATTGACATTCATAGTTATAGATCTCAAAAATGAGTGAGAGCAGAGCTGGACAACTCACTTATGCAGGGCAGTCACAAGGACAACCATTTGGTGCTAATGGGAGCAGGCAAATGATTACTTGGCATAATTGTCATTTCACAATTCAAAGCTTTGTTCCCTAAATTAAGTGGAAGGGGGACATGTCTATGGGAATGTCTTCTACTTAAATGGATTGTTTATGGGAGACTTTAAATTATCATAGTGTCACTTATTTTTCTTCCGACTAACTGGAAATTACCATTGCTTGAAGTTCATTATTGTATGAGAGCACGTCATTTTGTGATGAAACTGTGTTTTAGAAAAATGACAGTTTGGTTGAATTGAGCCATTCAGTCTTAGAAATCTGACTGTTTAAAATACCACTGCAAAAATACAGTAAGAGAACAATAGTTTTTTGACTCACTGAAATGCAATGTTTGAATTAAACATATCTGAAGTGTCCTTTTTTCTGTTCAAAATGCCTAAACTTCTCAACAAATATTCCAATTTTCAGTGGTCACTGCGATAGAACAGCAATTACATGCATTACTTGGCCCATGTCAACAGGAGAAGACATTAGCACCTTCTAAAGTCAGGTTGGTTACTGTTATTCAGACTCTAGCACACTTACTTCTTAAAGGACAAACAAGAATAATTTTACTGCAAGTACACAAAGCTGATTTTGCTTGACAAAATTAAAGTCAGCTTGCTGCAATTGTAATGAGTT
Source organism: Sterrhoptilus dennistouni (assembly GCA_013397095.1). NCBI lineage: Eukaryota > Metazoa > Chordata > Aves > Passeriformes > Zosteropidae > Sterrhoptilus > Sterrhoptilus dennistouni. The sequence continues at coordinate 2,105,126 of VWZU01016071.1, forward strand.
TGCATTCGACTGTTTTCTTCTTAAAATTCTTCATGATGCATTAAATGTTTGGACATGTGAAAGATACAAGACAAATGTGACAGTACTTTTAGGTAACTTTAAACCACATTAATTCAAAGCCCCATGAATATTTTTTTTCATATGCTTATTTGAAAATTGCACCTTTTGTTAGACAGGAACAGTATTCTTCTCCCTATTTACAATTTCTTTAGGATAGAAAGCTTGACCTCAAGTGGGGCTCTAGACCTTTTCTTAAAAATAAATTTATATTAGTGAAAAATATTAAATAGCTAACTAGAGACAGGCTAGTTTTAAAAGCCATGTAAATGTAGAGCACTGATTTACTGGTGTCATCTACTATATTCTATCTTTCAACTCAACTCTGTCACTTCCTCTAAATTTCCACTACAAATTCATACTATTACCCACTTTGCTGAAGCAGTTAGCCAATACATCCTGGCAAATCGTTCCTCTTAAGATGAAAAATTGAAGTCAGGTATATAATTTGGTGTAATCTTGTTTATTTACAGAAAATAAGCACAAAGTGCAGGTTCCTTGAGAAGAGTAGGATAAACAAACAGCAGGCAGCTCTGTGTCTCAGATAAACCTACATCTGTTGCTTAGTCAAGCTTCACGATTCAAGGAGTCTCATTCCCTGTGTCCCCTAAAGATGATTCCCTTGTTTCCTTTCTGGATTCTCCCCACCTCCAGCATCATCAGCATTCAAAATGTCCTTGGTCTGTAAAGCCCTCAGTGCATTGCAGTTAACTTTGAGAAAAGCAGCTGCTACTTAAAATTCCTTGGCTTATTATTCTCTCCTTTATTTTTAGAAATTTTTCAAAAATCAGAACACATCATCTTCCTTTTTGCTGACTTGTAGCGGAAAGGGAATGTCTTTTAAAACCTCTGCCAATGGCATCTATCAATATTCTTGTAGCAGTGTTTCTACTATGGTGGGCTTGGCTTTGCTCCCTTTGTTCCCTTCACAGCCTTTTTCACTGCCTGCTGTTTTATTTGTAGTTCCTACTTTGAAAATGACTTGAAATTAAGGACTAGATGTGATAGACATCTGTTCTATGTGATCTTTATTTTAATGGATTAGCGTTACTTCCTATGTGCGATTAAGTACAGCAGCCGACCTATTAAAAAAACCCCAAAACTTACTTACAGAAGAAGCAGAAAACAAAACTTGAAAGACTGATGAAACAATTAATCAAACAAAAACCTCAAAAAGCCCAAAATAACAAAATCTTGAAACAATCAGAAAACCCTCACCTAAACCCCACTAAACTAAACCCCATCAGCCTAATCCAAATTACCTACACAAGTTCTATTAATTCAAAGCATAAATTTGATGAACCGGAGTGAGAAATTATGTCTAAAAAGCTTCAGATATGAAGTTTCCATAAAAAACAGATAAAGTGAGAACACAAGATGAAGTAGGCAGACATGAGATGTGGAATATAACCAAATCAGAGCTGCAGATAATTGAGCTCTAGTGCAAAGATGGGCACAAAGCTAGAGTACACAGACAAGGATACAGAACAAGCAGTAAGATAATTTAAAAAAGAAAGTCTGGTGATGAAGTGAGAAAAGATATGTGGTAGCAGTAAAAGTGGATAAGGGAATGAAAATTTCAGAAAGCAGTGGAAGATATATTCATGAACTGCAAGACAAAAAGCAGGAAAAGCAGAAGCATAAAACTCCTTGCTGGATTAGTAGAAGTATCTGTGACTATTGATGAAAGTGAACTCATGAAACCAGATAAAGACAAAATATTGAAAAATAGGCGAGAAAGTAAAGAAAACATAGTTAAGAGGAAACAAAATGATAAATGAAATTGATGGATTTGATGCATTGTGGGAGATAAGACATCCCTCATCTTCTCTAGACTGAAATGCAATACATTTGTTTACTGTGAGAAACAAGGGCACAGCATGGTTCCAATTGAAGATTTTTTTTTTGGAAAAACAAAGGAAAGATATGCATGAATTTCTGTAAATGGTACTTTCATGCCTGATGTCTGCAGCAGTTCCTCTAAGACTTATAGTGAATATATAAAAAGTTATCAAAACAAAGAAAATTGAATATATCAATACTATTTATAATAACTCATCTCCTGATTAGACAGATTGTTCCAGTCTTTCTTGTTATTCTACATAGACTACAGCAGTGTTATTACTACTTTCCATCATCAGGGATTTAAATAATCAGGGAAAAGAATATAGTTAAAAGTCAAGGAAGTATTTACACAACTGGAAGCCTGAAACCTTCTGCAAGTTGTTCACAGAATCAGCCTAGTTATGATTTTGAATACATAAATATTAATTTGAACAGGAAACACTACCCTGTGTAGACACAGAGGCTCTCACACAAGCGCCAGTCTGCTTCAACTTGAATTCTGTTTTCTAGAAACATATTTTTCATCTCAAAGAAGAATAAACATGCAGTAATAATTAAATAACTTCCTTCTTTTTTAATGGCATTTCTATAAAATAATATTTTGCCTTTTAATGCAAGAGATGAAGATGTATTATTACTGGCCAAGTTACATCCTCTGACTCTTGACAAATTACAGAAAGCAATTTTTTTTTACCCATAGATGCTTACAAGCCTGACAGAGCCAAAATGAAACAGAACAAGCAAAAAAAAAAAAAAACCAAACAAAACAAACAAACAAACAAACAAAAAAAACCCCAAACAAACAAACAAACAAAACCAACCAAAAAAAAAAAAAAAAAATCAAGAAAAGGAACTCTGTCCTTACCAGAACTAATTCCTGTTCCTGAATGACTAAACATGAGAAGTGGTCTCAGTTGGAGACAGCAAGTGAAATTAAGGAAGGGGAACCCAGGTGCTTTTAAGTAGAAGAAAATTCTTTAGGTGTGTAGCCCAAAGATAGTGTTAAATCTTGTTTCCAAAAAAAGAACACTTCCAGACTGTGAATGGCTCTTAGGTGTAGCGAGACGCCTGGAGGAAATAAAAATGTTTTGGTTTAAAGTCCTTTCCTGAAGAGAAGCATTTACCCTCAGCAATTAAGAATCAGCAGTAGACAACTACTGCTGTAATATCTTTGGGTGGTTTTATAACACACCCTGCAGAAAGACCTTGATATGTTAAAATATTGAGATGTGCAGTAACAGCAGTATGGCATCACTATTATTGCAGCTATAGAATAAAACCTCTATGAGTCTTCTCTTTCAATTTTGAGTTCACATAGCTGGAGACACTGTTTTGCAACTGTTCATGCTGGCAAACTAGAGGGAAGCTCTTTTCCTTAAGAAAGTAGTAGGACAAAGTGGGCTGAGTTTTAGGTGAGACTGGATGAGACCCCACCTCATGTCACTGGATCACAGACTGGGCTCTGCAGACATCTACTGTTCAAACAGCCTGCCAAAGGAGAAAAAGAGTCATAACATAATGCAAAAGCAATAAAAAAATTCCTATGTGACTTGACACTGAAAACACTCAAGGGAGTAGAAAACAGATGAATGACACGAGTAAGATGTGTCACGCACTTGCTCTGTCACATTTTTTCTTTTCTGTACCAGTAAAAGTAAAAATTAACAGTACTCTGCTGGAAAACAGGTCCAGCATTCCCATGATTAGAGTTTCATGGATTCAGATCTTAATTTGCATTGAAACAAATTGCTGGTTTACTGAAATGAATAGAAGAGAGCAGCTACGGACTCTCATCTTGCACTCACTGAGCCAATGCTTGGCTGCACAGGAAGTTCCTTCCCCCAGCTGTGAGGAATCACCCTGCAGTGAGGGAGTAACAGGCAGAGCATGTGCCTGGCTCATCATTCTCCGTGCATTTTCCTGCAAAGTCACACAAATTGGCAGCTTAGGCTGTATCATGCTTTGCAGGACCTTAACAACAAGCACACATTGACTCCTGCTGGGTCTACTTTTGAGACAGTCAAGTTGGAATAAAGAAAGACAGGCACTGGGGATGGAGAAAGAGCCTCATCCTCAGCAACATAAGTAACTGATGGAAAGTCAGATCCTGGCAAACTGTGGGTTTTTATTCCACAAAACCCAGGGGAAAAAAAAAAAAAAGGAACATAATGCTATGCTTACTTGGCTAGAGGTAGCTTCAGTTGTAGTCTCTTAGATGAGAAAACATCAGAAGCTTTCCTTTGCTTGCAAAAAGCCATTAGCCTTTTCCTGGCAGCTGCCACCTCTGGGGTAGAGGAAAGCTCATGCTTTTGTACATGGCAGGCTCCAGCTCCAAAGACTTTAAAGATTTCAAAGTCTCTGAAACTGAAGTGCAACAGTGCTACGACAGAAGCAGCAGAAAAAACGAGGTGGCAAATTTTAGATCTACCTTCTTTTTATTGTACAAGGCAAGAAAACCAAAAAACCTTCAGAAACCTAAAACCTACTGTTCCTTATCAAACACTGTTCTCAGGCAGCAGGCAAAATGTTATCTGAAGTGCTCAAAGAAAATCTGTTCCAAAGAGCTTCAACCTCCTACTAAAAAAACCCCAACCTGGCATTGCATGAAATGTCATTTGTTTCTTGTTTTGTTCTTTGCACAAATCTCAGAACACATTTGATCCTTCTGATAAGCTGGATACCCTGGATCTCTACAAACGCTGGAAAGTGTGTTTACACCCAAATTTCTTATGTTTCTCAGCTTGCTTTCCTGTGCCATGTGTTTTATGCTGACTTGTCTCCAAGTCTTTCTTCATTATTTTGATACAGAGCCATTACTTAGAGTTAAAGCTTAACGAGGTAGTTTCGCTTTTTTTTTTAACTCTATGTTGGCCAAGTCTATGTATATTTATTTAAAAAAAAAACAAGTAAAAAGTTATTTAGCAAAGTAGTGTGTTCAGCCAGTTACAGGAAAAGTGCAAGACTAACAAAAGTGTAAAATAGGATATTTTCCTTCTAAAATTCCAACCTAAATCATGGTGTCCTGCAAGTAATCAAGCGCCAGTTTATCTTAATACAAAGCTTTCTGTGGCTTGGATGTAAAATTAAATTACCACTTCCCTTTCCAGCAAGAAACAACTGTCTTTGAACTATCTGAAAACAGATCAGGTTTTGCAGCTGTTACATTCCCTTCCTTCTTATTTCTTTTCCCCCAGATGAAATCAAGTGATGTCTTACAACACTGGAAGTAGTAGCTTTGGCTACTTCTAAATTCACCAACATATTCTGGATGGCATGGGCTATTACACTTCAGCAAGATTTAATAATGAAGATGACTATTCTGAATAATTTGATTCTACCTGCAAAGCATAAAACTAAAGTTTCTCTTGCTCAGTCTCCATAGATTACTGATCAGAGAATAAATAGATTGATGTTTAAGGAAGATTATTCTCAAGAATTCAACATCCTCTGTTTCTCTACAGTTTATGTAGGTCCCCTGGTGACCATTCCATTTTGCAGGCACAGGCGTAAAGCTCTGCCAATTCATTTACCTCCTGCCCCTGCTCCACTGATAAGGTTTTCTGCACAATATTCCACACTGAAATTGGTGATTGAGTCCTTTGTGTGAGTAGGCTTCACACAAAACTTTTGGGCTGAAGATCTAGGTACATTGGGCTACTACACTGTGCAAGTTATTCAGTGACACAATCAGCAAATACTTTCTGTCAAGTGGTATTGAACATATCTCTTCCACCTACCCTTGTTTTGTTATCTGAAAATGTGGTGAAATCAGACCGTTGATCTTTTGAAACTTGGAAAGTTAAGGGAATTTTGTGGCCATCTGGATTTTTTCCATGCTGGACTGGCCACAGGGGACGGAGGTGGTCAAGAAGGTGCAAGGTTTTCCAGCAGATATAAAGACCTCTGGCTTTCTGGTCTGAGTCTAGATGGATCACTGGTGAGAGCATGTGGCATTTCAGGGAGAGGATGAAAAAATCCAAAAGTTGGTTTATGTTTGGCAGCTGGAGTTGTGCCTGTCGGGGCAAAGATACAACCTTAGTCTGACACATACTGAACTTCTAGATACAAAGCAGATTTCTGAGATTTTCCCCCTCATTACAGAGTTATAAATTACTTGATCCTTTGGCTACTGTACAGTAAGAAGACAGTCACAAGGTACTAAACAGATAAAGGATCTGAAACAGTGGTTTTCTTCTGATTTTCAGATCAGCTTTCTAGGTTTTTCTCAACCACTGCTGTGCTGTCAGGAGTTTCTGAATGTTCTCAGAAATGGCCCCAAGAAAAGTACCTGATAAAGGCGTATTACTTTTATGTTGATTTATGGTTTTGTTGTGCTTTTTTTTCTCCTCCTCCAAAGTATCACTTTGCTCCCTGACTTTCAATCCTGTACTTCTGAACATCAAAACTTGTACTTCAGCTTCTCAGCTTTGACAGCTGAAAATAAAAGTGGAAGGTGACTGAGCAGGCAGGTGAAGTAACAAAAATGTAGCTCTGTTTTCTCCTCTGGGTATGTTTTATTTCTCTATGGTTTTTGCATCCCTTCTTATTTCTTTGGGCATTATTCTTTGTGCATCTGAAAAATTACGAGAAAATTGTGATTTCTTACTATCATCCCCGGGTTCTAAGTGGTAACTGTCAAATGTGGAACACTCCAGCTCTGCCAGAGGTGTGTGAGCAAACCGTCTTTTCTATTCCCATTAGTTTCAGATGACTTTTCCCCTCTCAGTTTTCTTTCTGTTTCTGGCCCAGAAACAGAGAGGGGCACACACAGAGCAGGACTAATCACTCTGTCTTTTTCTAGCTGTGATGCAGAAAGAGATCTTCTCAGTAAGAAATCTTTAGATTGTCTGTACTTCATCTGGAATAACAGAATAAAGAGAAAATCAAATGCTGAGAAGGATGAGAACTTCTAATGAAAAATACCCCTGACCCCCAAAAAACTTAAACTTTCTTCAAAAGCTGCTGCTATATGAAGTCTACTTGACATGGTGGTGGCAAAGACTGCAAATTTCCCTCTGAGAAACTTCCACAGGATTCAAGAAATGCAACAGGTCAAAATCGAATAATTTTCACACTTTATGCTATCAGTTGCCACTCTTAGAACTGTAACACAAAACTGAATAGATTTTTTTAAAGGTGTTTTAGTCCTCCAGAAATTACTGTATGATTTCTACCACAGGGTACTTCTGTGTTTAGCTCACTGTCACGAACTCCTGTTCACCAGCCCTCTGAAAGTTGCAGCTTTCATATGAACTTGTCAGGCTAAGGAAGGCTGATAGCTACCAGCAGCTGCTGCTAGGCAAAGAAAGACCTTGAATACCTGAGAGGTTAATAGGTGTGCTAACCACCATAAAAAGCATTTTAACCTAGTACAGAGTAGGATAGGTGAAGCGACAGGAACATTACATAGAGCTTTGGAGCAGGATGAACAGAAGCTGAACCTCAGGATCCATGGGTTTCTGGGGCTGCAATGTGGCAATTTCACTTTTGAGTTTTGTCTGTCGGGAAGAAACAAAGAAGTGAAAAACCACTAGCGGGAAACCCTGAAAAACAAGGAGAAAATTCAAGGTGCACTGGTACAAGAGCGCTCAGAGTGAGACAGAAAACTGAGCCAGCTTGGAGTGCTGGAAAAATAAACTTCCTCTTGTTTATTTTTATTGTATTGAGGGAAGCAAAATTTGTATGCATTCCTTAAAAAGAAGGATTGCATGCAAGTAATACTTGACTACATCATGAATTTCTCTTTCTAACAGAAAGAAGTCAGCAAGACTCTGCATATTGCCTAATCATTCATGCTAATGTGTTTGGGGTGGGTTAATGAAGAGTGTGCTCTGTGAAATTTCACTGTTATACTGTGTTATATTGTGTTTCCCACCTTTTTTGACTTTTATAAGTTTCCACTGACAGCATTGACCCTAGTAGAGTGAATTAAGACTACCAGTAATATGTCTGCTTTGATTAGCGTTTGCAGACCCCTAGAGCAATCCACAGACTTTCTAAACATCTGTGATTGGGAGATAAAAATAAACAAGGTATGCTTGTGACCAGCTGCTCTCAAGTATCTTTCCCTGTCTATTTCAATAGCCCTTATTAAAAACCTCTTACCTCATAAGTAGAGTGGCAGAGGTAACTAGACATGCTATTTACATTTTTTAATATATATATTTGTGTTTTAGCACAGCAATTTTTAAAAACTTTTATTGCATTACAGAGATTTCTTAGAAAACTTTTGCCTGGTGCATGGGAAGCAACGCATCAGAACATGTGTAAAGATGACTTCTCATGTCTTGGGGAAGTTCACATCACTGCATCATACTGAAAGCAAAGGTAACAAAGTTAATGATATTTATCTCCTGCTTTCACAGAGAAATACCACAGAAGACTGCAGAGATTACATATTGAGGGACAATTTCACCTATCATGGAATGAAATTCATTCACCTCTGTATCATATCTATGTTTTGCAATGCTCCCATTATGTGCATTGATGGACCAATAAAACCTTTCTTGGTATGCTTTAACACTACAGAATATTTCTTTCTATAGTAGGTACCAACTGAGTGAAATGGTTGATCTTGCTATATTTTTTTTTTTCTGTTTCAAATATTTATATATTTTTTGGCACATTTCAGTGTAAGCTGCTCAGGTAGAGATCTCTCTGCTTGTGAGCATCTTGGAGATAACAACTTAGTTCATTCGTTATATAAAATAGTCGGGTCACTTCTGTGTGTCCTGATGGTCATAAAGCACATGATTTCTGACAAAGTATCTGTCAGACCACTTAAAAAGTCACTTAAAAACACTGAGATTATAACACATAGGTTTGAACTTGATTTGCTATACCATTTCTTTAATCATTCATTCTCTTGACACAGAGAGATTTAAACATTTAGTTGTATGAATGGTCTATGCAGGATAGTAGGAAATCATATTGACCTGACCCAGCTCTTAAGATATATGGGGTTTTTTAAGTTTAAGCAGATGAGCAATTTTTGTTTAAGTCAAAGAATCCCCTCATTCCTAGTTTTCAGCATGTGTTTGAAAAGCTTTGAATGCGACTATAATCTTCAGACACTTTTCAGCAACCCTGTCTGCTCTTAGATTATAAAACAATCAGAAATTAGCTTTTTGTGTGGAAGTTGGTTTCTGCTGCACTTACAGACTGTGAGGAGCACTTTCACTGGTGAGGAATTCACAGAAATCAGTGACGTCAAGTGGTAGTCAATCTTAAAACTCTCCAATTGTCATTTTCAAAGTTTTCCAAGCTCAGTGAGAAAACACAAACTTTCAAAGCTGCAAGAGTAAATTTTCTTGAGATAGAATTTTTGTATGACATATGCTGGAAATCTAAATATAGCCTCCTTCATAACTTTTAATGTCTCTTAAAAATATGTATTGAACATACTGAGAAAATCTAAGAGGAATCCCTTTGCTTCCAATTTATGTCTTGTCAGAATTTAAGATAGCCAGTAGTGAGCGGTAGTCACAAAGAACTACAAGTCCTCAGTATCTGGAAGGCTTCAGTTTGCGACACTTCACAAAATGCTCTGAATTGGAAGGGACCCACAAGATTATTGAATCCAGCTCTTAAGAGCATGGCTCATATGAGGACCAAACCCACAACCTTGACATTATTAGCTCTGCACTCTAATCAACTCAGCTATTCTCATTGGCCCTACATTTGGCATGAACTGGATGCTGTTAGGCTATGAACTAAGGCAGATTTTACAGCTGTTACTTGATTCTCTCTTTGACTTGGTCTTTTGCATGCTCATCTTCTCTGAGGTTGCCACCTCGGGGTACACTATGGCCCTTCCTATGTTCATTCCTTTTCTTTGTCGCTCTTGGATATAATTTACATTTCTTTAACTTAAAAGCTCCTCTGTCCTTTTAAAGCTCCATTATTAACTAAATCTCATAGATTTCCATGATCCTTTTTCCTTTTATTCCTCTCTTTGACATGTCTTGAGTCTCCCTTTCTTGCCCCAGTGAATTCAATTTACCCTTCTAATTACTGAAGTTGATCCACTGTCCCTTAGTTCCCCTCACTAGTGCCTTCACAAAACAGCATCTAATCTAAAGCACCATAGATTTATGATATGATAATCTGTTAATCTCTTGATCTCTTTCTAGAATACTTCCACCTGGCAGGAAGATATGGACCATACACAGTGATGTGTGTTCCTCTGGGAAACCATTGCGGCATCCAGTTAATCATGGCAGTTTGTCTTCCAGAAGGCTCTGTAAGCAGTGTGACCAGAAGTGGGTAGGAGAAACGAGACCTGATTCTTCCTTTCAACTGTTCTTGGTCACCCCCCACCTCTCAGTTTTCTAACCTTTTCACTTGTTATAATTCTATGTTGTGAGCACAGAATCCTAGAGATGAGACAGCTCTGGTCTGAAAGGGTCTCCTCCTGCCCAGAGCAGGGACAGCTCAAAGATCAGACTAACTTTCCCAGGGTTGTTTCCAGATGACTCTTGTAAATCTGTAAGGATGGAGACTGTTCAGTGCCTTTTTGAATCACATTCCAGAGCTTAATTTTCTTGATAGTAGCTTGCTTTCTCTATCATCTTTTGGGCACGTTGTCAAGAGCTTGGTGTACTTTTCTTCCATGTGTTCCCTTACTTGATATTTATGCCCTGACCCTAGTGTATCAGCTGAGGGATATATTCTAAGCAGTGCCCAACCTCTGTTAGTATTGCAATCAAAGGCAAAACCAATGGAATTGAGGCTGTATCCATTGTACAGACAGGAAATTTGTCTGGACCTGAACCAGCTTCTGCTGTTACTCGGAGTGGTACCCAAAATATGTCTCAATTTGCTCCACATAATTTGTGAGCTTGATGTAGAAATGCTTTTGCTCCTTTTTCATTTAAGAATAACAAACCCTAAAATTTTAAAGCTGCAGAAATGCAATTATTATAAGAGATATTTTTCTACATCTAGTGATGGATAAAAATATTCTTAAGCTTCAGCCAGGGGCCATTTAATTAGATATTAATTATCTTTTATTATTTCAGCTGTAGCAGAGATGTGGAAAAAGGAGATAGCATCTTAGAGACATGAGATCCATCAACATTTCCTAGGGAACATTTTGATAAAAATAGAAAGAAAAAGAAAACATCATGTTAATAATAGTGAGGATTCTAAGGCTATGTTAGTCCTTACTTCCTTCCGTGCAGTAATATTTATTTCAGTGATCATTTGAATTTGCAAATAGAAATGGAATAGCAGGACAATGTGAGATGGATTGAGGACAAAAATTTTTTAAGAGGTCATGTTTCAATATTTTCAGCTGTGTTCAACAACTGGCTACTGGAGTTATCTCCCTGAATTTTAACTATTATCTGTGTAGTGTATTATTGTATCAAAGTGATGAAGAAGCATTTTCAGTTGATCCCTCACTGGAACTGTGTAGCTTCACAGTACTCAAATTTATTTCAGTCTGACTGTAGAAAGGCAAATGCATCAGAACATAACTTCAAAAGGATTTTCTAAGATACAGTAAGCCAGATTTTATCACTTTCAATTACTGTAAGCAGCATCTTGAATGAAGGTGACAGGAAATGGTGATCTAGTCCAGCTATATTTACTAATTGTTTATCTGATTTCTGGCATTATTCTTGACATTTCTCCCTCTTCTATCAATCTTTAATAATAAATTATTTTGAGGCATTTACTGGCATCCAACTTCATGTCTTTCAGCATATCTCTTTGTTGTTGTTGCAGTAATGCATTGTGTGTCTAAATTACAGGGCTAGATAGTAGTGGCTCAGAATCTCTTTAACCATCAATAGTGGGCCTGGCAGAGTATCTTCTGAAGGTGTTCTATTGACAAAAAATGGCATTTTAACAGCTGTTTATCTTATTGACCCATGCCCCTCTTTTGCCCAGAGAGCTCAGTGGAAGTCTCTTTTGGATCTTGTTATTATAGGGAATTTTTGAATTATTAAATAAATAATCAACCCAAAATATTCCTACATGTGCCTACATTCTTCTTCTAATCAAAAATCCTATTGTAACTTTTTGAACAAATCTTTGTCTCTTATCCTCTAGCACATGTATCTCATCTGGTATTGCTTCTGATTCTATGAAGTTGCAGATACTCTTAAAACTTTCTTGATTTGGTATGAATTTATTGTTTTACTGGCACCTGAGAGTGTAGCCTTTTCTTTTTTTCATTCGGTGGGATTCATCTCAATACCTGGAACAAAAACCAGCGATGTCTCTCCACTTAAAGACTGCAACATCAACTTACAAGGTCAAATGCATTGTTTTTAGTAAATGTGCATGACAGCTGGTTTTTGGCCCAGAAAAATTATCTCCCCTATAGAAAACAACTGCTACAGAAGAAGATGGGCACAAACTGTGTAAATTACTGAGGCAGTTTTCCACATGTCCCTTGTTGAGTCTTAGAGAGGCTCCAGAATGGGGCTGCACCTCTCACTTCCCCTTGGCAGCACCCTGAGTCTGAGGCCAAAGAGTAGGGAAAGGAGGAGTAAATTCTTGTGGCCCCCATGATGTATGGACACAGAATCAAACCCCAGGGAGCCCAGCGCACCTCTGCATGTGCCTGACAAGATCAGCCATGCCTGTTAGCTAAAGACATACTGTGAGAGTCACTCCAAAAGTTCTCCACAGAATCTAATCCATCAGAACTTCCTTTCTGGCATGTAATATAAATGTCCCTTAGAGCAGTGTAGACATTACTATTTTTCCCATTCATTACAGGAGGTGAAGTCCACATGCAAACTTCAGTCCATGAGGAAGATGAGATAATCTAATGAGAATTCCTCTCAAGGTGTATCCAAATGGCTACATGGCTATGTGCCCAGAGAAAGTCTCTGCTACTTCGTGCTCTATCTCTTCCTGTTTTGTAGAGATCAATGATGTTCATCTATTTTCTCAAGGCCCCACAATCCCTGGGTAGCAACTCCAAAACATTAAAACTGTATTTAGGAGATGAACTCTAAAAAATGTCACATAGCACATGGGATGAATAGTCCCTGTATAAAGAATAAAAAAAGACTGACAGCATACTGAGCTTTTAAAATAAATCAAAACATAAAACATAAGTCCAAAATAAAAACCCCCTATGTATATGTAATTTTTTGCTCCTACAGCTGGAATCAGCCATATTTTAGGTGGCCCAGAAAACAGCTTCCTGCCTCTCGTGTGATTAATGAAATGAAATGGAAATCATTTAGTGATTTCCAAACTTGAAGCTGCATTCCTGTGTGTATACATAAATGCAGTTGTATGTAAAAAATCTTGGAAAAATCCTTTTTCCTTCCTTCTTCACAAGAAGAAAGCTTGCATAAAAAGTATTCAAAAATGGAATCTGACAAATGCAGTATGTAAAGCTAGGAACCCTTTTACTCACACTCTATTTCATCCTTAAAGAATGAAGCATCACACTAGAGAAGCTTTATGGGAAGCAGTTTTAAGCTGGCATTGATGCTTTACTATCTGGAAATCAATTTCAACCTTGGACAGTGGAGCTTCCAATTTTAGTGTCTGCTGTTGATGGAGACAACTGGCAGGGTTGAAGAGATTGGTGCAAGTGGTTAATTTCAGATTTTTGCCATGATGCCCAGCATCAATGGGATGGTGTTTTGTGTTCACAAAGTCCTAGGGAGACTGGCACCAGGTTGATTACCTTTGTGAGGAGATAAACCTCTTCCAGCCCAAAATGAATGGGCAACTGATTCACCAGTCTCATTTATATATATATATATATGTGTGTGTGTACATATTTAAAGATTAAGTCTTGCAGCTTGCTGAGAATGCATGGAGGTGGACAAGTTTATTACTGTGGATTCATAGGCTCGAGCTGAATAGTTGGAATTTTTACATTTGCTCAACAATTCTGCTAAACCCACTTTATTCCCTAAAGCACATAGCGTTTATTCTGTTTTTTCAGCAAAGTACAACTATTGATTATGAAATAGCATGTACACAAAAATCCTGCAACAAAACAAAAAAACCTATAACAAAACAAAAAGCCTGTCAGTTTAAGTTTACCAGAGATTCAGTATAAGGAATTTTGGAGCCTTCATTAGTTGAACTCCACACACAGAGGTTAATTCAACTTAACCCTATTGACTGACAGAGTGCTAAATGGATTTAAGTTGCAGTTCCATTACATGCTTTCTTCTGTGGTGCATCCAGTGTAGGAAATCTCTGAACTCACATCTGCGTCTTCCATGGAAACAATTTCTCCCCATGGACTGCATTCTTCTGTTCCTTCACCCAAATGACAACTGCTGGGGAGACCACTGGATCACTGGGTTAGGAGTCACCCTGGGAATGGCAGCTTTTACTCTATTTGCATCACGGCACTGATGCCCCACTGATGTGAAGCTTAGGTCTCCAAGCACTGCAAAAGCCCACCTGCAGGGAGCATGAAATGTAGCCCCGGGACTTTCAGACCTCCTTATGGCAGTTTCATCAGGAGAAATGAGGGAAACATACACCTAGGCCACCTTTTCAGAGTGCAGTTGACTGGACAGCTGCCCCCATCCCACAGTTTGCTTTTTTGAATAGCCTAATCATGCTCTCCCCTCTGTGGATCCACCAAGACACTTCTTCCCCTGCCCTGTCCTTGATCCCCAGATCCCAGCTGTAGATCCCAGCTATAGATCCCAGCAACTCTCTTGTCTTTGCCCTGACAGTTATCAGTCTGCACAGCAAACTGATGCAGCCCTGCAGGCTCACTCACTTTTCCTCTGCTGGTTTGGATCTCTGCCACATCAGTGATTATGCCCTGAGGCTGTGCTTGCATGGACGTTTGCCAGGGAAACACGGGCTGGCTTGGCATGTTTTTGTGAAGAGCTTCTTCCCTGTCTCCGTGCCATGCCCATTGTTGTGCTTGTCCAGCTGTTTGCTGGGCATTGCAAAGAACCATTACAAAAAGGGATTTAGAGAGAGAAATCTCCTGCTGTTTTAGCCAGAGTACTTCACCACTATTATTTCACATAGTCCTGCAAACAGCTGAACCATGGGACAGAAATTGCTGAAGCCACTTAACACAGAGTTATCACAGGTGACTCAAACTTATGGTGAACAGTAAGCAGTGGGTAATTTTTTTCTTAAAGTTTTTGTTTTGGTCTTTGTATTATGCCATCCAGTTTTGGAAAACTTTCTTTTATTTAGAGCTACGAAGGATTAGTCCTCAATCTACTCAGGAAAAGCCAAACAGTACCTTATAATAAAGGTGCAATAATAGGCAAACAATTTTCTCTTTGAGTTTTCTAGGCCTGTTACTATGTATGCTCTGTAGGTTAATGATCTGTAAAATCGTAGTGACTCTCGTTCTTGCTCACTGCATGCATTATGGGTTTATCAATCTAACAGCTTTTTTTCTCATCCTGTCAGATTTTGAGAGTTCAGCCCTCATCTTTGACTCTTTGGCTATGAGTACAACTAACCTGAGTGTGAGGCTCACAGAAAGGGAGAAAAGATATGGGATTTAGAAGGAGAACTGATGCACTTCATCTTCTCTCTCCAGCAAATATCTTTCCCTAGACATAATGCAAACCAAATTGTCCCTAAAAGCATTTATCATGACATAGTATAATGTCCATCTTGAATTATCACAGAGGAATTGCAGCTAAATAATATGCAATTAGTCATTAGTATTACAGGATATGTTGTCAGGGCTTATTCATTCTTGGAGGTTAGGAAAAAACTGGCTGGTCATCAGAGAATGAACAAGTGGTTCCCTGACACCTTTTTCCTCATTCCACATCTCGCCTCCCACCTGTTCTCATTTCTTCTCTCTGATTGCTCTCGTGTCCTTTTTGATGAGATATTAATAATAGCAAGGGTGCTAACCTACTTTTCTTCAAACTCTTAAAGCCACAGAGCACCTCTACAGTGCCAGGTGGCAGCTGCTGGTCAGGCAGTGGGTTACAGCAGAATCAGAAGCAGTGCACTCACAACTTTTCTTTGGTTTTGCTTTGTTCTTTTCATTTGTGTCTAGGAACAAAGAAAACAGAGAGTAGGAATGGGGAAGAGAAGAAGAGTTAGTTTAGAGAGAACAGAAGAGAGAATCCAGTAGAAAATAGTTCCACAAATCAGTCTAACCTGGTTCTACTTTACGTTTCATGTGAATTACGCTCAGAGTGTTTCTGAGCTCCTCTGAGGTTATTGAGATGCAGCAACACAAAGAAATGGGAGTCCAAACTCCACCCCCAGTGAATGAACATAAAATGAACCCTACAGCTCCAAGCTTGCGTGACTTACACCTGATGTGTGGGTTCTTGTTTTACAGCTATGGCAGTTGTTTTCCCCATTTAAGAATGTCCTTTAGGAAGAACATAGTAGTAGAGATAGCAGACTGCAAATGTCATGTTTTTTTGTTAATGGCTAGCAATCCTTCTTGTTTCCTTGAAATTCCTGTACTCTATTTAATGAAATTTGCTAATTTTAAATGGAAAAATACATTGCTGTATATCTGTTCAGTATGCTGTCACAAGACAGTTATGTTTAGGAATATTACAAAATATATTCAAAAGAAATAATTTGAAAAAAGGATGTATTTCATACTGCTTTTAAATATGTGGGCTCAATCAGAGAAGTTTTGGAATGAAACATCACAACACAGGTCAGAGTATTTGTTCACTAAATCATTGACCTCAATCTGCATTTTCTGACAATGTAAGGCAATATTTTAGATGTGAGCTTTGTCTCACACACGAACACATGAGGAAGCTATTTCCTAGATGATTCTTACATTCTCGTTAGCCTGTACTTGAAAAAATGTCTGAGAAAAAGACAAGTTGTCAGGTTTATTTTAAGACAATATGTTTTTTTACTGTACAGGTATGAACAGCCTACACCTAAAACAGCCTTTTTTTGGGGAAAAACTCAACCAACCAACCAAAAATCCCACCAACTTTTGTCTTAATTAAAAAGTTTAGAAGTAATACTTCCTCTGCTCTCTAGGATCAAAAAAAGAGCTCCACAGGTAGACACAGCATCCAATGAGTTTACTTTTCATTTTGTATAGAGCAGAAAGACCTGATCTGTTATTAAACCCAGCTGAAGGCGTGTGCTTTACTCCACACAATCCTTCACTGTCTTTCCTCTATTGCGATCACTGTGAGATAGGTTCTAAGACATTAGTCAAAAGCAATGTTTTCTCAAGAAAAGGTCCTAGAAACACCTAATCTCTCTTAAAATAATTTGAGACCTCATTTATTTAGCTCAGGAATCTTTTGTCAGATGTCAATAAGAGGCACAAAGACTTGAATCAGATTACGCAAAAGTATTTTCTCTCAATAAAATTAAGGTTTGAACCTCTTTCTGGTACATTATTCCAGCCTTCCAGCTCCTTGAATTTTAAATCTTTTGGTCAGTTTTGGAGATGTGGTTCCCCTGGTACAGTTTGAGAGTCCTTGAGATTGCTGGTTCACTGCTATGTTTTTATTTAGAAAAACAAGAAAAATCCATTAAAAAGCCACATGAAAATTGGGTAAATCTATTTATGTACAAGAATCTTAAGAACACAGAATGGGTCCCTGGAGTTTAGCCACTGCACAGCCATGGCTAAGCATCATCCAGTTAAGATAGGAGCAGTTTTTTAGGACACCAGTACAGTGGAAAATGGAGCATGGTGCAGAGCTGTTAACAGAGACTTGTATGTGACAGCACCATGTAGAGAAAATTGTTTGGTCTTTAGCACCTCTCTAATCGGCTTGATTGCTCTGTAGCAGCTTGGGAGCAGCTGTTCCTGCTTCTGTTTCTGCAGGTAATACAGACTTTGATTCCTGAGCTTCTCTGCACTGAGAGGGATAGACTGTGCTTTAAGTCTCCCTGCAAAGGCTGGCCTTCTTTCCATATCTGGTTAGCTCATTTGTGTAGAAATGTTTTGTCAGGTCTTATGTTGATGCTGAGTTAGTTGGCTTTGTACTGGGATATCAGCTCTGCTCCTGCTGTCTTATAGGAGCTAGAGTCACCATCTGTCACATCTCTGTACAGTGAACCGTGTGCTGCTAACAATCTGGGTGACACTGACTGCAAAGTTCACAGCACTGCTGTTTCAATGAACAACCACCTTTGGGGACCTCTGTCTACACAGACATGATTTGATTTGAATATTTCCTAGGATGGTGTTTGCGCTCCAAAGAGTCAATCCACAATGCTATATTCATCTGGATTTGATACTAAGTCTTATTTGGTACTCATAATCTTCAAGTCATTTGCTCCATGGCATATCCTGCACATGTCCTCAGACATCCTTTGGAGTTCAATACTAGCAGTTCTCTCTCACCTTTACACTTCCAAAACAAGTCTTAACCCCAGTGAGGAAACCTAGCTGATAGAATTCATGGTTGAAACAATCTTATCACCCTGGTAAATAAGACTGATCCAAGATGCTTACTTTCCACCTTCAGATGGGTATGGTGGCAGAAAATTCTCTCTCACGGACTCCTCTGAACTTGGGTTTATATCATGAAGCCAATCAAGGTGTGATTTTACATACCTCTACTTGCCAATCACACAGATGAAATCTATCCAGAAAGGAAGACTGGTTTTTAGGCTCCATGATTCAAACAAAGGTCAAACAAGAACAGGAAAGAGTGGATATAGACTCATTTTATATCCTTTTTCTGAAGAAAACATTTCTTTTGGCCACTGTCCTAAGAACTGTCAAAGTGATTGCTGTAGGAGTGCACCTTATGGGTTTATGATCTACTTCTCTTCAAGTGAAAATACTGTATGCACTCCTTTGAAAAGGTTTGGGAATTGGTATTTTGACAGAGCACCTCAAAAAAGCACTATGTCATGAAACATAGTGCAAAATAAAAACAATATACTAGTTAATGGTTCTTTTATTTTACATTTTCTTCCTTTCTCGAGAAGCAATGTAGTCTCAAAGTAGCTTATGTATAAATCTCTTTAAAAAATCCCTGTTTGATATCACTCCATTTCCTCTCCTCTACCTTTCTCTCTTTGCTTCCTGTGCTCCTTTATGGGGTTTAGCGAGTGAGATGTGAGTTACATTGACAGAACAAACATGATAAATTCCTGCTGCCCTATGAAATTTGTTCAGTCGACTTCCTCTGCTGCCGCGAATCTTAATGCTGTTCTCAGGCAGAGTTTTCCATCCATCAGATACTGTACAGCTGCATATGTGCACTGCAGCGAGAAGATTTATGGGTTCCTATTTTTAGGATTTCGTGTTTTGGCACCTCCACGCTGTTCATTTGCCCAAACTGTATTCTGCTAATTAAACCTTAAGACCTAAATTATAATGTACTTAGGGATGTTCAGCCAATGAAGCAATGCGATTGCCTGAACATTTTTTGATTGCATCCATTTATATATGAAATCATTTTTTTGTGAAGTAAAGATACTGTAATGCCATATTTTTCATTTTGAAAGGAAAACTTACATTACTTTTTACAAATATTTTACTAATATATTTAACAAATATAACAACGTACAGTTATGATATTTTTTGTTATTTGAGCATATTTAATATATGTACACACTTAATTCAACAATAGAATAGTTTTTAATTTGAAAAACTCTGGATGAGAACTTTTTAAACAGGCTCTTGGGGATCTTCCTCTGCAGAGGTCAAACAGCTGAAAGTGTGAAAGTTAAAGGAAAAAGGCAGGATCAGTTTTATGCTGAAGTGGCATTGGAAGCCACTGGAAACTATTGTATCTGTAAGCTGAGCCCCAATTTCGTTATGCTAGCACTCATTTCACATTCTGGCACATCCTATCTTTCAATATTAGCCTTGTTTAGCAGTCTCTCTTAAAACAGCACCTCAACTTTTAACTCTGTCGCCAGGCCTAGGAAATAGTGTGTTTACCTTAACCTTGTACAAGAAAAGGACTTAGCAGCTAGCTCATGCAATCTCATTGTACCTAGAAGCTGGGTTCTCAGTTATTTAGTACACATTGATTAATAATATAACATAACATTGATTCTCTTACACAGATGACCACCAATTTTCTTGACTGAAAGTGTTAAGAATGAAAATGAAATTGTCTGTAAATTTTAGAAGCATATACACTAAGATGGGGCTATTAAAAAGTCAGGATTTAAAGGTGCAGGAGCAGGCCAGCCCTATGTGCAGAAACAGGAACTATTGGGGAAGAAGACCAGCCCGGCTGAACAGGGAAGTCTCACATAAACTTGGAAAAGAAAGAGGGTTTATGGCTTTTGGAAGAAGGGGCAGGCAGCTCAGGAAGAGTATAAGAATGTCATTAGATCATGTGGAAAGAAAATCAGAAGGGTGGAAGTTAAACTTGAACTCAATCTGGCCACTCCTGTGAAAGGTAATAAGTGCTTTTATAAGTATGATAACAACAAAAAGAAAATCTCCATCTTTATTGGAAGCAGAGGGGAACATAGTCACCAAGGATGAGGAAAAGGCTGAGATATGTAATACCTCTTAGGATGAGAGAGCATAGCCTCAAGTTGTGCCACAGAAGGTTCAGGATGGACATCAGGAACAACCCCTTCATGGAAGAGGTTGTTAAACATTGGAATGAACTGCTCAGGCAAGTGTTGAGGTCACCATTCTTGGCATTGGTCAGGAAGCAACTGGACTTGGCACAGGGTGCTGTGATCTGGTTGACAAAGTGGTGATCAAAGGTTGAACTCAATGATCTCAGAGATCTTTTCCAACCTATATGATTCTGTGACTCATTGATTCTATTTTTTTTAATATATTTTTATTTTTTAATGAATGGTAACTTTAGGGCTCATGAGAAACAAAAATGAGAAACAGAGGAGAAATCCTTGATGCAGTAAATGAAAAATGCTGTTACTGAGACATCAATTAAGTGATGACAAATGCATCCATTCCAAATCAAGAAGCTTGTGATGCACTGAGTTTAGGACTAAGTTAAATTTCTGATATTACTAGGGTTACACAGAATGAATGAAGAAATACAATAAAACAGAAAATCCTTTTCAAAAACAAGTCTTATTTTCAGGCACCAAAATGAGAGGAAGGGATGAGGAAGGCTAAACTTAAAAAATCTAAAAAGGTAACTTTGGAGCATATCAACACAGAAACCACTGCAGACTGAATCTGCCCTCTCCAGCTATCGCACAAAGAAACCTGCACATGAATCTTTGTCCTTCTCCATTTAGTGGGAAAATAACTTGTTCTGTAGCCCTGTCTCCTTTGCTTATGGGAAATATAGAAGGTACTAGTTACATCTTTGAAAGAAAAGTAGCATTAGATACTAGAAAAACTCAATGGCATGAAAAGGGAAGTAGTTGTAAAGAATCATGGAAACATTATCTGGCTAAGTGAACTAGAATTACCACCAAAACTGCTGTCTTTATTTCTGCTTCACTGCAAAGCCCTGCAACTAGATCCCTTATCACACTCCCTTCTGGCCTTCCACATGAAAAAAATGTAAAGAAAATTCATTGCAGAAGATGTCCCCTTCCCTCTGGTCCTAAGAAATTTAGGTAAAAATTATACACTGCATCTTCGGGCTTTACTACCTTTCCTAGAAATCCCAGGGCTGCCACAGCCCAAGGGTAGTGATACCAGTGTGAATTCATAGATCTACTTAACTAACAAGGTAAAAGTGTCACAAAAGGCTTCTCTGAATCCCAGTTATTCTGCCCGGTTTTTGAACAGCTCTTTCTGAATAGAAAGAGAGAGATGCAGCCCTCAGCAAGGGCACTCTTGTGGCTCTTTTAATTTCCCTGACTCCCCACTGGGGTTTCTAAGGTGTTGTATTTAGACAGTTGTATTATGCATTTCTCACTCTAAAGTTGCTTTCTACTTTCAGAAGCAGGGACAATACCACCATTTTAAAATAAACTATTTTTTCTAATTTGCTTAGTAGGAAGTGGTGACTTTTCCTTTCTGCAGGAAAGTTTTCAAGCACTGGGAACTGGGGAGCTGGAGGAACTCTAATACCAGACTATGCAATGGTACTACGCTCTACATAAAGATGACCTACTTGCTTCAGTTTGGGAACAGTAGTGGGAAAATGGGTTAAAAAGTCCATGCTGCTCTTCACTACTGGAGTTTAAGAAAATACATGACACAGCAGTCATGTCAGATGCTCAGATATTTGCACTATCATCTTTCAAAGAGGTGGTTGGTCCACATCCATATCCATATCCATATCCATATCCATATCCATATCCATATCCATATCCATATCCATATCCATATCCATATCCATTGCTTTGACTGGCAATGAGATTCTGTAGAGTGGGGATTGAAATGGACAGGGCAACTAGGTATTGCTTAATTCTGGTTAGGTGACAGCATATATCTGTGTGCTGTGCTATGTGCAAGCTCCATGTATATTTATGTATCCATGTGCCAATTTCCCCTTCAACAAAACATGGATGATCTCTGTCTCGCAGAGCTGATGTGGTGCAACTTGATATTAGACACAAAATTCTAGATGGGTGGTGAATATTTCTAGCATTATCAGGTCTTTTTTATATGTGCTACATACAGAACTGGTTTTTTTAACACAGAATTTCAGATTAGTTTATCCTAATGTTTCCTTCTGACCTTAAAAATGTGTAAATCCATTTGACTGAGTTGATATTCCTCAGGAAAAAAGGCATCTGAGCAACACCTATTCCACAGTCCTGTCTAGCAATATATTGTTCCTTCCTAAATACAGAAGTCAGGATGTCACTGCAGTAGATGATATCCACATATGAGCCCTATTTTAAAAACTGAGAAACTCTTATTGAAATATAATGTGGGTATTTTAGCAAAAACAACATATTCATGAGTGAGAATATTTCTGGCAACATAACCTATGGACACCAAATCTGCAGAGCTGTCATTGTATCCTTGGAGATCACTAATCAAGGTTGGCAGAAGGGGCCAGAGTATAAAGAATACACTTCCAAGAGTCCCTCAGCTAGAATGTAGACAGAATTTTTTGTGCTTTTAGCTTCCTCTCATCCTGAGGTGACAGGAGGATGGTTGTTATTAGCTATAGAACATTTTCTGTGAGTTTGGTTTGTTGGTGCTTTCTCTTTTCTGGCATTCTATCAATGACACATAATGTCTCCAGTGGCCCAGGCAACTCCTTTAATCATTATTATATTCCAGAATATATGCACCATGTGCATAAAATGTCAACAATTATTTAAGCACGATATCCAGCACTGTACAAAGAAAACACTGACTACATGCAGAAGATGAGCAAATCGTCACACTCTCTTTGAAATATTGTATTAAATAACCTTACAATGCCTTATTTCTATTCAAAGTCACACTGGTTGCCTCAGGGCATAATTGATTAGTTCATTCTTCAGCGCTGCCAGTTATTTTTCAAAATCATAAAACTGACTATCTCTGTAGTCTCAGTAATGTGCAGGTACTGAGGGGATTATGTTTTGTGAGCGTTCCCACATTTATGCTGTAGACACTGAAATTTTCACTAAACCAGGGGATGTCTTGTTTGTTCTGGGGAGATCATAGTTTGGAGAAAGTTTGTACTATGACAGTTTTCACATCTCTTGGAAAACCAGGGGATATTTCTCTGAACTCATTAAGTACATATTAATGTCTTTGATAACTGTATCTGACTATTTTCATTTGAAGTGGAGCAAATATTTGCATTATTGCTGTTAACTGCATATGGCTGCTTGACAACATTAACTGAACAGAGAAAGGAAATAAAACCATGAAGTTCAAGCTGATGTGTTTTTTTTTCCTTCAAAGAGAAATAGTAACTATTTGCTGTATTTGCACCCACCTAAATACAGAATTTAATGCTATTACCATGGACAACATGTCCTGTTAGAGGCTGCTATTAAAAGGCACATTTTTTAGACTGCTTCATGATACAAATATACCTGATTGGATTGTTTCACAATTATTTTATAATTTTTAAGTCATCAATACATTTCACATGCTAAAATAAATATAGATGTGAGTTAACGATAGGACAATTTTATCAGACATATTAAAATAAATCTAAAATTTAAAATCCATTTTAAACCAAACAAAAAAAGTCAGCTGCATTACTTTTAAAGTTACTCACTGCTTTTACTGAACAAAGGTCTGTGGCTTTGTTCTTTCAAAATTATTTCTCCAACATCCTTCAAAGCATGGCAAGTATTGCTGTTAAACAAAGGATCCCTGTAGTGTGAACAGCAGTTATCTCTATGCAATTTGAAATACATGTCTTTTTAGTTCACTGAAACAATTAAAGCAGGGTAAATACTGGGGACAAACGCACACTAATGTACATTCTTATTAATGAGAAAATTTTAATTTTGACTCTTTTTGCATTGCTGTTTCTCGTGCTACTTGCATAGCTGTATCTTGAGATTTAAAATCCTTTATGTTGCAGATTGTTGCAGTAAATGACACTTTCATCTCCCAAGACACCCCCTGACCTCTCATTTCAGTCATCTCAGAACCCTGAGATGAAGCTTATCAAGACAAATTCATGAATGAGCTTTCTGTTGGTTAAAATGCTTCATTGATTATTTCTATATAATAGCTGAACAGAGGTTTGATGGAGAAATTAAAAAATGCAGTTTAGGAACCTTGTAGGAATAGCAAACATGAGTAGAGTCCTCGGGGACTTTAGGAGGGAGGGCAGAGGAACTTAGAGAAAAAGATGTATTTTCACCATTGTAATGCAACACAAGCACATACACTCTGATGGCTGGTGCTAAAGCTAGTGACAGAAGCCACAGCTTTCTCAGTCTGTCTTTGTACCTCTGTACTGGGAATCAATAGTAGATAACACCAGAAGACTACTCCAGAGATTCCTAATAGTGTCTGTTGGCTCTTTTGCTATTTACACAAGAATGAAGACCGTTTCTCCATTTTATGAGAATAAATGATTCCCTGAAGAAAATGTGCTCAGCTTGACTGTGAACAAAACCCTAAATCTTTAAATGATCACAAACAGATAATTAGAAAATGTGTGTGAATTTATTAAATACACATAGTAGTTTGCACAATTGACTGCTCACAAGTCAAAGTTGGGCAATTTTTTAATAATATTTTTGAATCAGATATTTCAGAACAGGACTTTTCTCACAAATTAGTTTTACTTTTGGAAAACATACAATGTTCTTGAAAAATTCTAAATACTTTTTGTTATGTCAGGAGAACCTTAAAAACAGAGAGTCTTCAACATGGAAAGATATAGACCAATGTAAGTCATAACAAGAAGGACTACACCTTGGTAAGGTCTGCCAGATGCTGGTGGCTAAAGCAGACTGCATCTCATTAAGTTTACTATATGGTTCCTGAAGAAATTATTTAGCAAAGTTAAAATTTGTCATGCCTACAAGTGATGCAAAGACAATATAATTGTAAAAGATTTGACATTACTGTAGTAAATGCACCTTGAAGAATATCTTATCTTTAACAATGTGGATTTGAAGAGTCATGATACAAGAAATGAAATTAGTGTTTTGTGACTTCCCTACAGACTCTTTGTCTTCTGAGAGTCTGTCATCTTCTTTGTATCAAAATGAGTGCTTATTTTTTAAAAAACCACATATATTATGCCAATAAATACATTTCAGGTTAATTGTTTTGGTGCCACCTGATTTGTCCTACAAAATCAAAACTACACTTCCAGTTGAACTAGCTGGGCTGTGTGAATCAAATTGTCTCTAGTGGGCTATGATAGGTTGTGTCTGAGAAAGTCACAACAGCTAACAACAGTTGATCAACCACTTAGTGGTATTTGATGACATTAACTTTGATTCCTGGCAAAGCAAGTTAATCTCTCTGTAAGAGAGAGCCTCTTGTGCAGTTAGCTGGTAATGTATCTATAAGCCACAAAAATAATGTATCAAGATTTCAATACCATTGGTAAGCATTATGGATGAGGAAATAACTCTTGTAAGACATGTCAGGAAGTGATTTGCTCTCAGTAATGCAGAGAGATTACAGTGTACAAAGAAATAATGTGCTTTGAAACTTCAGTGTGAAAGACAATTTTTCTTGAAGGAAAGATGTTCATATCCTTGTGAGTTAAATTCAATTTGGCACCAGGCAGAGCAGCTGGGAGGGGAATTGAGTGCACGCCATACAGAACTGCAGAGTTCATTTTGCCCTGTAAAAGGGCTCTACATGTTATGACAAAAAAGTTTGGTACGTGTGACTGGACTGGGTGTGAGAAGGGAGCAGAAAAGTGAAGCTCAGAATAAGGACTTTGCAATTAGAAAATTGTAAAGCAGGTATGTTTTATTTCCAGCTGGGACACACTGGGGGATATTTCCTCCAAACCATGCGTGCTCTGGCGACTTTCTCTCGATTATTTATTTTCTGAAGTATTACATATGCAGTAAATTTTACAATTTGCCTACACATACTCATTACCTGGCCCTGCCTAGCCTCGCTTTGTATTAAAATTAGCTAGAAAATCTTTCTGCGGCTGTGCAGTCCCCTATGGTGGTTGTGCGCCGGGGTCTTCTGATGAAGTAAATAATCTTCCTCCTGATGTCTTCTTCTTGACCCCTCCTGGGCAGGTGCAGTAAGGATTTGGCTAGTTCCCGGGTCAGTTTGTCCTGGCCAAACCATGAGCCTGGTCCTTGCTGATTCCCAAGCCACAAAGTTCTGCTTTATCAATTTTTTGACAAATACCTAGGTCCCACTTTGCTAAGTTTCAACATTATACATGATACCTATATGACTCCCCCAAGCTTAATAGCTAATCTTCTATGTGTTCTCAGTACAAGCTCTTTCTCTACTTTTACAAAATTACCAGAAGTTGCTTCTAAAATCCTGTATTTTTATATGCATAAATGTCCCCCATATCAAAAGGGTACAACCATTTCTACCTGTTGTACTCCTTTCTGGCTAAGCTGTGTGTTTGAAAGGTAGCTGTGCTACCTGATGCACCTGAGAGTTGAAGAAGCCATCATCATCCCTGAGATAAATGCCACAAAATGTCCCAGTAGAAAATCCAGATTTTGTCTGCCTGTCTGTCCACTCAAGGAAAGGTGGTGTGTGCTTGTGATGAGGGTCTTGGTGTTGCTTAAAGACTGTTGTTGGTGCCCATGTTTAATCTCACTGTAGAAGTTTGATACTGGGGCATTGAGTATTTACAGCACAGCACAAGTGAAAGTTGTTCTGAAAACTACATTTGGAAAGGGATGCTTTTGGCTTCTCCTGCTGCATTTCAGATTGGGTGCCAAATAGTACCCCTAGAGTTTTGTGAATTTTCATGTTGTCTCCATTTCTCAGGCAGCTTTAAATCTAAATGCAGCTTTCTCTGTGTCAAAATATCAACATGGCACAGAGCTTTCACAGGTATCCATGAAAGGGCACAGTCAATGAACTTGAACCACTATAAAGCAGGTTATTCCTCAACAATAGCGAGTGCAGTTTCTTTGGGCATGATAATAATGGAACGTATATGCTAAATCTCACCTGAAGATAAGTTGATTATTATTGGAAAATCATCGTTGCTTTTAAGTAGGCAATAAAAATGAAACAATAATGGGCAGAGTCCAGAAGCAGGCTACATAGGAGATTGCACCTGATGTAGCGCAGATCAGGAGCAGAAAAGGACGGGTGATATATTTTAGCCAATTTTTTTTTCCTGGCATAGGAGGCAGATATAGTTTAAATGACCTATTCTGCAAATCTGATTTCTTTCTTCTTCAATTCTTCTGAAATTGCCTCAAAAATTCCCACCTACTTTCCAGAAGTAGTTCATAATTTATTGGATCATGATGTTTGGATTATTTTTCTTTTCAGGCAAACTCGGATGGATTGCAAAGTTTACTGCTAGTAAATTAAAGGAATCTCCATAAACAGTTTAGCTATTCACATATCAGACTAGTAGAAAGTTACAACTGTTGTAGTGACAAGTAAAACATGAAGGAAAATGGCAGACCAAATAAGTAGGATACTGAATGCATCACAGAATCACAGAATGGGAAAGAAAGGAAAATGAGGAAAACTGTTCAGCTTCTATTGAAAGGCTGCAGGAACTGGCTGGCTCTAGAAAGACTAAGATAGTGATAAAAATGGATGTACAACACGGTTTTAAACTGTTAAGGTCTGTTATATGGTTAATCAGTTCAGTCTAAAAATGTACTTGAAGAGGGCCCTTCTAGTCCCCTCTTCCAGATGCAAACAAACAAAATAAAGCAGACTTCAAAATATGCACAAAGCCCACTTAGATGTATTTGCGTGTAAATTTTACCATTCATCCCTGATAATCAGTTATTGCTGGAAATTGGATTTTGAAAGACCAGTACATTTTGACAATTTATTGGGACCAAAGGGTTCTTAAAACCTGACCCATAATCTCCCCTCTTGGTCAAACTGGGTACAGGAATACTTTCAACATTATATATGTTCCTAATTGTTTGCTAATAGACAGGTCCTAAACTAGTGAAAATAGGAGCAGTTTAAAGTTTTGTGTTAAGACGAATAACCTCATATTTGTTATGAGCTATTCAAAAGAGTTTATCACTACAGTTAATCAAAATCTATGGAAGAACACAATTCACACAATGTAAGCAGCCCTCAAAGAAGGTCAGATCTTTAGTTCTTGGAAGGGCTTTTGTTTTTGTCTTTAAATTAAAAAAATAAAAAGTGCAGAAAAAAACCTCTTGGGTGAAATTTAATTAAAGGTGATGTGTAGCCAAGTACAAATATATCTTCTGAGATTAAAATTTCTGCATCTCTGCACAGGACAGGTACCCAGTGCCACATTTAAAATGCAGATTATTAAGTCTTTCATTAGGTATTCAATTTGGCATCCAATTTGAAGTCAATGCAACTTCTGCAATTAACTGTAATGAACTGGGTTTGGATCTTGGTTTTGTTGGTATAAGCAAAATCAAATATGAATCCTACTTTTTATCTGTGTTAAATGTTCTCCTTGGATGGAGCTGAAGCTGGAAGTGCAATTGCCTGGAAATCCCCTAGCATACAGTTCAATGCACCTGGGATGTGTAAGTTTCTTACTGTGGCTGGCTTTTGGAAAAGGGTATTGTCTTCTGAATCATCCCTCTGTGTTTTTGTCAGAGAAGAATATTATCATTTCTGATGGTGAAAACAAGGGGAAAGAAGGAAAATGACCCACCCAGCATCTGACTGCAACCTCTGCAGTGTTTAAAGCTTCAAGAATGGCATTCCTTAGAGTCGTGCAGGAGGCAGACCGGCACTTCTCCCCAAGTCCTGTGAGCAGGCTGGGTACAACCCAACTGTGTCCCCTGAGGCACAGGTCCCAAGGGGATGTCCCCAGGAGTCAGCTGGCTCAGAACACAAGTATGCTGCTCTGCAGACTTGCTCTGTCCCTGCTGCTGAGGAAAGCTTGCCACAGCTCATACAGCTGCCTGGAGAACCCTGCTGCAGGGTGCAGGGGGAGCAGCAGCTCCTGCTGAGCTGCTGCTGGCAGCTCCCCTGGCAGCCTGTCAGGCAGCCGAGCTGTTTGACACTGTCAGACACCGATGCTTCAGAAATGGAGGCAGGATGTGACATCTCCTGCTCAGCTTTATGTGCACTATCTCAGGTCAGAGTAGTTTTAGCCTGATCCTGCTGCAGCTAAAGCAATTTCATCTGGGCACTGGCTTGTCCTCACACAGATGCCTTGAAGGCAAAGTGCAGTGTGGTTCAGTCAAGTCACAAACATATTTCAGTCTGGGTTTGGTATAAACTGGGGGTAAGACCAGTGTGACCACTTGGGAATGTTAAAATGGCCCCTCTCTAACCATTTTTGAAGGAATTAAGCACACACAGAGGGACAACAATGTGCAAAGAAGGCCTTCAGCAAATTATTTCCAAATTAAGACTGCAGTTAAGAAAATTAGGAATACAAATAAAAAAGATGTTATTCTCCCCAAACTATCATTATAAGTGTTCTTTTATAGTGCTTTAATACTTAGGAATGAAATAAAAAGAAAGATGATTAGTTTACAAAAGTGTTAGGATCAGCAGTGACATTACGACTAGTAATTACAAACTGCCTTTGCTTGTTGACTGTCCTGACATCATCAGTTGTGTTTAAATAGATAAGAATTAGCAATCCCACACTAAACAGAACAGTAAATAGCAGGACTGTCTTCAGAGATTTAGCACCAAGCCACAGGCTGTTAATGGGAGAATGGAAGCTGTGAGAGGGAGTGAGTCCTGTTCCAACTGCTAATTAATCCGATATATAAATCCTCAAAGAGAGATCAACAAAACAAGGCTCTTGTTTTTGTGGAAGGTGCTTTTCTAACAGCAGAAGAGAAAATAATAATAATAATTAGCCAGTTGACTTGGAAGGCTTTATGTGGAAAGCACACGGTGTTATATGCAAATACATTGCCAAATGGAGAGCTTTCTTTATTTATTGGAGTGTTTGGAGCAGCAAACTAGAGACTTTGCATATTAGATTGCAATTTGCATATTTACTTAATGCTTTCCCTTTTTTCATTCTGCTTACCCTCCCTTCCCTCAGAAACAAACCTACAGCAGAGCAGCCACATTTCTCAGAGCCAGTTTCATCTACTGACATCAATGGATTTGCACCACAGATGAATGTGGCTGTTTGTGCCTCATCCTGGTAATCATGGCAGCTGTTAGGCTTGACCGTGAACTCAAGAATCCCATCATCTGTCACCGTGTTTGTCTTCCCAACAGTGTTTTTGTCAAAATAGTTATGCTGGGAGAGGAACACTGTGGCGTGCACAGCAGGTCTCAGCCTTCTGCCCAAATACAGCACAAAGATACAAAACTTTCTCTTGCATTTTCTTGATACTGTGTCCTATTATCTCAGACAGGAAAGGCAAGAAGCTGAGCAGACAAAATACCAGCACCAGAAGGAAGGCAGCTTCAAAACACAATTTAAGATTTGTTTGAGAGAGGAAATTTAGTGTCTTCATTATAACAATGAATGAAGGCCTTATGCAGGGTGAATTTAATAACAGTGTATGTGTGTGTCTATCTGTTCTCTGTGTCTGTCTATGCACATTGTTGCTTCCACATGTTTAGTTTATTTTCTGTGTGATGCTGTTCATTTCAATTTTCCCCCACTCTCTTCCTGGAATTTGTTCCTACTGCCTCACCTAGGACTGTCAGTTAAGAAGAAATGTCAAGAGATAGTCTGTTAAAAAGGTTGTGTATTGTGGCTTGTGCACTGCAAACACACAGAAATGAACAGAACAAGGAGTCTCTCTTATGGTCTCTTCCCTAGATTCACAGTGATCTCATAGCCCATCCTTTGTCCTGTAACAGGATTTTAAAGACATGCAACACATTGTTAAGGATTACATGCTCAAAAATTTTTAATTGCAACAAACACCTTGCTTCTACATGATGATAATTTTATTTTTCCTGACTGCTATGATGCAATTCAACTAGAAATATAATCCAAAGAGGGATATTTAAACCTTATATCTGTGGAAATTTGGCAGTGTAATAGAAGAATTTGCTTGTGTGGACAAGGAGAATGTGTTTGATCAGAAGAATGTCATTTGGAGCCTTTAATGCATCTACTCAGTTGAAGCAGTGAATGATGAGCAAATCATCTAAATGTTCCAAAATACAACTTTTTTCTAACCCCTTGCTAACAGTCTGCTTCTTAGTGAGTTTTAACGTGGGACTGATGGAACAGGTTTTTTTCTGAATGCAATTAAGTCCATATTTTTACCTTACTTTTTTGTTACTAAGTGCAAAGATATATATTTTTGCTAAAATGTACCTGTTCTATCTGAAGTTACTGAGGAAGTAACTGCTTAAATCTTGTATCTCCTGTGGTCTTAATAGAAGCTTTAAGTTGTCTAGAAATAAGTTCCGACTCCTCATTTCTACCAGAAATTGTTGAATTCTTGCCTTTTTGAAAATGGGACAATACAAATGTACCCAAGGCAATACAACAGCATGAGCTGGTACAGGCAGACATCAGAACCTGGTTGTATGTGAAGCTGCTCTGCCATTAAATTTGACCACACAAACTCATGCCTCAAAGAACTCCCAAACAAAATGAGAGAACAATCTATAAAGAAAAAGAATTTGGACTTTACACTCAGTTTTAGGCATGAAAAACATTTTTTTCTTCTATTATGTCTTTGTAATCTGTTCAGATCTACTGGTGGTGTCATAAGGCAAAAAACCAGGGCAGCAGAGCTACTCTGCATATCAAATTTATACCTCCCATTCCAGTCAAGATAATCTTCTGTCATGAAGCAGTTTTTATGGTATGCTGATTCATGAATAGAGTTAAAGAAAGGGCTGCATCAGTGGACATGGCTGGATTTGCAACACACATTTTACCTACTTGTGTTTTATAACACTGTCACACATAATTGAGACCTTTATAAATTCTTCTACAAACAGGCTTCTTGCAGTAGGCAAACACTACAAGATAGCCAGAAATGTGCATGATAAATGCCTGGGATCTATCTCCTAGTACAAAACAGTCCATCTCACTACATGAATACATTTCAAATGTGCATGGACCCAGCACTGAAAACTCTGTCTAAAAACCTTCAGCAGCTGTCACTGCTTTTCACTTCACAGAAAGCCACATCCACTCAAAGAAAGTAGATGTCAAACATGATAAAAACTTACAAAGATCAACAAAACTCTAAAAAATAAAAAAAAAGAAAGATAAAACATAGTTATTGTTTATTTCAAAGAATATATTGTAATTAATTTCTTTCATTCAAAGACTGTTCAGATCAGTGCACATGTATTCTGTGGATTCTGCCTATCTGACTAAATGCTAGTCTTTATTTTATTTAGCACATAAAATTTCAGGGTTTGAGGGTAAACAGGTGGGATAAGACCAGCTATTAGACCAGCAGCTATTCTCTCATGAAGTCAGTGAATTGTATAATTTAAAAATGGGAATAAAAAATTATAAATGGAAGATTTAAGCTGTAGCTTATAGGATGATTATCTGTTTGTAACCTGTAATAGTCGTGTTTAAAAATAGGGTTAGAAATGGGGAATGCTGCTGTAGTTTCCCTTTTCCCCTGTGAGTTACTGTTTTCCCCCAGCACTCTGGTCAGACTGCCTCCCCACTCAGAATACGTGTTCAGAATGTGTGTAGGGAGCTAAGAGGACAGAAATCTATCACCTCTATCCTGGGCTGCGTGGCACTCATTTTCTTGATTCTGCCAATATTAGAAACACTTTCCACTGGAGCTTAAAGGAAAAACCTCCATCTCTTCCAGTCCTCCAGGTCCTGGCCCAGAAACTTGAATAAAGCATTTATAGTGAACTCTCCTCACTCCTTTGCTGTTTCCTGCCTCACTTTTCTTATAAACATCTTCTGTCAGACACATAAATCTTCTCCCAGCTTATTTGGGCAGTTCCTTGGAGGCTCACTATAGAAAGCAACAACTCAGTCATTCCTTCAGCTCTTCTGAGCCTCCCTTTTGTGTTACTTGCAGCCTTCCAGTCTATCCAAGGGCTGCAAAGCAAGGACTGAACTGAAGCTGAGAAAGGATGCTACTTTTTTGTTAAGATTTTAGAAGCTGAACAGCTCTGAGTAGGTGTTCTCCTAATCATTTAACTGGAATGCATTGAATGTCTCATGAACTGAGATGGTTTTTAAAGAAGAACCATGCACTTGCCCCAATTCCTTTTTCTCTTTTCTTGTTTTATTTTTTTAAGAAAATAAGAAGGAGCAATGAAATTGTGTTGGTCAGGTGAAGAATGATTTCTAGGAATTTCATTTTTTCATGACTTAAGATTTGAACTGTACAAGCAAATCCAAAGTAAACAACTTGAGTTCAGAAACAACTCTTTTTGCTTTTTAGGCAAATATGGCAAAAACTAGGGGAAAAAATCACTTGCGTAATATATTAATCAATTTCACTGTTATCTACTGGCCCATATACTGCTTTCTGTTTCTTCTAGAAACAGATTTTAGAGCCTTTCTGCAATGGAGGAAAAAAATTTTCTTCAAAGAACATTTCTTCTTAGCTATAGTTTAATGTTAATAGCATGGTTTGGTGACCTCATATTACAGACAGACCAAAGGAAATATGGAGTTTGCAAACATTTATGTGGGTGGTACCCAGAAGAGTAGCCATACATGAAAGAGAATTTGGCACTTTTTCTTGGTTTTGTCTTATATGACGGGAAGTAATATTGTAATGACATAATGATAGTGAAATTCTCTGGGCAGCAGGTTGCAAAAGAGGAAAAAAAAAAGATGAAAACTCTTTTCCTTCTTTATGTCATTTAGGTGGGCTAGGAGAATGTATTCTCCAGAGAGGCATATTTGAGGTATTTCACAGTGCAACTAACCTACATTCAACCAGACTGATGCCAAAAGGCACAGTTCTCTTGTCTCTTTTCTCCCCAGGCATGTACTGCTGCCTCCTCCCTTGAGACAGACCTGGAGATCATGTGGTTGGAGGGTGACCTCAAAAGCTCATTGATCTCCTGAGTAAATGAGTAATTTCTTATGGCAAGCTCATTCTCTGTTGGATTAATTATCTGACCTCATTTATCCAATGGCAGTTTAATTGCCAGAGCCAATGGAAAAAGAAAAAGTAAGGAGCTTGACTGGGACCATACCTTCTGTGGTCTATAATTAGACCAGACTATAAATAGACCCATTACATCTAGTGTGAAATCTCGGAAGAAAGGGAACTGCAGGAAAGGACTGGTGATTTACAGGATAATTCCCCAGGGCTTTGTCTGGGCTGGTGGAGCTGGTGCTGCTCTTCATCCTGCACTTCCAGCTACCAGTGCTACCTTGGCAGCTGAGGCTGGAAGCAAAAGCAAAGAAACACCAGGCAATTTTGGGGGCAAGAGGCAAGGGAGGTGCATGGTGTTGATGCCTGAGGAAGAAAAGGAAGGTGTTAATGCAAAGGACAGATCAATAGGCTGAAGACACATCTATTTTCTATAGGTTTTGTTGTTTTGGAAAGCATTTCTGCTAATAGCAAACAGTGGAGAAAATTTGTGTTTACAATATGGTACAGATTTCCAAGGAGAATAATTATGTTCAATGGAGCTGAGGCAAAAGCTCTCCCTAGAGCAAGCAAATAATTGTGTGTGTGTCTAGCTATAGGGAGAAAAATAAGAAGGACAAAAGACTCTAGTTTTCCTTGAAAAACAGCAATGCTTTTAGATGTTTCTTGCATGCTAGAGAACTGTTATAGCTGGAGTGTTGGGGACCATTGCTAGAACAACTGGTGAAACATGGGCTGGCTGGAAGGCGTTTACAGCAACCAAACCAGCTTAGACCTCAAGATCTGAGACAGCTTCCACTGAGTCCCATGATGTTTGACAAAGTGTGAATGAAGCAGGCTAGGCAGGCTACCATAGAACAGGTTTGTGAAATATTGTTAACCAACATTTAAGATAGTGTATATTTTATATGCATTTATCCATTTTCCTACCTTTTTTATCCTTTTCTTCTTCTAAGAAAATATTATTTGATTCAAGTCATTAATGATTGTAAGTGAGGAAAATCAACAAACAAACAAACAAAACCCCAACAAAACAAAGGAAAAAAAAAAAAACAAACCCAAAACCCAAAAACCAAAACCAACCAAGCAAAAAACTAACCAAACATAACAAACAAAAACCCCCACCTGCTTGGCTCTGTTAAATATAACATGTTCCTGGACACATCTAATCAGTATGTAACTTAATGAAACAGTGATATACTTTGGATCAATGCAGCCTGTTCAGTTTTCAAGAGACTTTAATATTTTAGTAGAAATATGAGTTTAATAGAAATGTTTCTATTTAAAGCAGAGCAAGAAAACCCAGAGACTTCATTCCACTGGTATATGTGCCTGCCAGCTTGTTCTATTGAATTTCCTGTTCTTTATAATCATATTTTATATTGTGGTAATTGAGAAGAAAAGAAGTGTAATACTTTTCTTTGACACCTTCTTGTAGCCCTTTTATTCTACTAAATTATCTCCTTACCACAGTGGGAAGAGAGTAACCAAACAGTTGTTCAAATATTGTTCTCTTTTTTAAAATAATAAATCAGCTTTAGCCTCTCCTTTGATTAAAAAGGAAGCTATCAGAAAAAACAAACAAACAACAAAATAAAACAAAAAAATAATCATAAAGGCCTCATCTACATCTATCTATCCCACCTCTGATTGGGCTGATTTTTCTCCCTCTGTGGAACAGGCCTAGGTGGAGATACATGTCTTTTATCTACAACAATTTTTGCTATGTCATTTTCTAAACCCTGTCAATGGGGAGCTAAAAAACAGTCCCAGGCACACTGTTTCCACTAGTACTTGTTTGATGGAGTCACAGTAGACTTCACATTGGTGGGGTACTTTTAAGGAGAAATAAAGGGCAGTTTAGACAAGCCATATTATGCAAATGCTATGTGCTCATTAACCTTTCACATAGCTGAAAACATTTGTTACCTGGTTACCTATTACCCTTTTTTCTTCCTCCCCGTCCCAAAACTTGCAACCATTCTGACACTTCTCATCAAAGATTTAATTTCAGGGAACTGCTGCCATTGGCCCTCTGATCATTAAGTTTTTATTACCTTCAGAATATATAGCATGATACATTTCCTGGTAGACTGCTAAGTAATGCTTTCAATAATTAAAAATCCATAAATAATTAAACTACAACATTATATTTGTCAACATAAATGAACAAACTATGTCCTGTGAGCGGCATTCCAAACAAATACGAGGTGAAAACATGCAGTGATGTGTTCAATAGCTGTATTTAGGAATAAATCTTCCTTTCTTAGAACAGATTTATATTCATTTATCCAAATAATAGGGAATGCAGCGATTCTCAGAAGATATCATTGTCATCAATAAAAATTAATTTGTATTTGAATTACTACTGAAAGCAAAGAAACCCATGTGAGACTAAGGCCTCACAGGGATTAGCACTTTGTGAATAAAACATCAGAGGATGGGCAACTTTTCTTGAAGAGTTTGAGTACAGGATAAATAACATCCATGAGGTTTTGCAGCCGATTCGGAGTTGGAGGGCATTGAGCCACTTATGACCTTTCACAATAAACTCACATGAAATTTGTGATTTTGGGAATTCATGTAATATATTTTTGACATCTTTCTCTGTGTAGATCAACCCACTGAGAAAGAGATTAAATAAGATCTAATGAAAATAAAATTCAATCATAGCAATAACATCTGGCTATAATTAAGACATTTCTCTTTTTTTAAGAGACTTTTCTTCTTCCCTGTCTTCATTTTATGTGCATTCCAACTTTAGGCTTTTATTTCCTATGAGAACCAAAGTGATTTTTGGATTGTTCAGTAAAAGGCAGTAATATGTCACTGCTCTGAAATTCTCCATTCTCTTTCACAACTCTAATACCTTTCACTTACCCTGCATTAGAAATGTAAACATTTTTTCTGCACTGGCTTTATGAAAGGTATAAAAAAGAATAAAATATTGCTGTTGATAGGATTTTGCTTGGGTGTTGATTTGCACCTCAAAAGTAATTATATACAGAGAATACTATATTATATTATCTGTATATTATAACCTGCCTTGATGAAGGACATTGTGGGCATCCTTGGATAAAAATGTTCCCAGATTGTGTTAGACATCACCAGACACCCACAGGTGGACTAGGAGCTTGCAGGTTTCATATTCATGATGTCCTGAAGGTTTTACTTCAGTTATCTCAACCTAATGGTCAGGGCTCCCAAAACATAAGGATTTAAGTGAGTTGTCTGATGCCACACACCACAGTCAGCAGTTAGGAGAGATGATAATGTAGGAATTACTAATTTCTCCACTTTTCAGCATGAGATAATACTACTTTGCAACTGAATGTCCTATGTCAGTCCTCTACACGAAATAATGAATATAAACAAATTCTTGAGCATTTTCTTTTGCTAGTGGTAACAAAGAAGTAAGTTACATTTTGGAAGTGCTAGTCTTTTCTTTATTATCACCTCTCAGTCAGAGCTTCAATTATGCTCATTTGTCACTAACAAAATGCTACTGGAAGGAATAATTCACAATGGATAATGCATTTGTTGAATTTTTTCAATTTCCTTACTTCTAGGCTTCAAAAAGAGTAGTTTTAAAAAAAGTTTCATGAGAAGCTTCCATTTTTAAAAATGCTTAACTTGAAGTACATAAGCAATCTTTATGACTTCAATAGGACTACTCAGGTGTTTATGAAACACACATATAAGTATTATGAGATTACTGGAGATGTCTTTTGAACTTCAAATGACAAAAAAAATAATTTCCACCAACATTTGAATTTAAAATTAACTTTTAAAGCATATTGCATTTGGCAAAGCTTTAATGCACAAATTATCACAGATATCAAATATGCAAGTTCTTGTGCATTTTTTTATACAAAACTGAGGTTCATTTGGGAATAAATTAATATTTATTTAAATATTGTTCCCTCCAGATTTCCAATAGAGATCTCCTCAGAACTATTACTGTAGAATTGGCAAGAAATATCGTGTGTGGATACAGGAATAAATGATGGTCAAATCCTTTTCTTAATATCTAGCACAGGGCCACTTTTTAAGGGTCATATTGTTTTCTGTTTGCCACCTCCATTATGTTGATTTTCCTCTCAAGTTCATATGTGGTTGTCAGTAAGAGTCTAATGAAAATCCATGAACAATGAAGTACAATGAAGTAAACAAGGAAAAGAGCCCATTGTCTTCATTATGATTGAGAAATAAAACTTTATACTACTCCTTTCAGTGTTTTATCAGATGACCTTGAAGTTTATTATCTTTAAATTTTAATTTTAATTGCCCAAGGTCATTTCCTCCCCATTTCAGTAAATTAAACCAGGTGGCAGTTTGACCTGCAATATCTCTTAACGTATTTTCAGTCAAAAATACACTGCTGCAGATGAAGTAGAAATACTCCACATGCCACATTCCTGCCTGCTTTGTGAAGAGGAATAGAAATCAGACAAAACATCAGTGGTTCCACTAATTCAGTTTAAATCACACACTGTGTTTTTATGTCTTTAGGGAAAGAGCAAACTTGTTTCATTTTTTTAAAGCACAGATATCGACATCATTATGTTATTTACAGCTATAGGAAAACTTTATCTAACCATGCTTTGCTTGATCTGTGGTTTTCAGGTTTTTTTCTCATTAGGAGTTGGAATAATTCCTCATAAACTTTAAGGAATCTTCCCTAAGAATGTGAGCTTTTGAAATATGTTGATATGCTTTATGTTCTGAAGCATAAGTTGAGACAGGAGAGAAAAAAATTAGATGTGTTTTTTGACAACACACTGTCATGAGTGAGTGGTTTATGTCACTTAAAGAATTATCGTGAAAAGTATTAGTGAAAGAAGGTTTAATAAAAATTTGAAAAAACATGAGACATTTTGATGGCAAAGTTCACTCTACAGCTTACTGCATGAAAAAAAACATTGTATTGGGTTTACCTGGCCAGATTTTGGTGGTGAGGATAATACAGGGGAGACTTTTGGGAAAGTCTGCTGGAAGCAGACTTCTCATTATCCTGCTCTGGTTTTGTTAGTTATAAATTCAATTGATACTCCCAGTATGAGTCTCTTTGCCTGTGATGGTGTTTGGTGACTGATCTCTCCCAGACCTTATCTTAATCCATGAACCTGTCATCATATTTCCTCTCTCCTCCAATTGCAGATGGGAGAGATAGAATGGCTTTGGTGAGAGCCTGCCCTCCAGCCAGGGTCAACTCACTATAAACATACAAAGGAAAATCAAAATAGAGTCAATTTAGAATGATTTACAGGAGGTCAGAATGAAAACAGTAAGGATAGAAAAGGGTAAGGGTGAAAAGGGATAAAAGAGACCCTGTAGGTGCAGTAGATCCCTTTGCCAAACAGGCTGAGACTTGACAATTTATGTCTAAAGGATTTAGCAACTTTTAATCAATCAACTAATTTAAAATTTTTAAGGGGATTCAATAGAATTTGCTACAATTAAAATGGTGACAATTATAGATCTGACATGGCAATATTTATGCTATGTTTGCTATAGACCATTCAAATCAATTCACACACACTGGCACACAGACAAAAAGAAGTATGCACAAAGGTAAGGGTATGAAAAATTCCCTTCAAGTGGCAGTGAAAGGCTCATGTGGACTGCCTTGGTATTCACAATGGGAGAGGGTTGAGCCTTGAGGAGCAGGAGTATTAGCCCAGGCCTTGTCAGCTTTTGGTGATGGTCCTTTGAGTATCATAAACTTGAGAGTTTGTGAGCTCTGAGAGGAGTCCTGCTAAGAGGGAGGTGTTGGTGCATCCCTCCATTTTCCAGGAGAACTCAAAGGGCCTCACTTAGCACTGTTTGCAGAATCATGAAATTTTTGACTTTAGTCACCTGTAAAATTTCCGTCCTCAAGTTGGTTACTGGAGTTGCCAAAACACATGCATCAGCCCACGCTATTGTGAGAAGACACAAGGTTCTTGATATTCTGCACACAAGGAAGGAAAAAAAGAAATTTTCTAGCAGATTATTGACTTCAAAAGACATGAAAAACTTGCATGGTGCAAGGATGATGAATAATAAAGGCATGTGGGCCAGTTGTTTCAACCAGCACCCCCAACCTTATCCAGGTCTGTCATACCCGAATGTGTCATAGCTTGTTCACATTCTTTGTGCTGTAACCCCTCCAATTTACATCCTGGACTTTGTCAGTCTGGCAAAATGACTGAAATGACAGCAGTACAAACTAAGCAGGAATACTCATTCAGGAAGAATTTAGCTTCCTTCTGTTGTGTCTACTTATAAAGTGGCTTTAGCAGCTGGGACTACATATGAGGTACATTGGCAGACAGGAATCCATTACTCTAAACCCTCTGGAATATTTATTTCCAACATCTGGAAAATAATATGATTGTGCTGCAGGCAGCTAAGTTTCCTATGTTGTCAACACATGAAGCTGTATTTGAGCTTGCTGGTAGAAGTCATCAGGAATCCAAGACAGGGCTTTCCTGTGTTGCTTCAGACAAGAATGGCCACTGTTAAATTTGACAGAGAGTGCAAATAGAAAGCCAGCCTTTTAAAATGTCACTGTCTCTAAACACCTGGGAAAAATATAATTCAAACCCGGTTTTCTGAAGTTACAGTTTTGGTTATTGAATGCTAACTTCTGTAATAATACGATACGTCTGCCTTTGCCTTCCTTCTTCTGGACTCCTTGTTACTGGGTCACAGATGCTTCACATTTTGGATGTAGAGATTTGCACAGGCACTCCCTTTTGTCAAAATTGTAGGTGAATTAGGTGAACTTTTCTTGAGTTAGAGATCCTAGAAATAGGTTGTAAAAAGCATCTATCCTTTTGTGCCAGTTTTATGAAATAATATGCCTTAAAAGTTTGCTCCTTTCAGGAGAGTTAACTCTGAAAAGCCACAATTTTTAGGAAAAATCACACTGACAGGCTTTCAGGTCTAGCAATTGAAGGTTATTTTCCCTATAAAGAATGCCAATAGATGCTTTTTAAATTGAAAAAAAAATGAACCTTGATTCTAGGTGCACCAAAAGCATCAAGGAAACCTTACTCATTTACTTTTGGGACAGAAAAAAGGAACTTGCCAGGTCCTTTATGATGTCCTCCTAAATGTATATTTTGGGCGTTAAAGTCATCTAGATATATCAGTTTTCCTCATGCTTTGAAATTGAACAAGAAAAGTTTTAGTTTATACAAAACAAACCAACTCTGAATATTACATGAAACTCTCAAGTCAACCTTGTACTATACATAATTTTATGCTTAGGCCTTTGCTAAGCTAAACTGGCATAATTCTACTAGTCTGTGGATAGTGATAGATTTTCATCCATTTGCTACCTCTGAGGACTAAGCTCCTTCAGTCAGTCAACACACATTTTGGAGTAAAATAGCTTCAGACCCACTAAAAAGACCAAAAGTCCTTCCTGTCCCATACATTGTCCAAAAGAGGAAAATATTAGCCCTGAAAATCCTTATTTTGAGAAGAAATGAAAAGCTGGCATATCAGTAGAACTTCAAACAGCTATTAGCATTTTGCCCTTATTTATGATGGTAGTAACTTCAAGTTTTGAGACAAGCTGCCATGTAAGCAATAATTCAGACCTATTCTCTCTGAGGAGCTCTGGGTATGATTTAACTGGATTTCTCTTTCTTGATTTT